>CM051497.1:27315818-27323752 GCA_028031935.1 Paedocypris micromegethes | reverse complement strand
TTTTTTTTTTTTTAAACGGAGGAATCAACTGAGCTTAGTCAGTAAAGCTCATTTTTCCCTGTAGTTGTTTGAAAAAAAACTTTGGAACTTTGGAATTTTGGAACTTGGATTTGTGGGTCACATGGCTTTTTCCAAAATGCACAATAATAGAAAAACAAAAAAACCACAGCAGATTAAAACATGTTTTCTGCACAAGTTACTTAAACCTGTTCATTTTTTAACACTCATGGTTTAATTGAGCGGATGTTCTCATGAACAGAGTGCAGCATTCATAATGCAGCATTAGCATATGTTTTGCAATATTTTAGATGCAGAGGTTTTTCCAGCTTTTTCTAAACCTGTTTTTGTCTATTATTTTCATAAGTGCACCCAATTCGGGATTTTATATTTTTAATATATAAATACTGTAGTGTTATGGATGAGTCAAATACAGAAAACACATTTCACTACATGGTGTATAATATATGTATGTGACAAATAAAATTTGAATTGTATATGTTTTTGTATATAAATACTGTTAATGTCTGTCAGTTTGTCTGTCTATCTATCCATTTATGTTTGTATGTATACGTAAAACACACAAATATAGATGGGTAAAAGTCAAAAAATGCCAAAAACATGTACAGTATGTACAGTAAGAAAACTGCTTCTGCAAACAATCATATTCTTAAAAAACAATGACGGATTCGTGGCAATTTTTCATTTGCTTTGTTACGCACTTTTCTCTTCCACCGAAATCCCCCGTCGGAGTGGCATGATACAGCTCTGGCGTCTTGAAAGTGTCCCGGTGACTTTTGTATTATTTATTATTTTTTTACTGTACTACAACAGCAGCTTCTGTGTGAAATTTGGACGGCGAAACCGTAGATGCTGAAAATGGGACACCGGACTCCCTCGCGGATCCCAAAAAGCTACCGTGCAGGAGCGCGTTCCTGCCTCTGTGTTTCTTTCTAGCATGAGCTTTTCCCTCTTCCCTCTGTAAGCCATCCAAGAAGCCCCCTGCCAAAGCCGTGTGTGAACCACAGCCAAACAAAACACAGGCAGTGGTCCAGGCCAGCGCGGCACGCTTCCACTAATAGAGAGAGAAAAGCTTCCAGACCCAACACGCTACTTACAGGACGGCAAAATTCTTTACGCCAGATAATAACTTAATGACAGTCTAAATGAAGTCCCTATAGTGAAAACCACTGTCAGCAAATGAGCACCTCATTAAAAGATGCTATATCCCTCCTCCGCCATTTATACCTCGCCTGCATTGTGTCAAAATCTCAAATTCCTGGAGGTTTTTGCTCCTTTGTCATCGGGAAAACAATCGCCAAGATTCCCGTTTGCTTTCAGGGCGAATGACGTGCGGGTAAATCGGTTGGAGATTGTTTTAACGCTCACTTCCTGTCTGGCGTTTAAAAGCCAGTTTGTCTTTAATCGCGTGAATTAATGCAACAAAAGAAAATTAGCTCAGTTTTACGATGCACTTTTAAATGTCAGTTGTGTTAAAATACCGCTGGAAAAGTCGCCGTCGGACAGGGTGGTAGAACGAACCAGGGGAGTCATGGGAAATTTACATTTTTTTTTGGAGATGAAGGCTAACGCAGATCATCGTGGAGCTTGACGAGAAGCATGTTTAAGTTGGTGTGTGTGTGTGTGTGTGTGAGGGAGAGAGGATTGTTATCACTGATCATTTTTCTTTAATTGAATCGGGGTCGGCACGCACCAGCGATACTGCCGACGACACACACTTCTACGTGACGCCGCTCGCCCTCACTGGGAATATGTAATTGAAAACAGAATGAACCAGCGAGAGGAAGAAATCACTTATGTATTGTGTGTGTGTGTGTGTTACATCCTTTATGATGCACTTTAAAACATTTTTGTGTAATGGTGAGAACAATTTTGAAATATTGAAATGCAGCGTGAATTTTTTTTGTACTTTTTGTAGTGTTACGTATTTAATATAGTTATCCGAGTGAGGAATTAGCTAACACACACTAGCTGATTTTGTGCCCAGTTATGCATTCAGTAGGTGTTTTTCCCCATTATATATATTTTTTCACCCCAATAATATTTAAAATATAATTTATTTAATTTACATCATTTTAATACATTTTAAAAAAATTTTATTTCATAATTTTTGTTTGATTTTTTTTTATTTAATTGTTTAGCCTTTTGAGGTCTGTCAAGGGAATGTTTCATTTTTACCATCTCAAAATTTACCATTTTCTACTTGATGCATTGTTTCCATATAAATCAGTCAACTTTATTGTAATTTCTGCCAAGAATCAAAATTGAAGATCTCTCTTTGAGCCTGTTCATAAACTTCAGTAAAATTAAATTGTGAAGTACAATAAAATAGTACTATTTTATTGTAAAAAATTACAAAAATACACAAAATGTGTTCAAAATGTGTAAACAAGAACTGTATATTTAAGGATCATTACATACACTATATTTGCACATTAAGCATAATTACACATGAATTACACTATATGACCTACAAGAATAAACTCACAACAACATTCCTCGGTCATTTTTTTAGTAGCTATTACTTTACTGTTTTAGTGTTTGTTACTGTTTTATTTTATTCATTTTATTTTTTATACATTTTAATACAACTTTACTCTTTTTCGACTTTGTGCTAATTGTATTGTGATTGCTTTTTGTCTTTGTTATTTCAATTTTAAGTAACAGTTATGTTACTGTTGTTATTTCAAAAGTGTTAGGCACTTTGGTCAGTTTGTCTGTTTTTTTAAAGCGCTTTAAAAATAAAGATGACTTGACAATCAGCGTTATTGTAGGCAGTATAATTGGTGTAAATGGATACACACAGCTATAAATAAATGCAGATGTGTGTTGATACAAGGTCCCCTACAGAATAACTACAGCGCCACATGCTGACACAAAACCGGGTGACGTTCACCTAAACCACGCTAGTGTGTGTGTGTGTGTGTGTGTGTGTGTGTGTGTGTGTGTGTGAGTGTGTGAGCGAGCGAGCTGCAGGTTCTCTCTCTCTCTCTCTCTCTCTCTCTCCTTTCCTCCCGGCCTCGCCTCCTTTTTTTCATATGGAAATGTGAAATAATAGGGTGATTAAATAGAGCTGTATATTAAAGTACAGCTGACATTAGAATTAGCATAATGTGCTCTCGCCTCGGGCTGCATACTTTATTTGCCATCTGCGTCGGACTCCAATCCCTTCGGGAGGGCAGGCGCTGAACACTTCTCAATAAACTCATGCCCGAGTCCCTTCCGCACGGACACAAATACCATTCCAGGCAGCGGCCATTGATTCGTCTTAATTGTGGGGCACAAATGAGCATCCGGCCCTGGGATGACTTCTGCTGGAGTCGGGCCGCACCCTAGCCCGCGTTTTACGCCTCGGTGGAGGGGCTGGAGAAAAGCTCCGAGGAGGAAATGGACGGTACGGTGCCAGTTTTCCAGGCCTCCTTTACACGAGGCATCAGTCTTTGAAAGCATCTGCCGTTAAACAAGAGAGTGTGTGTGTGTGTGTGTGTGTGTGTGTAAAGATGGCCTTTGTATTCGTGCTTTTGGCCTGTCCACTGTAATTAAGTCAAAGGCCTTGCGGGACGAGGCTGGAGGTAAGCAGATGTTCTTATGAACATATTAGCTGCATTACAGCATCCTTTGTGGATTGTTGTACTGTACTTTTTTTAGAATATTCTAGATGCTTAGACAGTATTCATCTTGACTTGATTTTGGTTTAAAAGTGATCTGTTTGTCTTTCTGTACGTGTGGTATTTTGTCTTTAGCTGTCAACGTTTGTCTTTCTGTCAATGATTCTTTATCTCCATCTATATATATTTTTTATTGTCTTTCTATCTGTCTGTCTGTCTGTCTGTAAATGTGTTATATTGTCTTTAATTGTCTTTCTATTCATTATTCTTTATCTATCTATCTGTCTGTCTGTCTGTCTGTCTGTCTGTCTAACTATCTATCTGTTTATACATACAGTATATATGTACATATTGTATAAACAGTAATTTTAGTATTACTATTCTATTATTACCTATGTCATTATGGTAATACAATTGTTTTTTTTTCTCCACATGTTCTGCAAATGCACATTGTCAAAATATAGTAGACGGTAGTAGTGTAAACTGCTTACAACACACATCCCACACACACACACACGCACCGATCATTCTATTCTTAATATGTTTTTGCACAAGTTGTTGATTAGTTACGTAAATTCTACATTTCAAGAAGAGATTGTAGCTGATAAAGTAATAGCTTACATTTCAAGTCCTTTTAAGTGAAAAATATTTTTAATCAAATACTCTGCTCGTCATAAACACCAGAGCTGACGCAGAGAGCCATTGGAATAAAATATCACAGAATCCGTTTTTAATTCCAGTAAAGTGGCGGTTTTGATGATTTTCATATCCGCGGATCCTGACGGCGGCCGCGTTTTGCGCTCATTTGCATCGCGGTCTGCTCACTATTCACATTGTTTGATGAAATATTGCGGCTCAGTTCGGCAATAAAATGAGGCTTCGGGCCATGGCAGTATATAATCCCATGTCTCTGTTTCTTTCAGATGAAAAACGCTCTTCGCCATTTAGCGTTGCTCTTTACTTGCATGTAAAGGAATGCTGGAGCAGATACTAACCATTCATTCTCTCTGCTTTTTTTTTTTTTTTGATCCTACACAATAGCCGTGATTGAAATAGACACCCATGAGTCCCGGCTCCTGCGAGCCCTGCGTGTGACGGCCGTCCCATTGTTCCCGCTTTTCACACTCGCACAAATACACGAAAACACCCATAAAGGTGCAGGGAGCACAGCCAGAAATCAACCGCTCCGACAATTACAGGAGCATATGTTTTCCCGTGTATTTTTAATTGCGGCATTAGGTCAGAACAGCAAGCTTTCATTGAATAAATAAATGGCGCTCATTCCCTAGCACACGGTTATTAATTCAACGCTGTAGGTTATTTTTTACACCGGTCCCTCAGGAACGAAGCAGAGATGGATTTTTCACTGTATATTCACGACTCCGGGCTTGTTAGCGCCGTTTGAGTTGGGCACCTGCAAGTTGTGGCATCAATTAGTCATGTGTACTTAAAGCTCCAGAGTCGCACACTTTTTAACACGTCCCCTGATCTGAGAACTGATACCGTTCACACTCGTCCTGAACTCGAGCGTTTTGTAAGGGTGCCGAGGCGAAACGCATTCCTCTTCAGGTATTTCATTACATCATTAGAAGGGTGGAGTAAAGAAATATACGCTTATGAATGATTCTGTACGTTGGTGAGGAGTCTTGTTCTGCGATCAAACTTTGAATTGTTTCTAGTGATGTGTGAGGCGGGATTGGGGGGGGGGGTGCAGGGATCTGTTGAATATGATAAAAACGTGAGGAAAGAAAAAACAATCTTGAGGAATTCTTAATGGAACGGTAAATAATACCCTTGAGCTGTTTAAATGCCACAGACTTTAACACTCACACCGGTGCTCTCTCTCTCTCTCTCTCTCTCTCTCTTTCTGTCTCTCCACTGCCTCTTAAATTACAGACAGTGTTTTCACTCTTTATTTGAAACCATTTATCTTGATGTGCAAATCCCCCCACCCTTCTCTCATTTTTTATTTGTTTCTTTGAGGGGACAAGTTTATTTGTTCGATAGTAATGAGAGTCCCTTAAATCAAAGGATAAATTGTACTTTTCCAATTTGGTGGCATATTAGTCTGGCATCCTAGGGCAGTCTCTGTAGTTGGAGGGTTTCCCAGTTTTGAGTGTTCCGGTCTGGCATTATCCTTCTAAAAATGAGTCAGCTCTTTACTAAAAGCCAAGATTAGGGACAAGCTCATATAGGGAATGTGGCCTTCCAAAAGCTCCATCGAGAAATGTAGTGTCTGATAGGATTGTAATTTGCTTGGATCACTCAACACTGATTTGCTCAACCTACTTTTTGTTTTCTGTTGCAGGTAGAGACGAACCATCGAGTTACATATGCACGTCGTGCAAACAGCCCTTTACCAGCGCCTGGTTTCTTCTTCAGCACGCCCAGAACACGCATGGGATCCGGATCTACCTGGAAACAATTCCGTCAAATACCTCCCTGACTCCACGAATCTCCATACCTCCTCCAATCGGTGCTGAATCCATACCACAGTCTCCCTTAACCAACTTCCTGGGAGACAGCAACCCCTTCCACCTTCTACGAATGACTGGTCCTCTACTCCGAGAGCCCCCGCCAGGTTTTGTGGAAAACCGCCTCCCCAATACACCTCCCTTTGTCAGTCCTCCTCCACGCCATCACTTAGATCCCCATCGCCTGGAACGCCTTAGTGCAGAGGAAATGGGGTTAATCTCCCAGCATCCTAGTGCCTTTGAGAGAGTGATGCGCATGACACCCATGGCTATAGAGTCTCAGTCGATGGACTTCTCGCGCCGACTACGAGAGCTTGCCGGAAACAACAACTCGACACCACCACTGTCGCCCAGCCGTGCCAATCCGATGCATCGGCTTCTCAACCCCAACCCTTTCCAGCCTAGCCCCAAGTCCCCTTTTTTGAGTACCCCTCCACTGCCTTCTATGCCTCCCAGCAGCACCACTCCACCACAGACGCAGGCCAAAACAAAGTCTTGTGAGTTCTGTGGCAAAACGTTCAAGTTTCAAAGTAATCTGGTCGTACACCGGCGGAGCCACACCGGTGAGAAACCCTACAAGTGCCAGTTGTGTGACCACGCCTGTTCCCAGGCTAGCAAGTTGAAGCGCCACATGAAGACCCACATGCACAAGTCTGGCTCTCTGACGGGACGCTCTGACGATGGCCTGTCCACGACCAGCTCACCCGAGCCGGGCACTAGTGATGTCACTGGGGAAGGGATGAAAAACAGGGACGGGGACTTCCGAGGCGAAAACATGGGTGCGGACAACGAGGAGGAGGAGGAGGAGGAAGAGGAGGAGGAACTGGAAAACGAGAGCAGGCCTGAATCAAACTTCAGCATGGACTCGGAATTTTGTCGAAACAGGGAGAATGGCTCCAAACCGCCTTTGGATGAGAAGAGTCTCTCGTTGAGTAAAATAGTGGACAATGTTGGGCTCAGCTCCATCCAGCAGTACAACAACTTAATAGTAGACAATCGCAAAAGGCTTCCATTCTCCAAAAGGATCTCCGAGGTGCAGAGGGAGGCTGTGGACAACGATTCGGTGGTGCGAGAAATGGAACACGTAGAGCGGGCAACTGTGAACGGAAGGAACTGTGGCTCGGGCGACTCCTTCTCAGGCCTGTTTCCTCGCAAGCCCACGCCCATCACGAGTCCAAGCCTCTCCAACTCCTCCAACAAGAGAATCAAGATCGAGAAGGATTTGGACATTCCCCCCGCCCACATAATCCCATCGGAAAACGTCTACTCCCAGTGGCTAGTGGGCTACGCCGCATCCCGCCACTTTATCAAAGATCCCTTTCTTGGCTTCACCGATTCCAGACAATCTCCATTCGCCACCTCCTCGGAGCACTCCTCGGAGAACGGCAGCCTGCGATTCTCCACGCCGCCAGGGGACCTGCTGGACGGGGGCCTCTCCGGACGCAGTGGCACTGCCAGTGGAGGTAGCACGCCACACCTCGGTGGGGGTCCGGGACCTGGGCGGCCCAGCTCGAAAGAAAGCCGGAGGAGCGATACCTGTGAGTTCTGCGGGAAGGTGTTCAAGAACTGTAGCAATCTGACAGTGCACAGACGCAGCCACACAGGCGAGAGGCCCTACAAGTGTGAGCTTTGCAACTACGCCTGCGCCCAGAGCAGCAAGCTAACCCGCCACATGAAGACACATGGCCAGCTCGGTAAGGAAGTGTACCGCTGTGACATTTGCCAAATGCCCTTCAGCGTCTACAGCACGCTCGAGAAACACATGAAAAAGTGGCATGGTGAACATTTGATGACGAATGAGGTCAAAATTGAACAAGCAGAGCGAAGTTAAGAC
>CM051497.1:27240818-27310818 GCA_028031935.1 Paedocypris micromegethes | reverse complement strand
GCTACACCGTGTACTTTTTAAGAGAGAGAACATTTCCGTAAAAGAAAAGAACAACTAATTGGCGCTTCTCAGACATCATCTGCTTGTCTTTGTGCAGCTCATTACCGCTGTTTAAGTCGAGCGGCGCTGAGGAGCTTGTTCCCGCTGCTCTGCATTAGTCCGTGTTTTACTCCACGTGATGATGGAGGCACAAGATGTTTCATTACAGCTGCAAAAACTCCAACCATACAGACAAAAACGTCGCGCGTGATGTCTGTCTCGTCTTTCTCTCCATCTTTGTATCTGTCCGTTTCTCTGTTCATCTTTCTCTGACTTTTTAGCTCTCCTGGCTTTTTCTCATATATATATATCCGTCTGTCCATTCATCCATCTTTCTTTAAGTTCCCCCCTCCCTCCACCCATCGTTTTATTTGTATGCGTTTTTCTCTATTCATCTTTCTTTGTTTTTTTTATTAAGCAATTTAGGTTGTTTTTCTCTTATCTGTCTGTATGTTTGTCTCGTTTCTCATTCCATAAATCTATCTTTCTATGTTTCTGTTAGTCGATTCATCTTTATCTATTCTATGTGCCATTATTCTTTTTTCTGACTGGCTATCTACCCATCCATTCATCTGTCTGCCTATTTATAAATGTATATTTCAAAATGCATGTATTGTTTTCTCAATTCATTTTTTTGTCTGTGCCATGTTTCTTTTATTTTATGTTTGACTTTTTCTTTTTTCTTTTTCCTGCCTGTCTGTCTTATACTCTTTCATTCATTCACTGATATGTCTTTCTGTCTGTCTGTCTGTCTATCGGTTTGTCTATCTATCCATCTGTCAATATCAGTTGTTTTTAATCATTTTTTCATGTTCTCATGCTTTTTTATCCATCTTTCTTTTAGCTGGTCCATCTGTTTATTCATCTATCTGCATATCAATTTGTCTTTCTATGTCTGAATCTGTTTCTCTATGACCTATTCATTTCTTTGTATTCATGTTCTCTCTTTCTTATTCTAAATATTTTCTCTATCTCAATCTGTTGCTCTGTTTATCCATCCATCAGCCTGTCTGAGTAATTTCACATTTCTAATATTTTCAGCTTGAATATAACTTCAATGCCAGCGAAAAGCAAAATTAACTAAAGCAAAAGTCACATTTGCCAACAAACCACCCCACCAATATGCAAATGAACTGCTTTGCATAAATTAATAAATCCACCAGCGTTTGAAAAGTTCCAAAGCACCAAACTTCCTGTCAATTTCCCAATCCGCACCGTGACACGGAGAAAGGATGGAGGAAGGTCGCCTCCTCATCTTCACATCCAGCGTGTGTGCGGCCCCCCAGCTCAGCCCCTCATTAACCTGCTCCTGCTTATTCCCATTACACAAACAGACGTGGGATTAAAAGACACGCTCGGGTTGTTCGGAAGGTGTGGAATTATTTTGGCTCGCTCTGACAGCGTGTTCAGACCTCGCCTCTCATTAAAAGGCATCTTCAAGTGACTTAAGCCCGAGTCTCGGCTGCTGAGCCCGAGTGTTGACAGGTACGCCGAGACTTAAGGCTGCAAGATCAACATGGCTATTCTTTCCCACCAAATCCCCCACCGGCCTCCATCCTCTCACCGTGGACGGGGAGGGTCTGAAGTCTAACAGCTAATACAGCCATATTATACTAGCATAAGGTCCGGTTCCACAATTTAGTTGAAAGCCAAGGTATATCGGTATATATATGAATATCTAATTTATCTAATTTGTGGAATTATGGATTTTTCAAGTGTATATATATATATATATATATATATATATATATATATATATATATATATATATATACGTGAACATTCACATATTCACATCAATATCCATATATTCACGTAAAGATAAGTGCTCATTTCTTTAAATAATGGTTCTCAAATCAGACGTGAAATTATTTTTTAATAGCTCAATAACAGAAATAAAGAAACATTAGAAACGTCGCCACACATAAGAGGGGCACAATAACACTGTAAGATTAAATAACAAGTAAGATTAAACAAAAAACGATCATTAATATTTGAACAGACAGACTGTAATGTATCTGGTAGTTTCCCACACTAAAGAACTGCTACACAGAGAAAAACATGACTCTAATATTTACGTCTAACAAAAACCGAGCTCAGTCAGCTTTACTCTATGCTCTTTTAGCGCAAAGCTCATGGGAACCATTGAGCAGCAAAGCATGATGGGAGGTGTAGTTCCGATTGCTAGAATAGATTTTGTTTTATTATATGATACCAATTTTCAAGCTCCTTTTAAATATTAGATTTCATGTGAAATTAATATTATCACTTAGAAAAAACCCCTCATAATATGGATATTTTGACTTTTGGATCGATCAATTTCGATACAACCCCAATATGGATAGTATCGATATTAAGAATGGCTCCGCCCCCCACTAGTTGGTATGGGACAGCTGCGAGGGCCGTGCGGGATCTTACACCTTTTATTCTCTACCTGGCCCAGAGGGAATCGCTGGAAATGTAATAAAGCGCAGAATGGTGCTCTTAATTATCGGAACAAAAGAGTCTCTGCGGAAGACAGACTCAAAGAGGAAGTCGTGGCGAATCAGGAATCCCAAGACTTGTGTTGTAATTATTAACATTATTATTCAACTTCCTTGTCCTTGTCGAATGGATTGGCATGGCGGCGTCATGGCAGTTTCCAGTGGAGTTCGCCCGCGTCTCCATCGCTCTTCCTTCTGACGGGCAGATCGGCATGACAAATGACAAGAAAACTAATCAAACACGTTTAAATCAATTTTAGGCTTCGCAAATGTGGCACTCCAAATCAGAGCGATAGAGAACCGCGGGCGGCAGAAACATCAGAAATGTGATGAAGAGAACACTTACACGTGAAAGTACTGGATAAGTTCCAGCTAACTGGGGATCGATGAACACAAACAAAATTGAAAATGAATTTAAATAAAAAAAAATTGTAATAAAAAGATAGATAGATAGATAGATAGATAGATAGATAGATAGATAGATAGATAGATAGATAGATAGATAGATAGATGGATGGATGAATGGATGGATGGATGGATGGATGGATGGATGGATGGATGGATGGATGGATGGATGGATGGATGGACGGATGGATGGATGAACAGGCTGACGATAAAATGGCAGATCAAACTATGGATGAATGGATAGAAGGATGAAAGGACAGTAGATATATGGACGAATGGATGGATATGTGGATCGATTAATTTATGCCATCGATGGAAGGATGATAGATAGATAGATNNNATAGATAGATAGATAGATAGATAGATAGATAGATAGATAGATAGATAGATAGATAGATAGATAGATAGATAGATAGGTTCATAATTTTGTCTGTAACGGAAAACACACACACACACACACACACATATAAAGATGTACGCACAACACAAAGACGCAAAGAACACAAAATCGATAATACACGCATCTGAACAAAAAACTAAACAACAAAACAAAACTATGGCACACAACTTGGAAGGACCTTTAAATGTATAAAGTGTCTTACTTTTCTAATCATAATCAAAGCAAATCACAATGTCTAGATTTGTACTGTGAAGGTCACGCTCCACAACACACACACGTGCACACACACACTAAAAGAAAAAGAACAGACAGACTAAGACAAACAAAGGAAATGTCTTTAACAGCGCAGCAAACCAGTCACTCAAATGTCACATTTCTGTTTTCTTTTTTAACACTTTTTCCTTAAGTGACAACGGGGTGAGTTCTTTAAAAAGCGCTTCTAAAGAACTGAAGGCTCTGGCGAGGTGCGTGGTGTCTTTTTGATATTCAGATTTGCCTGCCTACACAGAGCATTATGACACATTTGGATGATCGCATTGTGGGATTAGGGGGCTGCCTTGTCATTTTCAACAACAATACTGCGATTTAGGGATGCTATTTCTCACACTGCGGCTCGCATTAACGCCGGGCCCGAAGATTTACATAAATCTTTGTCTTAAGATGAAAGAAGGGGTTTGAGACAATGAAGTTAAGCTGTAGAAATGGGAAGGAAGGTGCTGGTGTGCGTGTGTGTGTGTGTGTGGAGGGGGGGGCGGCCATCTTTTTTTTTTTTTTTTGGTGAAAAGGGACGATTTGTTTTATCCGCTGCACTTTTGATAGCAAGATATACGGAAACACGCGAGAAAATGAACATTATTGATACACAAAACGCCGCGCACGAGGCAAGTGTTACTCAATCAGAGCTGATTTACTGATTTGCGCGGCTGAATCCGCGGCTCTTTAATCTTATTGCCCGTAGCATTTCCAAAACTGACCTAGATTGTCGTCCGCCGCCGCCCCTCCGTGATTGGATTCATTTCTCCTGATTGTGATTCGGGTTTTCATCACATGCGTGAGATTGGAATCGAATGATTTTTCGCTAAGGTGACTGCTGAACGGAGATTTTCAGGAGTGGATTGATTCTCACAGACGTTACGTGGCCTTAATTTTTTTTTATCAAAATTGCTTGCCGCAGATTTCTGCTTTAGTAAAAGTTGATAAGAAATATGCTGAAAAGTGTTGTACTTCATTGCTCTTAATTTGATTTTATCCGACTAGTGACCTGGAAGACACACACAGGCGATTAAGTTTTAGTTTATTTATATAGCTCTTTTCATAGTTTGAGACCAACGCAAAGTCTTCGAGACCAACGCAAAGTCGCTAAATTAGATTATCCAGAGCATAGTTAAGAACTACAGAAAAAAGGTACTATAAAATGTAAAACGATAAACTAAAAAAAAAAAAGTTTGCTGCATTAGAATAATGAGGGGAACTAGAAACAGCTGAACACAATAACACAGAATGAAACTCAAAGACTCTTGGGAAATGGAGTGCATGAGATAATGAGAGACAGATTATCAATCTGGGACACAGCACATACTGTACATTAAATGAAAATATACATATTTTACTGAATATTTTTGTATAATTATTATGCATAATTAATAGCTTTTTACTATCAGGAGTAAATTACCAAAACATAACTCACTTTAATAAAACATAACTGCAGGTCTACTATAGATAAAAAAAAAAGGAAAAACAAAAAAAGGGATAAAACAAACATTAACAAGGTTAAAATGAACAAAACCTCCACAAAGCTGTTAAAGAATCACAGGAGATCTCAGAATGTACACATGAAAACACAAAGGATCATGGTAAATGGAGTTCAATGGACAGTTCAAGTACAGAACTTTTTTTTTATTATTACATTTTCAATAATTGTTTAAATGAAACATTTGAATTTATGAATGAATTCATACATCACAGTTTTATTTATTCATTCATAATATCAGCATTTGTGCTAGTATTTTGACATGGATTAGCCTAACAGATAGCACAATGGCAGCTAGGACGTTTAAAGCAGATAAATTATGACTAAAGATCTTTTGAATTAAACGTTGCCTCCCTCCCTCCCTCTCTCTCTCTCTCTCTCTCTCTCTCTCTCTCTCTCTCTCTCTCTCTCTTCTCTCTCTCTCTCTCTTTCTCACACACACACACTTTTAAGAAAATAATAGCTGATGGTACGTCCCCGCCCCCTGACCGAGGCAGCTACTTTGTCTTAATTACCTCAGGACAAGCGAATGGCCCCTGAAGCCATCATCTTTGTTTGTTAAAACAGCAGTTATCAGCGTCGGTTAGGCCTATAAATAAAACATGGACCAGATTACAATGCCACGCTCCTTTAGATCCCAGAACCTGGGAACCTATCACAACGAAAAGCGTGGCATTGTGTGGAGGCGTTGAGACGATCCCGTGTTGTTATCGGATGTCGGCCTGACCAGACTGTCAGCGCGGAGTGATCTAGAAGATTCACAGATGTAAATAACCTTTTTCTCTAGTTCAAGGTTGGCCATCTGTCCACTGTCATTTCTTTAGTTTATTGCTCTGAACTGAGGGATGGCACCAGTGTCTTCTGCAGGCAGCCAAAGCAATAAATAATGACCTTTCTGTCGGAATTATAATCACCAAAGTGTTGCCATGGCACAGATCTGCACACTTGCTCTTAGCAGCAGGAAAGCATCCAGTGGCATGTCTGACACACGGATCCCGCCAAGAGCGACTGCTGGAACTTGCTCTTCAAGGTAAATGCACCAGTGAACTCATCTCACTTTCTTCAACTTTTTTTTGTTCTGTTCATTGTCTGTCTGTCTGGCTCTCAATACTTGCCCATCTATGGATCCATCCATCCGTCCATCCATTCGTGAGTCAAGATTCAATCAATCTATCTATCTGTCTGTCTGTCTGTCTGTCTGTCTGTCTGTCTGACTGGCTGGCTGGCAATACTTGCCCATCTATGGATCCGTCCATCCATTCGTGAGTTAAGATTCAATCAATCAATCAATCAATCAATCAATCAATCTATCTATCTATCTATCGATACTATCTACTCCATCCATCCATCCACCATCCATCCATCCATCCATCCATCCATCCATCCATCCATCCAACCATCCATCCATCCATCCATCTAACCATCCATCCGTATATTGACTGTCCAACAGTTCTTCTATCTATCCATCCATAGTTTGATCCGCCAATTGATCGTCCATCCATTCATTCATCTATATATCTATATTATGTCCATAAATCAATCCAACCATATATGCATCCATCCACCCATCCATCCATCCATCCATCCATCCTTCCATCCATCCATCCATCTATCCATCTATCCATCTATCCATCCATCCATCCGTATATTGACTGTCCAACAGTTCTTCTATCTATCCATCCATAGTTTGATCCGCCAAATGATCGTCCATCCATCCATTCATCTATCTATCTATATTATGTCCATAAACCAATCCAACCATATATGCATCCATCCACCTATCCATCCATCCATCCAACCATCCATCCATCTATCTATCTATCTATATTCCGTCAATAAATCAATCCATCCATATATAGATTCGTCCATCTATCCATCCATCCATCTATATATGTTTATATCTACTGTCTGTCCATCCATCCATCCATGCATTCATCCATCCATCCATCCATCCTTCTATATATCTATTGTCTATCCATCTATTTATCCTTCAATATGCTTATTTATCATATGTCCATATAATCACCCTCCTTTTAAAAAAAGTTGTTAACATTGGAAGTTGACTTCTATACAAGATCCAACTAGTTGTTCTAGTAACAAATTATCTACATTTATTTATAAACCCTGCTGGAATACATCACACATCTGTCACCGACGTAAACGAAACAATGTATCCTCATCCCCAGAGAAAGAGGGCGATTAATGCATATTTACACGGCTATAGGATGAGACGCTTCTGGCTGGAGGTTTGGGTGAGTCGGACTGGTGGAGGAAACAGCGGCCAGGGTTTTCCTCGCAGCTTGTCGGGCGGCGTGAATGGGGCTATCTGTTTGTTGTAGGCCTCATCCCTAGCCATGTTTATTTGTAAACTGAGCAGACAATATGAAAAGCCGGGCTGTACAAAAACCCGCGACTGCCAGCTGGCTGACTGAGAGTATTCATGCTTTCCCTCAACCCCTTTCACAATGGCGAAACCCTCATCAGACGCCTGAATGCGTACACGCACACGCACGCACACACGCACAACCTTTCATACTAGCCCTGAGAACATCTCAAGGAAGTGTGGAGATGCTCCTCACGAGCTTGTGTCCACTCGAACAACACACACACACACACACACTCCGACAGCCCAAGGCTTGTCTGCTGTAATACGCTCATCTCATAATGTCATAATGCTGAATATTAGTGTGTCTGTGTTTTGCGTGCCCTGTATGGACCAAACAACCCATTTGGAAGATTCAAACTAGACATATTTGAACTTGACAGAAAAAAGAAAAAAAAAAGCACCAAGTGGCAATTGAAACATGAATTGTTTGCACACAGCGAGAGAAAAAAACCTGTTCCAGACTTGAGATCAAGGGCCAGTCGAACCTTTCTGTGTGAAGATGCATCTCGCTTCCGTGCGTTTCATCCGGGTCTCCATCACCCCGCCACTATCCAAAAAAAATACTTTCAGAATATTTGTCATTTGGAAAAGTGTGAGTGAGAGTGTGAATGTGTGTGTCCCTCTCTGTGATTGGTCCACCACCAATCTAGTGTGTGAGTTTAGAGAGTTTCTCTAATCAATCCATCCATTCATTCTTCTATATCTTTCCACCCATTCATCCATGTATCAATCTATATTTTTCCATCCATCTATCCATCCATCCATCCATCCATCCATCCATCCATCCATCCATCTATCTATCTATCTATCTATCTATCTATCTATCTATCTATCTATCTATCTATCTATCTATCTATCTATCTATCTATCTATCTGTTCATTCGTCCGTCTGTCCGTCCATCCATTCATCATCTACTTTCCATCCATATATCCATCTATCTATATATCTATTATCTATCCATCTATCATCCTTCAATGTGCCAAATTATTGTATGTACATCCATCCAATCATTCATTCATTATTTAATTAGATAATCCATCCATCCATCCTTTATTATCTATCTGTGCATCCATTCATTGTCTCTCCATCTATCAATTCATCTTTCAGATTCATTGAATTCATTTATTTATCTATTATCACGTGTAAAGACATGATTGATTTTCACAAATGGCCTAACGTCAATAAATACAAATTTGAATCTAGAAATAAGAGCCTGCTATTATCATGGGCCGATATGGCCTGTGGGCCGCAGGTTGGGCATCACAGCCTTAGACAACTCGACTCTTAAAACAAAAATTCAGCATGAGAGGCCGATTGTAGAATCTCTGCGCCGAGCCTTCATATTGCACGTCTGAATAGAACAGCACAACTTATCAATCAGCTTGAGGAAGCCATAAAATCTCATGAAAACCTCCATCTCAAAGATTCTCTCAGTGGCTTCTCACAAACAAGAGGAAGTTCTTTTTTCAGCAATCGACGAAGCGCTTACCTTGAATAAACTCTAACCTTGAGCTTTTTTAATAAGCTGAGCAAAAGCTCCCAGCTCCGGTGGTGAAACACAGTTTACCAGCAGTCTGTGACATGTTTCCATCTTCTTACAGAGCGACGAGCCATTTTTCATTCATCGTTTTGACCTCACACTCATCATTACAATTAGATTATCTTCCAGCGTGGCACAGCCACGTGCTCGGGCGCTCAAGTCATCCGATTCACGTCCCTGAGCAGCAATAACACTTTTATTGACTTTTGTTCTGAATAGTAGGGCGATGACTTCTTGACTGAAACTAAATATCGTTATGGATACGGTTCTCGATGCAATAAAACCCTCGCTCTGATTCACAGTGTGTAGCGCAACTGTGATATACAGTTACATTTTGTGTTTCCTCCGATGGCTGGTTTACATTCACACTCGCAAAGTGTAATTCAACGCTCTCTTCATGTTCCTGCTGTTCTTCTGCTTGTTTTTTTTATTTTTTTTTCATATATTTTTGAGCAGTGTGGCTCTGACTTAAGGAGACTAAGCAAAATTGAAACCTCACAGACTATATTAAAAAAGCACACAACTCTGTCATATGTGTAAAATATATGTTTTGTATTCACTCACTGTATGTATACATGTGTGTGAAAGGCGTTATGAATGTGTCTTTCTGTTTGTATAATAACAGAAAATAATCATGTATATATCGGTATGTATGTAAGTATGAGTGTGAGTCTCTGTGTCTGTGTGTGTGTGTGTATGTGTACTCATGTCTCAGTGTATTTTGTGGGCATAAATACGTAAATATACAGCAAAAATGTATTTGTTGTATTACTGTAAAGAAACAAACTATTAAACTATTAATTTCTTAATTGATAATGTATAAAATTATTTTTAATAATAATAATGTATTTAAAAAATAAATTTCTGGATGGTTATTATTCATAAATATAATATAATAATATTATAATATAATAATGTATTAAATATTAATTTGATAAAACATTGTCTGAAAGGCTTTCTCTGCAAACCTTTCTTCTGCTTTTTGCAACAACAAAAAAAAAAACATGTTGAATTCACTTGCATAATGCTTAAATGTTTGAAAAACGGGTTTAAAACGTTATAGCAAGGGTATTTTACATAAAGTCACCAGTAATGTGCTTTTACAAAACTATGCTTTTGACTTCAACTCTATTAAGGTTACTACACTGGACTTTTTTTTTTTTGGAAATCAAACCCGCAAACACTGTATTTTTATTTTGTAGAAAGAAAAAAATTAAAGTAAAATAAAAGATAAGATAAGAAAAACCTGTGTGTTTGTGAAATACACCCTGCAAGACAAGCAGGTATTAGAATCGTGGCTTTTATTTTGAAATGATCGCAGCATTGTCCACTACTGACTCAACTTTTACACGCCGATGTTATGTGAAAATAATATTACTCGGTCTGTATCGTCACAGCATTAATTGTATTGTCACATGACGCAATTACGCTGTTAAGCCTGGAGGGGAGAGACGCTTTCAGGAGTCGAAGACCTGGAGAAAGTGTTTGGCGTTAACTCGGCCGGCTTCAAAGTGGCCAGGCAGCTTTTAACAGATTCCACTCAAGTATCTGCTTACAAATGAAGTCTTGCACATATAGAAACCGCAGTAATTCCGGCACATTTTCCAAATGTCTATGTGTGTGAAACCCGTAGTGTCAGGACGCTGCACCTACTCCAGGACGGGAAATGCCTCTCAACAATCTACAGACCGAAATGGCAAGACTCTCTAAAACCAGGGTTTGCATTGGCTTTGTGGCCCTCCGTGTCTGTGTTTGTTCAAGCTGTCCTGTTTCATTGAAGCAGAGCTCTTTTTTTTCCATGGGTTACTGGCAAAAATGGAGCCGGTTGGCTGTGTCCTCAATAGCGCGATAGCACTGATTTTGTGGCCAAATTTTCTGACCAGGCTCTGATCAAAAGGCCATGAAATGGGAGATCGGGGGGAAGAAGCTAAAGAGCTGTGATGACAGAGAGAGAGAGAGAGAGAGAGAGAGAGAGAGAGAGAGAGAGAGAGAGAGAGAGAGAGAGAGTAGTGAGACATAAAATAGAGGGATGAATAGAGAGAGACAGACAGATAGGGAGAAGGTGATAGAGAGAGAGGGGGGGGGGGGGGTTAGTGAGAACTGATAATAGAGTGATGAATAGAGAGAGACTTATAGGGAGAAAGAAAGAGAACGAGAGAGATACTGCAACCGATGAAGATATTTATAGAGTGCAAGAAAGACGAAAAGTAGAAAGTTTGTAATGAGAGATAGAATGTGAGAGAGAGAGGGTTAGTCAGAACAAAATAATAGAGGGATGGATAGGGAGAGAGAGAGAGAGAGAGAGAGAGAGAGAGAGAGAGAGAGAGAGAGAGAGAGAGAGAGAGAGAGAGAGATACTGCAACAGATAGAAGCGATTTAGTTAGTGAGAATGTCAGTTTCTGAAAAGCAAAACGGAAAAGCACGGAGCGCTTGGAAAAGCTTAGAACAGTGAAGACACGGACGCTTCTACTGTGATGTACACTACCGTTCAAAAGTTTGAGGTCACTTTGAAATGTCTCTATTTTTGAAAGAAAAACACCGCTTCTGTCAATGAAAATAACTTCAAACTCAACAGAAATACACTCTATACATTGCTAATGTGGTAAATAACTATTTTAGCTGTAAATGTCTGTTTTTTTTGTTCTTATAAAATAAAGTGTGACTTTTCATGGAACACACAGAATTGTCTAGGTGACCCCAAACTTTTCAACGGTAGTGTAGATTAGCAGGACACACGTGCAGTTTAAGGAGAATTATCTCTGACACAAAATAATTTGATTGCATTTCTCTTCCCGTAGTTTACTGTTGTAAACTGATGTGTTTAAGCTATTTATTTTTAAATAAAAATGTAGTATAAATCTACATACTCATTTTGAAATATTTAATTACATCCAAAAACGTCAGTGGAAACTAGAAGATTTACTTTAGTATTTTTCATATTTTAAACTTATATATAACACACAATAACACAGTAAACATAGTTCAAATATTGATTTATTAAACTTGTTAAACATTTTATATTTGTTATAAAATAAGTTTAAGGCTTTTTTTGCACCCAAGGAATGGGAAATTTCTGAATAATATAAAAATAAAAAACATTCAAAATAGACATATTTTTAATATGCTATCAAAAGAATGAATACCCAGCTATTCAAAAACCATGTATTATTTATTTAAATTTTTTTTCATAATGTAACAATTATAATATAGTTACAAATAAAAAGTTACAAAATACAGCAGTCAGATACATTTAATGCCATGTTTTGAATGTAGAGAATGTTTCAAGTTTTTGCCTTTTTACTTTGTTTCCAAATTTCAACTTTGAATTTCAACTTTTTAGCATCTGAATGAGGCTAGAAACATTAAAGTTTAACAGTCTCGATGTGGCATTACTGTTATTCGCTCATGTTTTTTTGCACAGCAGAGGCTTGCGGTTGACATCACATTTCCAGCATTGTAATAATTTGCTGCTTTTCACCTTGTGTTCAGCAGTTAAAGGAGATGATGAAAAGACCCTCTCCCTGTAATGGAAAAGTGGGGGTCTGGCTTTGGAAGTGTGAGTCTGGCGATTGTGTCTTTCAATCTTGATTCCTATCGATAAGCGAAACACTTTGCTTCACCTTGTCCAATCTGTCTCGCCCCCCTTTGATTCACATATATTATTTCACGATAAAATCTTTTTTGTTTCTTGTTTCCATTGTGTAGTGATGAATTATCATTATTCCTCCCCTCCCTCCGTCGCATGCATATGTGCGTCGGAATGATAAGTTGACCTTTCTGAAATCACAGTCCGACATCAGATTGAGCAGTTATAGCAATATTCCAGGGCGACGAGATTAAAGAAAAAGGGCACTTTTTCAACGCGCCGTGGTATTTGTATGTACTCTACATGCTATTATGAAGTGGCCCGGCCCCATCGGAGCCACATTCGCAAAAAATGTATCCGCATTCCTGGCGTACAAGACCAGACAGTGGCTCTCGAGCTTTGACGGTCTTGTATTTCCTCGTTTTTTTTCCGTTTTAGACAAGGCTGCATGTTTCACAGGACACTGCATGTGGGTGTGTGTTAGGGTGTGTGTGATAAAGGAAACTTTATGCCCGTGAAACTGTTAGACTTCACAAAGCCATACACACCCAACGCACCATATTTGAAAGTGTGAAGCGCTGCTCTGAAGAAAACAAACCGTGACCTTTTGTTTGAAAATAGAGAGGCGAATAATGTCGTCCGCCTCTGGAGAGGCTCTACCCGTGACCGTTATTGGCACCCACAGGGTTAAATCGGAAATTGCCTGGCGCGATATTAAGTTCTGCGAGGGTGACCTGACCAGATCTGCGCCTTTCTTGGTATTATATTCAAAGCAGGCTAGAAGGGGTCAAACCAGCTGAGATATTGCAATGAGGGTTTACTCAAGTGGACCATTAGTCTTCGTAATAAAATGCATCCTACGTCTGCAACTGCCAGCGCTATTAATATTCACTCTAGCCGCGCGTTGCATACGGCATTTTCCCTTAGTCAGACTGTCAGTGGGCAGCGCGGCCCTAAACCTGCCTCCCATAATTACAGTGATAAATTGACCGGCCTCTTTTACTCCAAGGTTGAAGCTTTACTCTTGGTCAGTAGCGTAATTGTGAGAAAATCGGTTCATCGCCGTCTAGCTTTTTAAGACTTATTTTAAACTTATGTTAAGCACAAACTTTTATATTTATGTCATTTGAATTATATAATTTACAACATAGTGGGGTCCAAAACACCTACTTTTTGCTACTTTTCACTACAACACTGGCACCCGCCATTTTCGGTTATTTGTGTTTGCCAATTGTATATTTTGCCAACTGCATTTTTCTAGTGTTATGTTTAGAACGTTTCTTGCCTTCTATATTTTGTATCATATTTTAACATATCGTAGTTATTTATAGTGGTTTATTCAGTGTGAATATTCTATTCTATCACATTTTCTTTCCACACATAGAATAGCAATACTAATTTAATTGTAACGCTAGGATACAACGACAATAAAGGCATTCAATTCTGTTTTATTCTATTCTATTCTATTCTATTATAACATTAACCAAAACCCAAGATAAGAGACCCACTATGGTGTAAAATCTTAGAATTTGGGTCCTCACTTTGAGTTAAACTTGTGTACACACACTTCCAAATGGGGACCCATTAATGCCATACACGCAAAACAATAATGCTATATGACCTAAGCCCAACATTTAGAACCCTCCATCCCTCCACTAGTCTAACCTTAACCAAAACTCATTTGTAACCAGCCCTAAAGTCTCATCTTGACCATCAGGCTGTAAAAGTTAAGGGGTCACGCCAAAGGTCCCCACTGTGCACTTTAAGTGTCATAGCACTTTACTCTAGCAGTCAGGACCCCTATTTGTCCCAAATGCCAACACACACACACACACACACACACACACGCACGCACACTTCATCAACATAGTTTTCAACAAGCAGTTGGATCACATCAGGTGCAGACACGTTTAAATTCCACCTTGCTCTGTTTCCATGCCCTGACCACATCTTTCATCAGGTTTCAGTGTGTGTGTGTGCGCGTGTGGGTGTGTGTTTGTTTGTGTGTGTGTGTGTGTCTGTGTGGAGACAAAATGGGGAATCACTGATCTTAAAGTAGTTCTGATCCACACACACACACACGCACACTCACACACACTCGTGCACACACACACACACACACACACACACACACACACACACACACACACACACACACACAGATGTGATGACACTGCAGATCACAGTGAGATTTTACTCACTGTTTGATAATTTGAGGGAACTGATATAACAACATCTATAATAAACACACACACAAACACAAACACAAACACACACACACAATAGAAATGTAAATCGCCCAAATGCAACACGTATATAGCAAGTGCCAACCAGAATTTTGGGCGAAAAGATTGTGTCTGCATTGTGTGTGTGTGTGTGTGTGTGTGTGTGTGTGTGTGTGTGTGTGTGTGTGTGTGTGTGTTTTGGGTTAAATTCTCGATCTTCGAGCACTGACAACAAATCTGAAAAGAATCTGACTTCACCTAGCGGAAGATTATATTTCAAAATGCACTCTGGGACTTTTATTGAATCTCACCGAAAATATCTGAATTTGCATTTAGATAAAGTGCCATTGATAAGCACAGTTTTTGTAGACATTTGAAAGGCCACTGGGCCATTGAAAAGTTCAGAAAGAAAGCGGGTCATCTGAATATCACTGAATCCGCCCGATGGCATATTGTCACGGGTTTAATGGCTTAAGTAAATATAATATAGCGCAATACTCGGATTAATTCACTGCCAAAAAACAATGATCCCCCCGACAATCACAGCCATTAAAGCACTTAATGATCACGTACAGCTAGTTTTTAAAGAAATCCTTTCTTTTACGGATGTGTTTGCCGGCCCCCTCGCAGTCACTGTTTGAATACTAGAGGATTTAATTAAAACCATATTAATAATGTTAGTTTTGTTAAAGTGGAGAATTAGACCTTTGGGAAGCTCCTGAAAGCCTCAGCTTGTGGTAAGTGAAAACCATGTGGCTCAAGGTAAAGGTATTGTAGGTCTGTTTGAATCAGCTATACACTTTTATTGTCTGCGTAGAACAGTAGGCCAATGGAAATGAAAGATCATACACTAACCGCCATTATGGAAATCTTTAGAGATTAACAGGCGAGCAATGATTAAATCATTAAAATCCCACAGTGTTTTATCGATGTTGTGTTCTTGCGATTGCAATATTGAAAGAAAGTTTTCATTCCAAAGCATTTGAAACTATTTGAATACAGTCAGTGCAGAATTGTGTTTTGTATGTTCTGTCATATTATGGTATACAAACGTTTTGGTGCAATATTTCATATATTTTCATATATATATATATATATATATATATATATATATATATATATATATATATATATATATATATATATATATATATATATATATATACAATAGAGGAATTTCCAATTTTCCACAAAAAAATTCACAATTTTGCTATTACACAAAGTTTCTTTAGTCCAGCGGGGATCTCTACATATGCAAAGGAAATGCACAAAAAAGTACAAAAAATATTTTTTAATACAAAAAAAAATATTTGAATATATTTGAATTTTTTTTACATTTACTTTACTTTACTTTACAGTCATTTGACAGACGCTTATATCCAAAGTGACTTTACATGATTCGTCATATTATGTTATCCAACTTTTTGTCGATCAAAAATTTCAAAGTCACCCATATACTGTACATATATATGAAAAATTTCTTTACTCAAGTGGGGATCTCTACATACGCTAAGCAAATGCACAAACAAGTAATATAGACATTTTGACTAAAGTTGTGTAAATTCATGCGTTGCCAGATTGCATTCCCAGACAGATAGTGGGGTCTGAATATTTTTTTTTCGAAGAAAGTGCTTTGAGAAGTGAATTGTCTTTGCCATAAGGATCTCCATATGGGCTTGTGAGGATAGACCTCCTTCATCATCCTTTCACCTGCGCTCTGACAGATGGACAGAGAGGAGACCACTCGGCCGTTAATTGCCCTTTTCCTTGCTTTTGTAGTGGCGTGGTCCTCAGGTTCGCTGGGCCCACTCTAATTAAAGAGCTTTGAGAGCATGAGCGAGGCATCTGGTCACTGCCATTTCCATTCCCACTCACCAAACAGAGCCAGCCAGACAATGATAGCCAATTATCTCGTTTATTAAAAAAAAGAGGAGGCCTTGGTGGGTAATGATTAGCGTGGATAGGGGTGCGTCAGCCCGGTCTCATGCACATCAAGGGCAGCTTGCTGGAATTTGGAGGCTAAAATCCATCTCAGGCTATTGTGGGAAAAAAAGCCGAGTAGTTCATTACACATTCAAGGATGTCAATCAAGGCAGCGAGACGTTGACCTGTTGGAAGACGGTTAGCAATTTGCAATAAATAAAGAGGAAAAAGGAACTTACTTCAGCTATCATTATGACAAGATGGGGGAATCCCAAGAGCCAACAAAACCAAAGTCATAATTGGTCAAAATCAACACCTTGGTGGATTCCGAAGCCTCGGTTTTTTTCCCTTTCGCTCATCTATTTTTTATTGTAACGCTTAAAAGTCGCTTGGCTATTCATACTAGGACCTAAATGGAGCTAAGGATGGAACTGTCGACTATTTGCTGAGCTATTTTAAGAGGTTAATCAACGCTAGCCATTGTCTTCAAGACCAGTTTTGCAGTTTATTGAACAACCACCCTGGTGCTAATGCTAAATCATTTGGAAAGGCGAGAAAATTAGTTCTGCTCTCCAAACTAAATTGATAAGAACTGGTGAGTTTTGAATTAAGAAGATGTTGACATCAATGGATTGATAATCCGAAAAAATCCAAGAAGTCGCCGAGTTGCATTTGCCGTTGAGTTGCGTCAACTTTGAGCATTGAATTCATGTTTGGATTTTGTCCGTACAAAGTAATTCCAAAAAAGATAAGCTTGTTTGATCAATTTGTGAGATCAATTGCAGACATCTAATTGAGATATCACAGAACCTGCCAATCAACATAAGTGGGAGGGTCGACTGTGATTGAAAGGACTGTTTTGTACCTTTATGCATGTTGGCAAAGCAACACTCAAACTTTCGTTTTGGCACACTTAGTACATATTGTAAACACATCGTAAACGCTACTCAACAACTCTTTTGAGGTTTGCCTGGAATATGCTTCCATAGTTTACCAAAGAGCTAAGAAAATGAGTGAATTTGTCAATGCTAAGCACATGCTAATGCTAAGCTAGATATTCAAAATAAAAAAGTCTGTGCAGCTGTTGATCTACACTCCTATTTATTCCAATAATCTGTTTAGCTTTTGTCCAATCATGATGAAGGCCTCTGCAAACACACCTCTGTTTTACCGAAGCAGCGTTAATCTCATTTACAGATGCCCTCAGATCTAGTTTATATAAGAGCGTAAAAGTAGACGATACATATACATAACCATGAACATAAACACACCCACTCAAAAACACAAAGAAATACATTTTAATTGTTTCTCTGGATGTCTCTACAAGTCGGGAGAAGATTAGCGAGCATCGACAAAACAATTCAGCGAATAAGTAAATGCAAAGTAGTAATGAAGTCTTACATTTTGTCAAAACCAACGACCCTAATAAACTTCACAGGCCTATAAACAATGAATAAAATCTCACTTTTTCTTCTAGAAATTCCATTCACATGCTAGGTGTCTGACGCTAGCCACAATAACACCTACCCGAATTCTCATTAATTCTTTGGTACTAATGCAATTGGAAAAAGCCCCAAAGAAAGAAAGAAACAAACAGGAAAAAAAAAAACCCACAAGCATTATATTGCCGCTTTTTGTCTACAGCCAGCATGAGGTCTTAATCTGATTACCTCCAATCTTCTAGCGCTATTCCTTAGCGGTGTGCAGCAACGGTAATGCTAACTAAGCTATCATTTACATGCTTTAAAAACAAATTGGAAATGATCCTGCCCGCTGCCATGCCAGAGTGCCTATACATACCCTCCCGCTGCTTTCAATTCCGATAGCGTTGCATTGTTGTTCTCTTCCCACTTCCTGCCAGCAGTCCATAGCGCCAACAAGAGCTACAAGCATTTAATCAATGAATTAGCAGTGCAAGATATGCAAAGTGGGTTCCGGGGTCAAACGGAGACGAGAAAACCCTTTGAGTTATGTGATGAACAGTGCACTAACTGACCAGCCAGTAATTTGCTTAATAGCCCGTTGGATCCGTACCACAGAGCTCGGGAGTCAGATGACACTCTGAAGAGATGAGAGACAGTGACCTCTCTGTGATAAATTGACAACCTGTCCGGTGAGTTAGGGAGTGAGAGGGATCTTGGCCATATCTCTGGCTTGCAATCGGACTAATGGACAATCGCTTTGGACGTGGTCTTGCATTTCTAGGCCAACACAAGCCAGTTGGGCACAAGGCCAAGGGCGTTCGAATCATCTCCGCAATGAGTGGATTCTAGGGGGGCGTGGTGGCGTAAGGGGTCAGGTTGTTGACTTTTTGGGGGCAGTTGTGGGCCAGTAGTAGGAAACTGGACTTTGTGTCCAAGAGAACCATCCAGTGACGTGACCACATACAAACCCGGAGCAGTGGGCAGCCTTGGTGGGCATGTGGGGGGTCAGTGGGTTGCTCAAGGACTTCCACTGTACTTTTAGTTTTTTTTACAACTCCTCTGCCTGAAATTGAAACAAAACATTTGGGAATTTTCCATAAACTGACATTGGGAAGTTCAGTCAGTTGAGTCTATGCGCTAGTTATTAACCCTCCGGGGTCTGAGGGTGTTTGTGGGCTTCTGAGGTGTTTTGACATGCTCTGATGTTTGTCTTTATTTCATCTACTTGCAACATACTACTGGCCAAAAAGTACTGTTTTTTTATTCAGCACAAGTTGTGCTACAATAATTTGTGAGATTAATGTATGGATGTGGTAGCATTTTATAGAAATAATATATTATGCAAGCTTTGTTTTTCAGAGAAAAAAAAAAGTAGCTGAAATAAGGCCATACAAATCATACTGCATAGTCCTGAATAGACTTTCAAGCAATCTAGTCTTGTAGGCTAAAGTGTTTACTTCACAGATATGTGAACACAATTATGTTATCTCATTCACAGAAACAATAAAATAGTTTACATTGGGTAAAGTCAGTTTTGTGTCAGCACTGGTGTATGTGTGGCAGAGACAAATGTGGCAATTCAAATTTTACACTCCCACAATAACTAAGCCAGTTGCGAATCAGAGCTAAAAATTACAACAGTTTATTCATTGTAACAATTGTGTCATATTCCAACACAAAATTCCACGAAAAAGTCATTACAAAAAGTAGATATTCAGCTTCTACTGTTATGCTAAATCAAGCTACAAAATATCAAAAATCTGGAGTTGAATGGTCAATTTCTCATAGATATTATTATTGTTGTTTACACCTGCAACCCACCATATAAAAATGTCAATATAAAAATATTTCCAGCTCTTTCTGACAATAAAAAAAACGCCGTCACTCCCAAACAAAGGTCGAAGTTTAGACAACGTAGGTACATGAGTAATTTGTTATGTCAACACAGTTTGATTAGTCAAGGACACAGTCAAAGGGCGATATTCAATTGTGTAGAATGAACGAATAGATAAATGGTTAAATTATAAAATAATGAATAAATACACTACAGAAAGCTGATTGATGTCCGTACATCCAGGAATCCTTAATGGAATGGAACTGACAGTGATTGTGAAGGCCCATTTAGCAGTTGACGTGTTATTATGATTGGACATGTCAGTCTTACTCCACTGATTAAAAAGAAGCAAATACCCCCAAAAATGTACCCAGTGTTCACTGTTCCTTCTTTTGCGTCTACAAATGATGAGTGCATATTATTCTGTCAATCCTGAGCAACCGGTGACATTCAAAGTGAAGCCAAGGATGAGGAAGACAGGCGTTCTTATGAAGAACTTTACCACCCACCCCTAGAGAAATAGAAATAAATCAACAAGAAAGGAAAAAAGACTATTTATGACAGCTAAGAAGTCAAAGAACTGGCCACCATTTTCCATCTCTCCAGTAAAGAAATGTATACCTGGAACGTTTTTCTGCGCTCTCAATGGCCGACTGACAGGTGATCGGACCCTGCCTTCACCCCGGGCTGTGCCTGTTTGTTGAGAAACACAAACACGTGTCTTTGCTGGAGAATCTGTATTGGCTTTGAGCGAAGCTGACGGCAAGAGTCCACTTGTCCTTGTCATTAGCTCTTTTTCTTTTTGACTGATGACATTTGTTGTTCTAGACTATATGTGAATGTGTCGTGACATCAGACCGTCGAAATTACTGCATTACCTTCACATTTCTATGAACAATTATGTTTTGTGACAATTTAATTAAAATTCTTTTTCCGTAATTACAATAATAACAACAAAAGACCAAATACGGTCCATGTATTATACTGTATATTACACATTGAAATTGTATTAAACATTATTTACTAAAAAATGGCAGTTTTGTGCAAAAGACATAATTGTCAAGATTGAGTAGTTGTGATAAATTTGTACACATTATTACTTAATGTTAGTGAAGTCAGGAGTAAGTTGAATAATTGATTATATAAGACAATCTGATCAATGGGATAATTTATATGTATATATCTAATGTACATGTGTAACTAGTTATTATTTCTTTTGGTAATTGTGTTCAGATCATCTGGCTGTCTCAAAGAGATGTTAATATCCCTAAAAAAGATGTCATTTCTTTATTTAATATTTAAGGATAAACTGATGTAACACATTAAGTGGCAAGTCTTTGAACTATAAATTAAATTACACTGACTTTAGTCTAAGAGAGAGGGCACGACTATATTTCCATCAGCGATTTTAATTCAGCGTTTTAATCTTGGCAAAGGCCTTACACTGGGCCTGTATGCTCAGTACAGAAAAGCGTCAAACCCGCTTCTGTATTTTTATAATTCGAATCTCAGTAAAGCAAACGCACTGCCTCCTTGGTAGTCAATGCAGGCCGCATGATATTTTCTTTTTCAAATTAAAAAGACAAATGCCACATGTCTCTCAATAAAATGGATTTGATATGAAATGATTGCAGAGGCGCTCACTTTTACACCACTTATCCTGGCACAAAAGCCTTTGTGTGACTGGTGCGCGGGTGCAGGGAGACGGCGAGGGCTGCATGAAGGCAGATCGAGCCGAAGTTGGGTGTTAATATGGAGATTGGCCAGAGATTATCTCAGGTTCAGGGAGATTCAGTCACAAGGTTTAAGTCGCTGCTTTTCCCGGCTGGTAACCATGCCAACTGTGCCAAGAAACCATTACGCAGCTCTGCTAGAAAAAAGCCCAAAAAACACGTCTATCAAGCCCAAAACAGGATAAGCTTCCCATCAGTTTGGAAAGCGCACAGGACAGTGTTTTTTTTTTAAGAGACAAGAAGCGTCTGAAACTAATTTTCATACATATTGTCTCTCCCACACTCTGGTGGGTTGGAAATGTAAATCGTCGGGGAGAGGTATTCAAAGTCACTCGTTTGTTTAACATCTGAATGTGGTGGATTATATGTAAAAGCGCATTCAAATACATCTAACAGTTTGCAGGCAGTTTTAATGAGCTAAAGAGATTCGTATAAACTTTGCCGGGAACTTGTCGGTAGAATCACCTGCGAGATCCGAACTTGTGCTAAAGGCCAACGTGACAGAAGCTGTTTGTGCGCCATTGTCTCGCCAAACAAAGCTCACGCCACCTTCCCGGCAAAAGCAACCCGTCCTACTTTCCCCTTCCTCGTAGCGGTTTTAAACAAAAAACTGAAACAAAAGAACGTAAACAACAAAAAGGCTTAATTATGGCCTAGGTGGCTTGCGGGGATATTATTTCACACAGGACAAGTGTCTGGCTGACAAGGGGTCTGAGCTTTTCTTTCTCTTTGTGATCAAAAAGCCAGGCAACAGATGTCAAGCTTTTGAATTTCCACATGGAAAGTGACCTCCGGGGTCAGGGCCTATACATCCTGCCCAGGCCTCAAGCTGCGTAAGGCAATGGTTGATCGCAGAGTCTCCCAGGGAAGGTGGGACTGGGTACGCAACTATCCCAGCACCGGGTTGTACCATAATGGTGCCCCGTTTATGCCCCTTGCACATCTGCACAATGGGCTGATTCTGGCAGGAAGCTGGGGTGGGGAGCAGGGGTTAACCTGGCCCACTCCATGGGAAAGAAACATCAATAGGACTGGGTATTAGCAAAAGCGAGGCATAGGTTGCTTCGGAATTAATGAACTTTCAGGCCGACTCCTTATCCCTGTATTGACAAGACGAAGTTGAAAAGCTGCTCAGGTCTCGAGTGAAGAAGCTCACAGAGGATGGGTTGTGGAGAGTAATTGCCTCACGAGAAAAAAAGAACTCCCTTTAAAGGGAACCAGTAGATAGATGGAGAGTGTGTGTATTGTTTTAGCAGGAAATTCAGGCGTTTGAAGGATCCCATCACCGTTTTTTCATTACCCTTTGTGTTTATGCTAAATCACAGCTGCCTGCCATTATTTCACGGTGGTATTTTACGTGTGATAGTAGTTGAATGTGATGTTCTATCACTCTCTTTGGTTATTCCTTGTGTGGTTTGACTACGGCTTAGTTTAGACCCGATGTTTGTGTCTTCAACAATACCTGCTTGTTTGATTCACCTTTGGTCCACACTGCAAAAAATCCACGTGAAAAAATAAGAAAATAAAAAAACGAAATGAGCCTATTTAAGCTAAAGCAGCCTATTTTTTCGGTGTTATTTTTTCCGTGTAGAACAACACGTGTTAATATTTAGAATTAAAATGTCCAGCATTCAGCCACATGCCAAGTCGGAGAGAGATTGAGTGTGTGTGTAACTAATACCTGTCCTGGCAGTGTGGAGGCTGTGTGTGACTCCTGTGGTGGCAGTGGTGGCAGGGGAAGCCTCCTGCCTGGTCGGCTTGGGCTGATCACGGCCAGGCTGTCTGCAAATTTGGGTGGTTGTCATTCAGCTGCTGCTCCTGCTGGGAAGTTTGGCCCATTTTGCATTAACATCCTGCTGAGTTTACGCCTCTGATCGCACACACCGGCCTTGCTTTCATATCGGAGCACTGCCGTCCTCATAATTGAGTAATTTATTGTATTTTCGACGTGTCACCGTTTCTTGGTGGTAAACTAGGAATGCAGAATAGAGGTGAACATGCGGGCGGAATGATGTTTTAGAACAGTGTTTAGATTAAGCAGTGGTCCCAGTAGTTGAGTAGTTAGATGATTGCTTGTAAGTTTTACTTGTAGGACCAACATTCTACACAATTGAATAGGTGGTGTCGAAATCATACCCCATGTCGGGACAAGGGGAAGTGGTAGGAGCCTCACCGATGCCGAACTTCAGAGACAAAAATGTATTTACAAAAAACAAGAACTTAAAAAAGGAAAAATAAAAAGAGAACTCCTCAAAGCAGGAGTAACGGTTAACCAGAACGTCAAAGTGCTTTACGTTCAGACCTCAAATATTTCTCCTAAATGCAAGAGAAAGGCCAACTTGCACTATACGCGTCTTAGGTTACACCGTCAAACTCAAAGCCAACAACCTTCCAACCTCCCCTCTCAAGCAAAATGGATTGGCTTTTAAAAGCCCGTTTTCCCGCATAAACTGATTGGGCCAACCCACTTTGATCTGGAGGGGGAAACAAGAAATAATAAATCTTACAAAATGAATCTTAATCATTAACACAAGACAAATAATAACCCGAATCTAAATAAATCAGGAATAAATTAGAATAACCAAATCAATACACAATACATACGTTTGTAGTAACACAAGAAAATGAAAACCCAACAACACCCACTACCCCAAAATGGATTCAGCCCAAGCTTTTAAAATGACTGATAGAAACAAACAAAAAGAATGTTTGCCTGTCTTCTACAAACAAAAAGAAAGTGGTGAGTATACAGGGTTTAACTGGTTTAATAAAATGACCATACCAAATGGATGCATGCATTTTCTTTGAACTAAAACAGTGACCAGAAAAATTAAATGCGGACTGTAACGAAAACCAGTGAACACAGAACATCAAGTCTCTGTGATGGACCTTGTCATCACAGGTGGCATTTGTGGTCCAGCGGTATGGACTGGTCCAAGAGGTTGCTGCTTCGATCTCCACTCTGGCTGGTTCTACACCGGAGTCCTTCTTCTGCAAGAACTCAGTCCTTTCCCCACTTGTCTCCTGTGCACCACAGCTTAAGGCTGCCCACTGCTCCAGGACTGTGTGTGTACACTGTGTGCATGTGCACTTCACTGGATGGTTGAAGGCAGAGCGAAATTTCCCTAGTTAGTCTTCAGAAAATGTGAAAATCAGGCCAAGAGAACTGGCAGGTACGGCAAGTTTAGAGGAAGATTTTGCTCTCTTTATCTTGGTGGGGAGGGGGGTGGACTTGGTGGGGTAGAAGGTGGAGGGGATTGTACATGCCTCAGGGGACACAAGCCTCACACTCCACTATCAGTGCAGCAAGGTGAAAGAGATGTCCAGCTAATTATACAAGTAGCGCAGAGGCATTCTGCTTGAGTGGCTTTACCCTGATGAGCTGACAGGTGAAAGCCAATGATGCTGTTTGAACAAAAGAATGGAAGAGGTAAAAAAGGAAATGAAGAAAAAAAGAGAGATGAATGTCTTTGGTCACGAAGTGTAATCCCACGCTTGCTTTTATCAGTCCTTTTCCGCTGCACCTGAAATGTTGCCCGCCGCTTGCACGCTAAGCCTTAGCATAGCAAAGAGAAGAAGCCTGCGTAATTTCAGCTTCCATCTTTTTTTTCTCCTCTTCTTTTGCCTGCCTACCTTTGTTGTGCGAGTACGATGCAGAATTATTCAAATCCCTGCATCTTTTTTTTGTGCGTGGTGGTGGGTGCAAATGAAAGGATCCTTGGCTCAGCTGCCCCAGGGACCAGCAGGGCGTGAGGAGTGCGCTGATTCAGAAAGCACATTGCCACCTTGAAGCCATACTGTTTGTCCTATTTGGGCACCAGGACATTCGGCAGGCTTGTGATGAAGGCCTGGGTAAGCTAAGCTTAGCCGTGACCCTGCCACTCTGCCTTTCTCTCCGCATATGAAATATGTACCCACGTACACATGTCTTGCCTTTAAACATCTTCATGTGAGAAATGAAAAGTGTGCATTTTCTGCCTAATGTAAGACTGCATTATGCAAAGTAACAGTAAAGCACATTTTCATTTCAAATTCCGCCTAGTTGACTGAAATTCCCAGTACTGGTAGGAATAATGCGAGGTACCATGTCGCCTGCTATTGATCAAGGGACCATGTTTGACTACATATGCTTTGCAACAGGTTTGAACACAGAATTACAATCTGTTTGTGCAATGTTGTCTAACTTAATGCCTTTGAATGTGTTCATGATGGTCTTTATAAGACACATTGGAAATAAATTGCTGAGATTGTGCTACCTTTATTATGTCCCTGTGGGGTAAATCCAGGGGTAAACAAACTATCGGATGGATCTAGTTCAAGTTTATTTATATAGCGCTTCTTTTAGTTACAGACCAATGCAGGGTCTATATTCAGAATAAGGGAAAAAAAAGTCTTTCAATAAGAAAAATGTCCATTGTTCGTTTATGTTCAAAAATTAAGAAAAAAGAGTCAGTTAAAAACAAAATGTCCATTGTTCATCGGTGTTCAGACAATGGGCTATGACCAGAGGAGCAAGCTAGATTACAACTGTGGCTAGGAAAACAAAACCTAGGGAGAGCCCGACTCTCTGGTGCCAGCCTCCTCTTGGATGCTAACATTACAAAGTCATTGGTGAAGATGAGTCCGGACGTAACGTAAAGTTCAGCGTAACGTAAAGTGTGGCGGCTCTTCCCCCCATGACGACGCGATGGCTCCTGATCGAAACTCTTTGAAACAACGTCATCGCCGTCATGGTGAAACTGGCATTCCTCCAAGCGATGTCATCCTGAATCCTTGGTGGTACGACACTCTTCCATGAGACTTTACCTCTGACCCAGTGATACGACATTCCTTAAGCGATGACTCCTCCGGCAGGGATGTGGCATTGTCTCCTCTGGCAGGGGTGTGGATCACTCAGGAACTCCGTAAGGGAGTAAAACAAGCAAGAACAAAAGCTATCGGCACTTTGATGGGCAATAGTAGTGATGCTATGTTGCAGGTGAGATTCGGTTCCGGGATTCTACCTTATGCAGCCTTCCTATTCGTTAACACTAGTCATGGGACATGTTATTATTAGTAATAAATAGGCTTCATTGAAGACATGTGATTTCAATCTACATTTAAACTAACTAACTGATTCTGATGCATGGATGGTCTTGGTGGCTTTAAATAAGGTAGATAACCACTTGCACTTGCTCAGCACGCACAAGCAGCTTTTGTCTAGCTGTATCAGGAAACAGAGCGTGAAGGTACTTGGACAGCCAGGACCAGATGATCAGGTCAAAAGGGTCTTAGATCACCAGATTGGAAGCTTCTGGGCCAACGTGAACCCTTCGGTTTTTAAACACCTTGAACTTCCCCAACCCTGCTGTCATGACAATGAACACTACATCCCTCTAGTACCCTATTGCCTTCGTCCAAGGTTTGCAACAATAGGTCTGGCCATTGCCGGAGGCAGGAGGGGGTGAAGTATCTCTAAGGTTATCTTGGAGTCTCATCGTCCCTTCAGTGTAATTATGCATAATTGCCCTACCACATGGAGCGCATATGTGCATATAGACGCCTATGCCAAAGAAAACACCAGATGAATAGTTATACACTTTAGGTTAAAAAATGTATAAGTCTGTCTAATCAAAATGTCTTTGACTTTGACTGGAGTTTGCCCCATGCAGTCATTAAAGGCCAATGACGTTTGAGGAAAGTGGCGGTGGCGATGGGTCATTAAATGCAAGAGAGGTCCTTCTTGTCAGCCCTCAAGCTATTGGCTGGGATGCATGTGGCCATGTCAGAGACCTTTCTCTGAAGATCTGCCCTGGACAAGGGCCAGTCTTAATGGCTTGCCAAACCAGCAGCAAAAGCAGGAGTTGACAGTGCAAGGCCTTTTGGGGGCGTGGAGAGTAAGATGCCTAGAGAAGAAGATGCATAATGGCTAAAGACTGTCCTCTGGGCCAGACATAGAGCTTTCTCTAATAATTAGACAGTAAGCCGCTGTCACCCGCCACTGCTTGTGTCACGGAATGAAAGATTGCTGCTCTTGCCTTGTACCAGTCGAGGGGGGACAAAAGGAAAGGCTACCTCATTTACATCAGAGGTCACTGAATATTTCTTTAGCTTTGATGTCAGTTAAAGAGACATTCTCTACTGCTCAGCTGCTTTTAAATCAGTTGATAATACAAAGTTATTCATATTTGAGATTTTATACAGTCCTATGAATTGAGGCACATCAGATTTTGACAATTTTGTCCCAAGAAATTGGCGGCCACCATTAAGCGAAAAACCATGTGTTAGCCAGAATCAAAACATTTACAAATCATGGAGTGGAATTTTGCCCTTTTTTGTCCCAATTAACCCTTCTATTATGTTTGGGTCGAATTGACCTCTCCTGCTTGTCTTAGTTTTTGTAATCTACATAAAAACTGTGAGATCAGAAAGATCAAACATGTGTTTCTCATTCTCTCTCAGACACACACACACACACACACACACACACACACACACACACAGTATCTAGCGTAACTGAATCATTGTCTTTTTTTATGATGATTTCATCAAATAAGACAAGCAGAAGAAGTTTCAAAGTGAAAAATACTTTTAAGTATTTGTAAAATATTTTTAGAACACTGAAGACGGGTTAATTTGACCCGAAAATAAGAGGAGGGTTAAGCTAAAGCCGCAAATTTGGTCTATCTTTAAGGCTTTGTGTTGGACCTTTAGGATTTGTTCCAAATAAGCAGCGGCTATCCAGATTAACCACTGTAGGGTCCCAAAAAATGGATATACACCAGTTGTATGTCGACGGTGTGTACTTTTCCATGCTGTCCAGTTCACCTTATGACCTTTTAAACAGTAAAAAAAAGCGCACTTATGACCTCATTTTTAATTTCAGAGTGTAACGGTCAACTGTAATTGTATCCACTTTTCCATAACTGGTGCTCCAGACATGTCGTTCCATGGCTCTTAGGACCTTTCCTCACCCTGCAAGTTACTGGCCTTCACTGTCACTCTTTCTTTTTGTCAGGGGCTTATATCGCTTCCCCACTCGTGCATTTACTCTCTCCTCCAGGCCTCTCCACACCACGAGTGCCAGAATTAGGGAGCAATTAATGTCAGCACTGATGGCAGTGGTTATGTTAAACTGACTTCTGTCTTCAGATTTTAAGCACATTCACTCCATTATTCATTAACTGAAAGGGTTGAAATTACTGTCAGATGAAGAAATCAGTGTCAGGTAGAAAGAGCTGAGCTGTCCTGGAAGGGACTCTGTGAGAACGGAGGCTTGTTCTACGTATCTAACACTGGCCTGAGTCGGCCCTGGTCGCTTATCTTGAACATAAATAAATTAGAAAGGTAAAACATTAATACACAACTGCAAACAGCAACCAAAACTGACTGTTCTCGCGGAGCTAAAATTAGAAACACATCCAAAGCACATTCCAATTGAAGAATAGTAATAAGTGATTTAATAGTTCTTTCTTTATTTCTTTTATTTCTTTATTTCTTAATTTTTTTCCTTACTTTATTCCTAACCCCTTTTGATTATTGTCTACTCTTTCATTACTAATCTTTTTCTTTCTCTCAATTTTACTGTTTTCTTCCACTCACATTTTCTTCACCCTCCCATTTGTTTCATTATTTTCCCCTTACTTTGTTCTTTCACCACTTTTTCATTATTTTCTGATGAAATTGTCTCATTACTTTATCTCTTTTGTTTTCTATCTCCCAATTTATCTTTTTCTTTCTATCTCCCATTTTCATTCTTTCTTTCTATCTTTCCTTCTTTCTCGCCCCCTCTTTCATTCTTTTTCCCTGACTTTGTTGCTACCCCCTTTATTATGTTTTTCTACTCTATTCTTACTCTCTTTTTTTCTTTCTCTCTATTTTACTTTTTCTTTCATTCCCATTTCGTTCCTTTTCCCCATTTATTTAACTCTTTATCCATTACTTTCGTCTTTCCCAACTTTTTTTATTATAATGAATTATAATAAATTATTTTCTATCTCTCCATTTCTTTCTTTTGTTCTTCCTCTCTTTTTTCTTTTTATTTCCCTCTCTTTCATTCTTTTTCCTTACTTTCTACAGTACCCACCTTTTTAATATATCCTACTCGTTCATTACTTTCTCCCTTTCTTTTTATATTTCTCATTTTACTTTTTTCTTTTTTCCATTTTCAATTCCCCCTTTAATTTCTTTTTATCCTTACTTCCTTCTTTACTTTTTCCATTATTTTGTACTCTTTTATCACTTTCTCTTCTTTACTATTTCTCTTTCTTTTTCTATCTCTTCATTTTTATATATTTTTTTCATCTTATCTAACACTTTCTTTTTCTTTCTTTCTTTCTTTTTCTTATCCCTGCCTCCATCCTGCACCACTCCCCCCTTGTCCAAACTGTGCCATAGATGTCTATAGGGTGTCCAAAACAAAGCTTGTGTAAAGAATGCCACACTGTTTGGAAAGATTACAAGGTGGTGGATCTGCATATTGTCACCATCGGTGTTGCCGGCACGAGCCACATTCCCAAACATTCCATTACAAAACGGTTTGGATGTCAGCAGCTCCGTCCTGTGGGTATAGTTTGGCTGCAGCTGGATCTACCAATGCAGACGGTGGTGTGGCCAAATTACACAAGTGTTGGTTTTGGAGAGAGAGAAAAAAAATTGGAAGAAAGGAAGGAGAAAATGGATTTAATTACTCTCGGACAAAACAAAGCACACCGAAAAGCCATTTTATTCCCTCGTATTTCAATACCTCCTTTTCTTCCCCGTCCTCTTGCCTTTCTTCTCTGTGGAGCGACTGGGGAGAATGTCGGCCTCACGCGGTTTTGTGGCTGACCAAGGCCAAGCCGGTAACACAGGGTGTGGGGCACGAGCCAACAGTTTCAGGCAAATCATAAAAGCAGTCCATTAGAAAAAAAAAAAGCCATGAAGACTATTGAGCGGAGCGGAGCTGGAAGCCACTCATTAAGGTGAAATGTGCCAAGGTCTCTGCTCACAAAGGACTCTAATGCGCCCAACGCCAGATCCTTTTTGTGTGAGCGTGATGTCATTCATTGTGATGCAGTGCCCGGCGAGAGCGCCACACACGACTGACAAGCCCGGTATGAGTTTTACATCCTTATAAAAATCTCTCCTACTCTCTCGCTTTGTCTCCATACTTTCCTCTTTGTCTCTCTCTTTCCCTGGCGCTCACACACGCGGGCACAAACGCACACACTTTTCACTCTTCTTACTGTAATTCTTCCAGATCTCTACAGCAGGGGGCAGTCTGGCATCCGCACGCCTCCCTGGCATCGCTACCAGCTTGTTGGCTCGCTGAGATGCTGCTGGTGCCTGTGTTTGTGTGTGTAAGTGCTTTTAAGCAAAGGGCATTAACAGCTCCCTCCTGTCTTAACGTACTTGTGCGGACTTGACCTGCACATTTTTCCACCAAAAAATTAAAAGGATGGTAAAATGTTGTGAAAATGATGAGAGCAGCGCAGTAAATTCCTCTGGTTTGTCTTGTATGTAATTGTGATTGTTTGTAAATGTAGATTTAGTATGGACGTTAAATGACAGCTAAAAAAATGCAAGTTCAAAAGTTTGCATTTTACATAGCACAAAATATAAGCAGCTGCTTTTTTTTTTTTTTTATTACAACTTTTTCTATGACTTAGTGGTGCCTTATGACAAAAAATGTCTTATGAAAAAGTGCCTTGTGAAAAAAAAAATAATTCTTAGAATTTCCTGTAGTTGTGGTCCAGTGGTAGTGAATTGGACTTTTTTTTACGTCTTTTTATTGCCTTGTCTTAGTATTGCCTTATGACAATTTTTTTTTATGTCTTAGTATAGCATTATAACAAACATTTTTTTGTCTTAGTACAGCCTTATGACACGTTTTATTTTTGGCAGTTTTGTCATAGTTCCCCTTCATTGTCTCTTGACAATCAAAAGTCAATTTTACAGCTTCTGTGAAATATTCATGGTCCATATTTGCTTGTATCGGGCCAGAGCTTATCAGCGGTTTGAAATAAGTGATTAAGTGACTCTTGCAGAATGTACCTGCTTAATTTGAGGTATTTCCAGGTTCCCATGAATTTTGAATCACATATTCCAATGTCACATATACTGTACATATGTGAAAATTTATAAAAATTATATAAAATTATATAACAAATTATATAAAAATTTTGAGGCAATTGTGACATTGGCATATGTGATTCAAAATTCATGGGAACCTTTGATTGTGTTATGTAGCAACAACATTCCAACAGCAACATTATTTCAATACAGAACAAAATAAATTAAGTCGAAAATAATTTATAAGAGCACATTTGAAACACAGACACGTTTTATAGATGATTGTAAACTAGATTTAAATCAGAAAGCATTCGTAGTTTTTCAAAGCGAGAGTGCGAGAGAGAGAATATCTTCTCTGGTATTGTAGCGTCACCTTTCCAGTACCATTCACTAACAGAATGCCTCTGAAATTACACATTTTTTTCATTTTTAGCACAGAATAAGATCCAAACAGCCTGTGATTGGCTGAGCTGAGTGGCAACAGCGGTTTAGCGCAGGCATCACACGCACAGTTGTGTTGGTAGTAACTGTGTCAGTGGAGCTCGCAGCAGTCAAAGGCCAGATACAATTCTGTAACCTCATCATTACAAACCTTATTCTCTTTAGAAGTCCTCCGTTTTTATATCACATCATGAATATTTCATGCTGTGATATCTGGGCCAATTAGGTGTCATATCCTCTGTCTGAGAGTTCTTTATCTTTTTCTATTTTCTTCTCAACTCTGCCTGCCAGAAACAGTGTTTAAGGAGCACGAGTCTCTCTCGGTATGTTAAAAACCCCAAAATGAGCAGAAAATAACACAAAACGTTTCGCTCTGTGTTGTGAGTGCTTTAAGGACGATTTGGGGCTATCATTACACTAGAAAAATATGAACTGGGAAAGGACTCCTACTGGTTCGACTAGAAAATTCATACTGCTGATATTGGCCCTGCTGCCTCGGTAAAGTCTGGTATTATGACACAAAAACACAACTATTCATTTTAACACTGTAGTTGAATCGCCGTTTTTCTTCTAAATGTGAACTTTCTTGCCCTTGTTCTTTATTCTATTGCTTGTCCCTTTCTTTATTGCATGGGTGAGAATAACTGTCTTTTTTGGACTCTAAGGCGCACTTAAAAACCTTAAAGATGTTTTAAAAGCCTCTATGCAGCTTGCAATTTGGAAAAAATATGGGCCATGAAAACAAAAATCACCTGGAAGTCGTGTATTAATGTTGTGTTTTTTAATCGATTGCACGTATAGTCTGGAAAATACGGTATAAAAAACTAAAGATGGATGTGAACGATGTGTAAATACAGTAAGAGCCGCTCTGACTGGCCACATTGATCAGAATTAGCAGATCAAAACAAATTATTCAAAGAATTGTGTCTGTTTAAATTCATTCATCTGGTGGGAAATTTAATCCAGGGAACTGCTTGACATTATTTAGCGGTAATTATTATAGAAAGCTAGGTAAAGAGCTTTAATTTACTGCTGGAGAGATCTGCTCTTATTGTAAATACATTGGATTTTACACTCAACTTACACTCAAACAACTTTGTACATTTTATCACCGTGGTTGGAGTCACAACTGGAGTTCACTGTTATTGAAGAAATTAGTTTAATAACTCATATAAAATAACCACCTATATTTTGCAAAGACAACAAATATCTTAAACACTAGTACACCAAGTACAAAACCATAGTTTGCACAAAACCACCTACAGCACAATGAATAAAAAAAAACCAGAATTATAAATCCACCAATTAATGAGGGAAACTAGAAACAGCTGAAGACAATAAAACATGCTGATTGGTGAAACACACAGGATCTTGGGAAATGGAGTCCATGACACACAGGTTAATCAATTGTCAACACATTTAATGGATGATATTCAAGAAACTTTTTGTTACTTTTTTCATATTTGCCATAAATAAAACTCCATACACCATTTGAAAAATGAAACTCCATACACCACCAAAAGAAGAAAGATAAATGCATTGCTCTCATGCGCATATTACATTTATGTTATTCTTCATTAAGTACATTTAAGTAAAAAATAAATAAATAAGAAAATTAAATCAAGTAAATGTAGTTATTCTACAGTTACATTTCCATTTTTTTACAATCATTTTGTCCAAAGCTCTAGAGATTGAAGGATGAGGAAAAGTTTCTGAAATTCTGAAATATGACATATGCACCTCTTTATTTACATACTTTATTTACAATTTGACATATTGCAAGCTTGATACTGAATTAGTGTGTACATATGTGCCATGTGTGTCCATATATATTCTTACTAGTTCATATTTGCAATATATGTTTGTACATGTTTTGCATATTTTTAAAAATACAGATTGCGTTGAATAAAAATGTCAGCAAAATGCATGAGCAGTAAACAAAAGATAATTTACCTTTACAGTACATTACAGTCATTTCTGTTTTTAAATGGGGTTTATTTGCCACACAATTAAAAAAAATATCCCTACGCAAATACAATCCACCAATGACCGGGTCTTATTTTCAGGAAAACACTGTATCTATGTGCACACACACACTATGTGTTAAGAGCCAGTGACGGAGGTGGCAGGGCACTAGACTCCTCGCACGCTTCCACGGCAAACACCCCACCTCCGGTGCCTGCTCCGGAAAGTGGATCAGGGGAATGTGTCGCGTTTAATTATGCTCCCTGCTTCAGCTCAGCGTGGAACCATCTGCCACTGCGAAATATGACTTTAATAAAGAGAGAATTTTCCAGTGCATAATTTAGTGGTAATGGCCAGACAGTTATGTTACAGTCATACATTAATGCATGTGAAATGCAAGCTGAGTCGGGGAGAGAGATTTGGTCGGGGTCCGGGGTGATGCTCGCTGGCATCTCATAAACACCCAGATCTCATCGATTGCATCCTCGTGTAGGTGATTAGACTCTTTAGATGGGTTTATTTGAATCGCATCTCCCCGGCGTTGTAAATTAAGACCTGGTTTGACTGAGCTTAGGGTGTAGAGAGCACATCCAAAATGAGATGTAAAGGAATGGTACACGTTATAAGAACATTATGATAGTACACGTAATGAGAAAAGATTTAAGAACAAAAAAAAAAACAAATTATAAAATAATACCAAAACAATTCACAGAAGACAAGTATAGAACTTATATGGACACACACACACACACACACACACACACACACACACACACACACACACAATGCATTTTGTTTTGTTTTTTATTGTTTTTTTACAAGTCATTAAAAAAATAAAAATAAATGATAATAATACATTCAATTTTATTTTTGTGGCGCCTTTCCAGACCCCCAAGGTCGCCTTACAGGAGTACACACAACATTCACACGCACACCAATTGCCCGGGAGAGCAAATTGCTAGTCATTAAATTCATTAAATGCATTAAATTCAATTCATTGAATGGTTGCATTTTGTCCAAAATAATTCAGTACAAACTTTTTAATAAAAATAAAAACTTTTACGTTCAAGAAAAACAAAAAAAAATAGATCCGTACAGATCTAGATTGATAGACGTACGGGCGGAAGAACGAAAGGAAGGAAGGAAGGAAGGAAGGAAGGAAGGAAGGAAAGACGCAAGGAAGGTAGGTAGGTAGGTAGGTAGGTAGGTAGGTAGGTAGGTAGGTAGGTAGGTAGGTAGGTAGGTAGGTAGGTAGGTAGATAGATAGATAGATAGATAGATAGATAGATAGATAGATAGATAGATAGATAGATAGATAGATAGATAGATAGATAGATAGATAGATAGATGGGTGGAAGGACATACAGGCAGACAAACAGAAACTATTATTAAAGGACATTTTCTAAATTCTGCAAATTTCCATGTCTAAAAGATCAGACGTGGATTAAAAATATGGTTATTTGTTTATTTGTCATTTATTCATCATTTGAAAGTTGTGTCAGAAATTACAAACATGCCAATTTAAACATTTAGATATTTAAACAAGCGTTACCAATTTGTCAGCATATTAAACCGTCCCTAACTAGCCCGTGAATATCCTTTCTGTTTGATTAAATTCAGACAGTCCCTGAACCAGATTATTTAAACCTCACCTGAATAGCTCTGATTCCCCAGTTGGATCTCCAGCTCCCAAAACCACCAGAGACGCAGCACCACACACATTTCACAGATTCCTTTTATTGCATCTGATTGAGACCTTTTTATTGGCATTCATAAAAAAAAAAAACATATTTCCCTTTTATCTGCAATTTACCGTGAAGCTTTGGCGTAATTTCCGATACTCAAGTTTTATTTCCTGACATTAGCGGCCTATTTTGTGGATTTTTTTGCACTCTATTCACTTGACTGCAAGGACCTTTCAGTAGATGCTGGAGGCGGAGGGACGTGTTCACAAAGACCACCAGCTGCAGACACTCCGCACCCCCTGTCATATTCGGGCACATCGGTAACCCGGCTCGCTGAAGTGCGCATTTCCAGGCCGTGCATTTATTCATACTCAAACAATGCACCTTATTAGTGTCTCTCCGTCACAGTTTTGCAACAACCGTGGCGATGTAGGATGTGTGTGGATCAGGCACAAGCCCTGGAAATTGTGGTGTTTGTCAGCAAAGTGTTTTTCTCATGGCGTGTTTTTATCACAAATTTGCATATAAATGGAACATAAACTAATGTATGCATGTAGACATGATGCGTGTATAAAGGCACGCGAACACGGGAAAACGCAGACGGCCGGGATCTGTCACACACAGGAAGACAACACATTGTTACCGAAGGTGTAAAAAAACATGTGAGAAACAATGTGTCATGTTATCCCATTTTCAGACCTAACATCGTCTCGTTTTGTTTGGGTACACACTTTGCTTGGTTCACACGTTTGCTTTTCTTCTTCTTGGTAGGTTTTTAGCAGAACTTCGCCTTTTTCACAATTCTCGTTTCAAAATGACTTTGATATATCCACTGCTAGAAATTACGATGCATTGCTAAAATTCGATAACTCTAAAGCTGAAGTGTGTTTCTGAACTGTTGTTTTTTCATAATGCTACTTTGAGTTACTCTACAGTTACATTGATACACAATGTAAACACATTGTGGTCCAAGGAGCAATGATAGGTAGAGTTTGCCTCTATTGGCTCATGTTAGAAAGGTAAAGGAAAACAAAAAGTGGGGAAAAGAAATGTAATAAAAGTTTGACAGTAATTTTAAACGGTAAGTTGCCTTGTGAATTTTTGAGGTATCTGCGTACTTAGCCAGTAGGTGCATAGCTAAGATTGACCACGCCCAAATTGACCACGCCCAAACGCCAAAGAAACTAACTTCAAACATCTGCTCCCAATAAGAAACTATAGTATGGGAACGAGGACCAAAACTCTATTCCGAAAGATTTGGGAGACCTAAAATTGAGGGTGCATACTTAAGTAAGATTGGGTGTGCACTGAAATTTGGCTTTTTGAATTAATTATTAAAACTGTAAGATTTAGTTTCATTAAATATGTTGTAGCACTATACTATATAATTTTGCTCAAGGACTTTCCAGTTGTGGTACCTGCTGGTCTCCTATTTAATCATGCAATCTATTGTCCACAAGACTAACTCTGTACCACTTGGGCACAAGAAAGAAAGTGAGTTTTTGACCAAGTTGACCACACCCATTGGGACCAAATTGACCATGCCCAAACGCCAAAGAAACCAACCTCAAACATCTCGAAGTTAAGCAAAACAGCTGCTCCCAACAAGAAACCATAGCGTAGTAGCGTGGACCAAAATGCCCTTACGAAAGATTTGGGAGAACCAAAATTGAGGCTGCGTAAGTAGGATTGGGTGCGCACTGAATTTTGTCTTTTAGAATTCATTGGTAAAACTCTCTGTGAGATTTAGTTTCCCTAAATATGTTGTAGTATTATACCCTTAATTTTTCTCAAGGACTTTACAGTTGTGGTACCTGCTGGTCTGCTATTCAATCCTGCAATCTTTTATCCACAAGACTAACTCTGTATCACTAGGCCACAAGAAAGGAAGTGAGTTTGTCAATGAAAAAGTTGATGAAGTTTGTCACAATCAGCTGTCTATCGAATTATGTCATAAAATAACGCAGTGTGTTGAATGCTACCGATGGTACTGAGAGTTTCTTCATGGTGACCTTTCAGAGCAAAATAAAAAACAAGTTTTACGTTTTACAAGTCAACATATCTTCAGTAGATAGCTGAAATAGATGCAGATATATGTTTCCTGCTTTGAAATATTACTTTACAACACACACAAAGTCACTGATCTACTGTCTTAAGGGGTCTTACATAGGTCTTGTCGAATCTCAATCCCCCATTGGACGGGCACTTTCTCTCTTTGCCCCACTGCCCCTCCGTCAGCAGCCTGTTCCTCATCCCCTTAGCACCAGGAAAATCTCGCAATCGCTTAACTGATGAAAGCAGTGCCCCCCATCTCATAGTATTAACTTGTTTATCTTTAGCCAAAGCCAGAAAAAAAAAACCCAAGCTCCATTGCTCATTCTGTGTGCGAGAGATAGACGAAGAGACAGGCGAAAACAAAAGGCAGCCACTGAAATTTGCATGGTGCTCAATTATACATTAGCGAACATCACTTGGCAATCTGTTCATATCAATTTAATTGGATTTTAATACTGCCTCTGATCTTGTTTTCTAATTAACAGCAGCGGCTGGCAATAAAGCAGAACCATGCACCCAGCAACACCTTTGATCCTGGCCATATGGAGTTCCTTAGAGCGCATTGGGGAAAAAAATTATAAATCAGTCACCTAAATATGAGCCCATGACAAGCCTGGTGGAAAGCGAGCGGGGGCATTGGGGGCAGAAGTGGATGCCCGAAAGTGAGGCGGCGCGTCAGGCTGAAAGGCAAGATAAGTGTGACCCCCAGATGGCCGGATATCACTCCCGCTAACGCTTCCATTGATTAATTTCTCTCCTGATTGGTTGTGATTACTGATAAATAAAACATGATCTCGGAATCGGATGCAAATCAGCTCCTGAGCTTTAGGGAAATGTTGATTGCTTTTTCAAATCTGTTTATTTCCACCCTCGTTGCCCTTAACTTTGTATTTGACGTGGGACTTTGAGAGTGTTGTTTTTTTTTTTCATCTCTCGCTTTCATGCTGTAAGGATGGGGATTTAAATCCTCAAAGATGGAACGGAGGGCGATGGGAAAGTTCAGAGTTTCGACCAACGGTTCAAGACGAAATCAAACGTTTTGGCCGCGGGAGAAATGTCTGGCGCATTGTAAACACAGCTAGCTAATGCTTGATGTTTGATAATACGCAGCGGCGTTTGTGATGTCCCACCAACCCTCTCTGTTGTAACGTAATTAACGGCATAAAGTGATTCTCGCACTTTTTAAGATGTCGGTGACGCTGTTTGCTTATTTATTAATATTTCTATGTTGAAAGGCCCTGGAAACATTTTAAATAATTCATTATCATTATAAATGAAGAACATTTAAGTCTGCGAAACTGATTACCTACTAAAGCAGAAATTCCCGCGCCCATGTCGTCTTCCGTCTTGATTATAAGCGGCTCGACAAATCCGACGATCCCACAGTCTAGTGATACAATGCTTCATATTAACATGCTATCAGAATTCATTTGCCACGCTGCACACAAAACATTTTGACAGCCCGCTTTCCGGAATTTCCGGGCACATTCCTAGCAGCGCCACCTAACGCTCTTCAAGCGCTGCCAATGTTCTCTGATGAAGAGAGACGGGGGAAACGTTTAGGCTCCACCTCACTATTTAGATTCCTAATTGTTATTAATGCTCCTGATCAAAACACACTGATCCAGCCATTTGTGTGCGTGCGTGTGTGTGTGTGTGTGCGTGGAGGGGGAAAAAAAGTAGAAAGGATGCCAATGCTGCCGCCTTGCCTCTTCTCCCTTCACTCTGTAGCAGACAATTGAAGGGGAAAATGACAGAAGAAGAAAAAGGAGGTGGAGAGCGAAATCTGCTGTGCGTCAGACAGTCCATAGAGGAATTAGAGAGCATGGCTGATTCACCGTCCCCTGGAAGCGGGGGTGTTAATTTGGAAATCTAGGACTGGTATGTGGAGAATGCTAATTTGTAATTAGGAAGATTAACTAAATCTGGGGAATAGAGAAGATTATTGACTTATATAATAAAATCAACAATGCTGCCCTGGTTAAATAATCATCGCCTTGAATCGCACCATCCAAATGCGCTGGGCAGGTTACACAGCGTGCCAGCATGGGAGCTTTGATCTATGTCATCCAAAAATAACAGCATGAGATAACTAGGGATAATATCTCAATCAGACCGGGCCTGCTAATATCACTAAGTAGATTGTGACTGGGATGTTACTGTAATTGTAGGCATCGAAATCTGCTACTTAGTGTGTTACTTAAGATTTCAATCTCTCTATGTCGTAAATGACTAGTGTGGCAAACTTCCACACTTGTTTAACGCATGAACGGGATTTTTGGCCTTGAACGCTTGGTCTAGAAGAAGTATTGGGGAAACGTTTTATCGGGGAGAGTGCATTCCCCTACCGGATTGCTTCCCTCCAGTGTTTCGTGCTCATCGCTAAATGTCTTTCAATCACAGCTTCGAATCAAAATCCTCTCTCGAATAACCTTTACGCAAAGTCAACCGATAAACACTTGCTGTAAGACAATATGATACCACCAGTCGGCTCGCAAATTGTGTTTCATCAGAAGCCTCATTTTTAAGTCAATGCATAAATCTGCATTCGAATTCCAGTGCAATTTATTGGTCACATAAGTACTGGCAGTATTAGACGCTAGAAAATGGATGTTTTAGGTATGTGCGATAGTCTATTACTTTTCAAAACAGTGGGAGACGAAGCTTTAATGGAAGGCATCACAACTTTGGCCCAATGGGAAATAGTTGCTTTGTGAAATGTACGTCCATCTTGCTTAAGAAAGCGATTTTGAGAAAACGCGTTGTGTTACACTTACCCTCATCTCAACATTATTGATTTCTGCTGAATAGTAACATGTAGATCAATCCGTAGAGCTGGTGCAAACCGTATCAAGGTCATTGCAACGTCGTTTCATTTGTAAATTCAATAAAAAACTCTTCGCATAACGACTTCGACTAAACGCATAAATGTAATGATTATTTTCTGCGCTCTTTGGTCGTGTTACAATTTTTTTTCCAATTTGTCCTTGATTGATTGGCTGTTTGAACAGAGGATCAGTGCCGATTAGTGCTGGAACCTTTCAGAACCTCCTACACATGGTGGGCAGATAGATAGAAGGAGACTAGATAGCGGATGGACAGTTGCTGGGGAAGATTTCGGGGTCCTTCACCCTAAAGATTCAGGGTCCCGCTCACCCCCCACTGCCCTGTATGCCATCTGACAGCTCAGTCATCTGACACCCGATGCATTTCTCATTAAGCTCTCATCCCCTAATCCTCCAGGCCCTTTTGAAAAGCCATCCACACCTCTTCCGTCCAAGACACAGCAAGGCTGTTTGTTAGAAGATGCAGCTGCCTCCCTTTCTCCTTTCCTTTTGCTTTTTCTCTCTCCCTCACTTTTCATAAATGAATATGCCACTCTTGACACTAAAGACTCAACATCAAATGAGTTTGGGAATCTACTTCCACAGTTTAGCTGCCCAGTCTCGATGCTTTGTTTTCAAAGGCAAGGAAGTGGAATTCACAGGCAGAAAGTTCTCTTTGTTCTTCTGCCCTCTGGCCCTCCGGGGCCTGTGCGGACGCCACTGCGGGGAGAAGCCCAGATCAAAAAATCACCCTGAAAAAGAGCTATTACCTGGCCCCCGATGATGCCCCCTGGCATTGACAATTAAGTCAGCCGGGCTGGAATTTTCCTTGTAACGTCAATCAAAATTATTTTCTCTGGCATGGTCGCTTTCTTACAGGCATACTGCTGTTAGTCAAAGGGGGGCTGTCCACTTAATTCAAAGCTCTTTATTCGAATCAGGCTAAAGAGGACGAGTTGGCAGAGGGTCGTTTCCTCCAGCATGCAGTTGTCTCTAAAAATAATATGGCTTGGAATAAAAAATAAGAGCATCAAACGCGGACCCTGTGTTATTTAAATAATGCACTGGACAAATTCTAGTCTGGCGAATGTTGGAGGAATGGGCTAATACCGGGAAAGACAGCTCGCTGCCCTTGGTGGCCTGTTCTGTTCTTGGAACGCCACTTAATAAGATAGTTGAAGGTAGGATGTATTGACCTGTGGGGTGAGTGGTTGCTTCAATGGACTTTCTGTACATACAGCTAATGAGATACCCAGATCTTGACCGTTTGGCCAAGAATGAAAGAAGATGACATGTTGAATGAACGGCAAGAAGGAGTTTAGCATAAAATCTTCCAACCATCATGAAAGAAAGTGTGATATTAAGCGGGAAATATCCGTGTGACAACCTGCTTTAAACCAACTATTCGCTCAACAATTTCTTTTGTGTACTCACTGGAAGTCCAGCACTATTCCGTTATCTTTGGCTCTGGAAGTATAACTCATGACATCTATTGTCTTTTTCCGCAGATAGGAATGAGACAACATAGTCTTTCTAATGCCTCATGTGTTGTACGACTGTTTTAGGACTTCAGGAATATTTTTACACCAAGTTACCAAAGGTTATTCACCACGTTTTTGATGCGTCAGTTTCTGGAACCATAGAGGAACCAAAGTAGTTAGAGCCGTTGATTCACAATGAGAAAGATGGAGCTTGCATGTTCTACTTGTACATCCATAGGTTTCTTCTGGGTTTAAAACTTCCTTAAATAGGCATACTGGAGAATTTGAGGCTGGATGAGTGAGAGATTGAGAGTGTGAGTGAGACTCTGTGTTCCACTTTACGACTTGTTGGCACCAATTTAGGGTGAATCTTTGGATTCAGTGGGAATTTGCTCAAAGTTCAATGTGACTCTGCAATGGAAAAGTGGTTCAGAATATCGATGGGTAGATGTTAAATATCTAAAGTGAAATTAAATCGCTACTGTAATCGGAATGTTACGTGGAATTGGTGCTGTGCATTTAAACCATCTAGAGAAGTGTGTGAGAAGTGTGTATACACACGGTAAAATAAACTCATGAAGCTACAAGGGTTTGTTGTCTTGCTCAAGGACACTCCGGATGTTTTTCAGTTGAAGACGAGGAACTTGACGGCTCACAACACCATATGTATATAACCCTTAGCCTCTGTGCTAAATGCTATAGCTAGTTGTTTTATTTTTAAAATGTAAGATTGTACAAGTCAATGAAGAAGGGTCTCAGTAAGTCAGTAATATCAGTAAGTTTAAGCTATCACTAAAGGTGCAAGAAAAGTGAACTTGGTCTTTTAGCAATGTTTTCTATGAAATAGCTAACTACCTAAAAGTATTTGTTTGCGATTCATTCATACTTGTAAACTTGAACTTGTAGTTCTATTTGAAAGTTTACAAGATGCCAAGCTAAGCAAGTTCTTGACGAATATATTATTTTACATTCTAAGTCTGTTGTATTCCGAAGCCTAAACAAAGTTTTCCAATGACCTTCATTTACAATAGAGTCCGAAGTTTTGGCGTGAAAGTCAAACGGGTTAATAGTTTGTGCATACGCAGAAGCTTTGTACTAAGCAGAATGTTCAAACAACAAGATGAAAAGCGTGAATTGTGTGCCAACTGTTCCTCACTTCAGCAGGAGTCCTGAGGAATTGGCAGGACGTGTTTTGGGGAAGAGGTCTGTGTCGTTTGTGAGACTTTTACGGTCGAAATTTGTGGCGAGAACATCCGATAGGCAGATCGTGACCCTCCCTAGACGATCAGTACGTGAATCTCAGAGGACTATGGGAATGTGGCTCTCCAGTTTGGCAAATGGCTTTTACATAAATGCAATCCAACAATCCTTCACCAGTGAGAGGGTGTTAATTAGAAGTCACTTTATTGTGCATTGTTCTGTGTTACTGATCCAAGCCACATAGACTGGGATTTAATTGAGAGTATTTTTTCAATAATCTTAATGTCAATATACAAATTGGAATAATATCGAATATTGAATTGTGATATTCTAATTAGACATAATGCACTGCAAAAAATATATTCTTGACAAGCCAACAAATCTTGAAATTACACAATAAGATAAATTAACCATCTTAGAATTAAGGTTGAAAGATTAATTTGCTTTTTTCAAGCTGTCTTACCAAGTAATATTTTCTCACCCCATTGGCAGATGATTTTACCTGATTTGAAGTCTTTTTTACTCATTTTGTTTTTTATTTTCTTGATTTTTCATGTGTATTTTTTGCAATGTGTAAACCGAAGACATTTTGTACAATTATTTTTTTTTTTACAAAACTTATGCAAAACACAAACATACAACATACACTCACACAGTAGTTATTTTAGTATTTAAATATTAATACAATATATATATATATATATATATATATATATATATATATATATATATATATATATATATATATATATATATATATATATATATATATATAATATTTATGTGCTGCATCTCTGTATATATTTATATATAGTTATACAGCATGTTTATATATACACACACAAGCATACATTTCATTTGCTTTTACATAAATGCCCTTTCATAAAGCTGAATAATGCTTAAGTGTCTTTACTTGTAAATGTAGGTATAGTGTCTTCAATAATGCATGTCTATCAGATTCATTCAAGGTTCCATGTTGCATGAATCACACGTCTAACTGTGGGCCGTTTTCTTAGTTCTGCAGGCATCAAATTACCAGTAATATCGTTTCTGGTGTAATCATGCATATATAGTTTTTCTTCTCAGACAGAATGGAGTTGTTGGAGCTAATGTATTCAGAGTCAGACCAACTGCCGTTCGCATAGGGAGAAAAAAAGGCTTGGTTGAGTAACTGTAATAATTGGAAAATTATTTTGATAGCCCGAAACAATCTAATATATTACTGAATTTTATTAAAATAATATCAAATCAAATTAACTGCTATTCCATAATGAATTAGGTAACAAGGTAGGCAGATATTAATCGTCCTCCTCTCCCCGGGGCCAAGAGAGGAACAAGGGGAAAAAAAGTAGGGTTATGGAGTCAGCTTTTCATGGCTGTTAGAAGTAGTTAGAAAGCAGCTAGTTACTCATCCAGGAAGTACACGCTGAAAAGATGATTGATTTCTTTGGAGGGACTTTTAGCCGCCTATTTTGAGGGTCTGTTAAAAATCTTGGCTTTGGGGATCAAGAGTGGACATCTTTGATCCCACTTAGATGAATGTCTATATGTAGTAAAGTCCGTTCTGGAGCGTTAAATTAAGCATGTCATGGCTTAATCCCATATTGCTCTGCTCTTTAGAGAGATTTCAGACTATTCATACAGACTCTTCATACTTACCATCTACTACTCTAGATGGTTATCTACCTGTGGTTGGTCATCTGCTCTACCCTGACTATCTATCATGGGAAAACCTGTTTTAACTCTTTCTCAAATTCACGACTCGCAAGCACTCAGGCCACCCGGCATTTGAACCTTTTCAGTCCGGACGGCGGTTCCAATGTACCCATTTGTCTTGATCACTGAGGTGTAATGAGGTGGAGCAACAACTTATTCAAATAAGTTGCCTTATAGAGAGACTCCAATCAGTGGATCTCTAATCAAATGTGCTCTATTGGTCCATTTAACAGACAGGCGCATTGATGGATACATAATTACCATATTTTTCTTTTGTCTCCTTTTAAGACAAATCGCTTCAAATGCTCCTTCTTACAATGAAACAAGATCATGTAAACGTTTTTAGGACTTATTTTAAAGTTTAATAGTTAAACAAAAATTGTGCACAGCACATGCAAGCTTCTCATTGGCTCAAGAAAAAAGGTCTTCTCTTCTCAAAACACATGTTTTTACTTTAAGAAATGTATTTACTTTACAGTAGAAGACTTACTTTTAATCTTTTTAAAAGCTCTAGCTTTTTACATTACACTGATGGCTAGGCAAAAAAATTAATGTTTTGAGTAGGATCAAGTATAAAAGCTTTTTTCAGTGTGTAATATCACAGAAATGGCCAAACTGGGCATTGACATTGTCCTCCTTGAAGTTACACACATACAGTGGAGTGAACATACACAAACCCGGAGCAGTGGGCAGGTTTAAGCGCAGAAAGTCATGATAGGGGTCTTGCTCAAAGACACTGTGCTGGTGAAACCCACCAGACTGGGATTGCAATCTGAAACGCCTGGGTGGCCATCATATTGGTTTTTGTAGATTTGTTTAATTCACTTTTGCTGTCTCAAACTGCCTCAAAGCAATTGCACCTAACTGTAGATTATCAAAACCACAGTTATAATTAGGCAGTAACAGTCGTACTAGGCACAAGAACATTAGTACACATGGATTTTATGTGATGTTTGTGAAAGTGTGGAAATTTGATAAGTCTTTCACGCAATCTTCACATTTGTTGAAGTAAAATAAACTACCACTTAACAATTCACCCAACTGATGCCAAAAGCCACCCGACTTGTTCAACCAATCATATCAGCCATCCATTAATTGGCCGCAGAAGCCAATCTCATCATTTCAGGGTCAAAGAAGAGGAACACAATCCGAACAGGTGGTCAACATCGTCCCCATAAAGTTTGAGCCAACACAATATCTCGCAAGTTTAGCGTGATAGATAAATCTCATCTGCCGGAATTCACATTCTCCAGAACGCAAACATTCACCAAGGAACCTGGCAACCCTTCACGCCAACGTGACTTCCTACCTGACTCCAACAAGAAAGAGGCAACATTTTTAACGACTAATTGTATTGAAGGTTTATGGCTTTATTTTGACTGTCACAGTCAGTGGGGAGAGAGGGATTATGGTCCTTAGGGGGGACGAGGAAGGAGATGAGAAGCAGGCAGAGGAGGACAGCTAATTTTTGATCCAAGGGCTGCTTTGCAGGCCAGGGGGTGACAGCTGCACTGTCTTTAGCCTGGATTTGAATTTGAATTCTATCTAACGATGCAGCGACGCACGGACTTGGCAGGGCAGTCTGGTAATCTTCTTGACACAAATGCCTGGGCTTTTCTTGTGTGCCCTCACAGAGATTTGAGTAATTAAAGTTAAATTGAAGGAATAAAAAATATCCGTCTTGTACTGAGGCTGTCTTGCTAATGCCAAGTGTGAATAGTCAGGGCTGTCCTTAGAACTATAATCCCAAATGCTATTTCTCCTGTAACGTGGAACTGCCATGTTTTGTAGGGAGCTCCAGAAAAGCGTGATAAGCGAGAGCCACGAAAAGCTTTCATCTCACATCTCCTGGAGAACAGAAAGTAGCGAAAAGAAAGTTTAAAGCTTCACCTGTATAATTAGCTCCTGATTCCAAAACAACGTTGGTTTCTTTGGCTTTCTCCACCAGTCACCATCTTTGCGGTGGGCATATTTCGATTTCCAAAGAAGAGGACAACCAGACTCAGGACAATTTCAGAGTCTTTTCAGAGGTTATAGGCTTCAATGGTGAAAAACTAACTTCTGTAATAAAAAAAATTAAATCTGTAAAAACTTAAATTTGTAACAAAATAATAGTCCTAGACTCTTTTCCAATAAATAAATACATTGATTAATTAATAATATGAAATAGTGTTCTAAATATAAGCTCTTCTGTTATAAAATCCAGCTTCAACAATATAAATAATGATAACCGTAATATCGATCTATTAGTGAGCAGTATTAGTTGGCTATAAAAAGGTTTTATATGACAGATAATTTAAAGTTAAGATGAGCCTGGAGAAGCATCAGCCATTTGAATCTTTCTCCCTGTCTAAGCCCCGCCCTCTTCACAGACAGTTGCAAAGACCAATCAAAATAACAATGACATTGTGTATTACCCATTCAAAAGTAGAAAATGTGACTTCTTCATAAAAAGCGTGTGAGAAGATTCGCATGAGACGCTGCTTTTTAAAATTATTTAAAAAAAAATACGGGACAATAGCTGTCCGGTACTGTTTCAAAACTTGACGCGCAATTTCAATCTCAAATAATTTAAAGCACGGTTGGCGAACCTACGTATGTTTAATGGAAGAAGCGTGAAAGCCGGACATTTTTGTGAATTTATAAAACCAGATTAATTCCCTTTTTATTAGTTCAGTTCACCCTCCTGTCTTTCGTTTTACCTCCCGCGTGCTTCTTTTGTTTCGTGTGAGTTGCCGGCATCTGTTCCGGGCTGTTATTAGCAAATGCTAAAGCTAAAATCTAGTAATCTGTCAAGTTCTGTCTTCCATAGTGGTGTTTTTGTTTTTCCACGTCGGTTTTTATTTAGTGTTCTGTTTGTTTTTGTCAATTTGGTAGTTTCTCTTTCCCTCGTGGATGTTTTGTTTTCTACTTCTTTCTTTTTTTGTTGGTTCGGCTCTCCAGAAACCCTGGTAGAAGTTTGATTTATATACCCGAAGTACAATAAGTACAATATACAAAAAGTACAATATATCATATTATATATAAAGTCTGAAACAATTGAGAAAGTATGAAATATTGTATAGGTGTAGGATAACGTACATTTTTTTGTATAAAGTTTTGTTTTTTGTATAAAAGTTCTGTTTTGCCATTATATAATAAAAGTCTGTGTAAAAGTCCTGCGATTGGTTCCGTCCTCCTAAAACCCTGACAGAACGTGAATGTATGGATCCAAACATATTTTTTAAGAGTTCTTTGTTTTTTATAACATAAACATTTCCTAAATATCTATCAAATGTTACTCATCGTGAAGCAACAAAAATTGCTTTGTTCAAATTCAAAATCAACTTCAAATTTTATTAGTTTTGTTAATTGTCAAATTGTATTTGTTATAAAGCATTTGATAATCGCAAAAATATTAAAATGTAATTCATTCCATGTAGAATTGATTTACAGTTCTTGCTTTTTTTACACTCATCTGATGAAAAATCAATGCAAAACCCTGCTTTGGAAAATTAATTACTTAATAAAAAAAAGAATGTGGAGGCTTCATGACAGGAAGTGCTGAACTGTTCAAAGGTGACAAAATGTGACTCATACGAAGGAATCACACCCCGAGACACCTACATACAAACGGCGGTTTAATGCAAAGCGACACACACACACACACACACACACACGCACTGGAAACTAGCGCTTTATGATCTGCAAAACACTTTAAAACATGTTTCTCTCACATGCACAAAGTACAGTAAAATATGCTTGCTAAATAATCAAAAATGCATTATTTAATTGATAAATAAATACAAAAAAATATTATATATCAATAAAAAACAGTGATTTATTATTATAATGAAAATAAATAAATCATTAAAACCTCTCATGTCACACCCTGGGAATTTTTTAAACAACCGCTTCACAAAAAAAAAAGAAAAAAAACGTTAGCGTTAACCACACACAGTGAATATCTTGCACACACCTTGTTGCATAATAAAACCAATAAAAGTGTTTGTTTAAAGTTTGTTTGAATTAATTGTTAAAATAGAGAAATTCATATGCACGGAAACAACTCTGTTTTGATATTTGCCGTGTGGTCAATCCTAGGCAAAAATTACTCAGAAATGTAAAATGACTAATCACGTTTGTTCGTAGATGTATTAACAGTCCCAATTATGCTGATAATTTGCAAAAAGGTCACTGCGAGGGAACTTGTTCATTTTAAATAACATTGTGGCATTCTGTTACTGTACATCTCTTGTACCGTTAAATGCTTTTTAAGTAATTTAAACTTTTCTTTTAAGTAGGTTTGGGTTTAGTTGTTTTCTAAAGCATTAGTCACACTGCAGCTAAATAAATCATGCGTAAAACATAACAACGAATAAATATTTTACCTATTACACTAAATCTAGTTATGACCGGGGAAATCAAATTTATTTATAAACCACTATAGCTATAGACTACCTTAAAGTAGAAAGTAAAAAAAAAAAACTTTATTGTCATTTAAACAGTTCTTGCTAAACGGTAAATAAACGTTTTTTTAAAAAAAGTTTAACATTAAAAAAGTAAGCAAACACACAAACAACAAAAAAAGAACACGAAAGTACCTGGATTACTTGTACTCGTCACCTTAATTAAAAACATTTATAATTGGAAAAGCTATGTGAAATTCTCCACGTGACACATATCTTAAATTCAGTGCTTTTGTTTTCATTGTATTTTGCGTTGAAATGTAAATTATTTCTCTTGAAGATCAGACAATTGAGTCATTATAAGCGAATGGAAAATATTTTCTTTTTGATTAGCGGGCATATGTGTGTGTGTGTAGGTGTGTGTGTGTGTGTGAATCGTACACATTTCTGTTAAACCACAGACCATGCAGACTTCACCTTGATCGCAGGTGAACTGCATTGCGCATGGCGAGCACACACACTTTTGTGTTGAAGTTTTTGAAAGTTTGCGGCGTATATCAGAAAAGCAACAAAAAAGTCGAGATGCCATGTGGCTTGTGTCCTCACTCGTGTGTCTGTGGTAGAATGGTACGTTTTTTTGCAGCCTTTCATTTAATTCATAGCCACTTTTTTTTGTTTTTTTTTTGCTCGAGTTTTACAAGGGACATTCGCTCGCGGCATAATACCTCTAAAATTACTCCATCGCTGTCTTCTCCGTAACCACAAAATGGAGCAACGTGGGAGGCGGGGCTACAGGACATGTATTGTGGTCCTTTGAATGGCTCAGCACATACTGTGTCATGCCGTACAAAAATAAAAAAAAAAAGTGTGTGTGTGTGTGTGGGTGTGTAAAGAGGCCTAAGGTTTACCTGGTCTGTGACTGCAGACACCACGGCAGCCAAGAAGCATCAGGAGGCAGTGGAGCATGACAGGCTCCACATCAAAGTTGGAACACCACACCTTGATCCAGACCCCCCACCCCACCGCCTCACCCCGCCCCGCCCCTCACCTCCTCCCATCAGGACACACCTGACAGAGGCCACCTTGCACCTTCAAAGGGAGATCGGCAGACGCGAGACACAAATAAACGTCTAGACACTTTCTCCCGCGATGACCTAATGCCGAGGAATTTTTGCTCTTTTTGTCGTCTGTCTCGGTGGGGGGTGGGGGGAGGGGCTACTGCGAACGTGATTGATTCGGGAAGTGTCAGAAAGTCTGGGTTTTTTTTCTTCTTCTTCTTTTTCTCCTTCTTCTTCTAATCTTCTTCCTCTTCATCTTCTCTCTTTCCATCCAACCTCTGGACAGTTGCATTTGAAATGTGTGAAGAGACATTTTCACATAAAGAGGCTTTCAATCAAGTTCAATCTTTAGACTCATTGAAAAAAAAAAACTGTACACTTATTAAGTTTTCATGTTTTTATATAAGTTCTTATATATGGATTATTAAACTGTTTAATATATTTATGAATAGTTGGCAGAGCTAATATATATTTTATGTAGTATTAAATCATTATTTTGTCATTATTGAATGCATGCCATCAATGTAAATGTTTCTCAACAGTAAATGTCCAAATTACACTTTAAATTGTATAGATTCACATTTGTTTTCCATATTTTATATATAATGCATATAATAAACATGTAAACATACATACATAAATGAATACATGACACACACACACACACACACACACACACACACACACACATATATATATATATACACACTATAAAACAAAATGTTAAATGATATTATTACTATGTCTATAATATTGTAAAAATGTTAAACCATCAATGTCGCTTGCTGCTCTATATTTATTATACAGCATAATATTCATAAATTGATTGCCTGAAATGTGCAATAAAAATGTGATCGCCTAATTTGTCTCATAATGATGATTTATTAGAACGTACTGCTCTTCAAACTTTTAAACCAGTTTAAAAGAGGTTCAGACTGAGCCAAACCTGACATTTCTGGATTCCATAGCAGTTTCCAGACTCATATCTATTGCTAATAAAAAGCTTTGAATACATTAGACTCAAACATCCTTAAAATTGCACAGCTTTCAAACATTCAATGCACGTGAAACTCCAACCGTCAAACAACTGGTAAACTTTCCTATAACTTTTTTTTACAAGTATCAAGTCACCTAAATGACCGTAGGGCCCGGATCAGACTTTTTTGAATACGGGCCTGTCTGTGGTAATTAATTATGTTTGTTAAAGCCTTCAGCCAAATGCTTTTTTTTCTCCTTTTTCAGACGTTGGCTTGTCTTAGCACCTCCCGCCACCCAGTGTTAGGAGACAGATTTAATTGCCACATGAAAGCCACAAAAAAGAGCGCTCGGGCTCCTCATAAACAGAAGCCACACCTAACAGGGGAATAGTTTCACCTTTGAAAAAAGCTGTCCACACTGTAATTAAAGAGAAAGCTTTCCATAGACTAATCTAGCTTTAGACTGTTGACTGCTGATGGAATGATGTTCAACCAAGAATGCTAATAAGTCATTCTTGGTCAGAATAATGAGGGCACGCTGATTTGCTGGATCCCTCGTAATTATATATAAAACCCTTTCATTTCCCTTTAAACTCTGAGAGCCGCTGTTGGAAATTCACAGTGGCATTGGCAGTCCTGAAGTGTTACTTTTAGAGATGCTTGCAACGTCAAGGTCAGGGCTACTGTTTCAACTGATGAAAGCTCATTCAGAAGTGAAAAGCGTGTGAGTTTGTCAATATGCCCATTAAGGACCATTTCGATATTCTGCTCTGCATTTAACCATCCAGTGATGTGAGACACACGGAGTGAAGGCACACAAACCCGGAGCAGTGGGCAGCCTTGAGTTGTGAACCCATAGGGAATGTGGCGGACAAGGTCTTGCCCAAGGACTAGGGCTGGGAGAATAATCGACAAATGATCGAAACTCATACATATAATCGTTTACATTTTTTTCAGGTCAATTATTTCGATTAGTTTCCCTTTAAGGAAACTTTAGGATGTGGAGTCTCGTGACCCCGCTCCGGTCATGGAGTGAATGAGCAGATTGTCTTATATTTCTTATTATGAACTATACCTTATTATAAATAATAAGACTCATTTTATTTAGAAGAAAACTGCACATTTTCCTTATAAATAATACAATATAAAAAATAATTTATTCTGTTCCCAAATGTGCACATTTTTTATTTTTACTTATTTTGACAAAGTGACTGTTTGATTAAAACACTTTGCTTTAATTTCAGTTGTTAATGTTCAACAACTTACATATATGTAACTATATATAAGATAAAAAAATAAACAAAAATCATATGAGTGCGTGTTTCATTATTTTAAAATCAAGTAATGCACACTTTAGTCAAAAATGTCTCACTTTTAATATGAGCATATTTATGTACAAAACTTGTACAAAAGAGCACTTTGAGGGCAAAAATATAAATAAATCGTTCATTAATCGTAATCTATTTTTTGGCATAATCGCCCAACCCTACCGAGGACACTAGTTGGACAAGGATTCAAACCCTTAAGGCCTGGGTGGCAGAACTCCAAACTGCTGGACTTCCTCTCTGGTTGACTGGTAGTTGATGAATGATTGAAAGATTCAGACTAGGTTCTCGCATGGTAGTTCTGGTAAATGTAACCCTTACTGGTGATCATGCGTCTGACAATTTCACAAAGAGAAGGACAAATGTTAAGGAATTTAAACCCACCGAAGCTCAGTGATAAAGGGTATTTCCAGCCTTGATAGCCCTGCTTTATCGCCTTTTGTGCAGGACTCATAAGACTGATTGATGATGAGTAGCCTGCTCTTATCTGACTTTTTTTTTACTCAGGAACTTCCATTAGGACACAACCTAGGTGCTCCGTAGTACAATAGAGATTTCTGGCGTCTTTGTCCAGGGGATTGCAGTATGCCAGTTAAGGGCACGCCATGAACATGGAGGGCAGAAGAACATGAATGGGTTTGCTCTGCTGGGACTGGCACTCTCTTGTCTTGATGGCGGAATAAAAGCGACCATGAGGATTAGAGGAGAGTTCCTTCAGCCTGCGGGATAAGCTGATCTTCCACATTTCAGGTAACGTTTTTTTTTTTTTAACAAGGTCTTTAGAGATATAACGCTTGGAGAAAAAATGGTCTTGGAGCACAACCCATCCTAAAGTGATCTTCGGCTGTAAAAATAATATCTACACCAGGACCTTGAAGTGACAATGGGATCCGGAGAACGACAGCTGGAATTTAACGTCTCCATGGACTTCAACAGATTATGCTAGTGATACAGGGTCACCTAATCTCAGAGAGGATGAATGGGTTCCAACAGAAGATACAAGTTAGCAGAATGTTCTTTTATGGAAGGCTCCCAAAGCCAGTGCTTTAAAAGAGGTACCCGCACCAAGTCCGAGGCATGAAGATTAAATGGCTATCCGACAGGATATGCATTTTTAATTTAGTCTGCTGCAAAATGTATAGAAGCCTTGTAATCTTTTACCCCAAAATATTCTATTCTCATGATAGATAGTAAGATAGATAGATAGATAGGTAGTTGGGTAGGTCGGTCAGTTGGTAAATAGGTAGATAAATGGATCGATGGGTAGATGGGTAGCTAAGGTAGGTAGGTAGGTTGGTAGTTAGTAGTTGGCTGTTCTACCTGCTAACAATCCGTGTTTTCTTGGAAATGTCCCGGACTACTAAAGTTAACTACTACTACCACTTATAGACTTCCAATGGCTTTCCACCCCAGCACTGAAATGTATGGGTGACTGAGCATTCCCAGCCGATCCTGCTCGGTTTTGGTACTCCCTACTGGAGCCTTTCAAGACATTTCAGTCTCTGAACTGCTTTATGAAACATGTGAAAACTTGTTTTAGTGTTGTAAAAGACAATCGAAAGAAATTTCAATTGAAGAAATAGTTTATACAGCCCATTCCGATGAATAGGGCTGCCTGTTTTTTTTTGGACCAAATCGTAAAGAACTGAAACCAATTAATCTACAAAGTATAATTGTTGTTTGATAATTTGGACCAATAATTCATTCACCCGGGTACGATAGAATAAAGTCTGTGAAATCGGAGAACACATCAAGAACTGTGCGTCTTGTTTTGCTGATTGGATGTGTGGAACTAGCATCAGATCAAAAATATGAAAGATTTGTGTCTATTGACAACGTGCCTTAATGCTATGATTGCTCAACTGAAAGTGAAAGAAAGTGAGTGAGTTGATCGATATGTCCACTAGGGACCGTATCTAAATTGCTAAGTCATCTAAGTGAAGTTACACACACAAACCCGGAGCAGTGGGCATCCTTGAGCCAAGGCGTCCAGGAAATGTGGGTTTCAATCTCTTACCCAACCACACCCAGTTTCAGAACCAGTCGGAACGACATTCAACCCTGCAACCTCTTGGACACAAGTTCGATTCCCTTCCACCGGACGACAACTGCCACAATTGCAGCTCGAATTGCTCAAAACACTTGCAATTCTTGTAACTATTACAGAAAGTTCTACAACAGGTACTGACGAGGTGGTCTTACACAGCTTGTTGCCGTGTTGTTTGCATTCAGGTTGTGTGCATGTGTGTCTGGCTCGGTGCAAAAAAATCAACGCATCTGCCGTTTTTTTCAGTCTGAGCGCGTGCGAGGAATCTGGTGGGCTGCGGAAAGGCTTGGCTCATCTGCATGGAGAGACAAGTTATCAGAGGGAGCCATGAGTGTCCTGTTGACTCCAGGGACTGAGCAGAACAACAGCCTGGCAGTGACGCATGACTAGACTCTGGCACGGCACAAGTGCAGAGGGTCTAATCTCGCTGTACCTCCTGATCCCCCTCTTCACCTTCTCTCTGGTCATTATCACTCAACAGTTCAATTCGCATCACAGCCGAGGACGGCGGTGTTCAGGTCTTCACAGTTGACTCTGCCCTCGGCGTTTAGCGAGGACATGAATCCCTCCGTTCTGCTTGGAAGGTGCCAACTTGTTCTTGTAGCAAAACTGGCTATTTCCTGTTAGCATCACTCAAGTGCCAAATGAGGATTTTAGTGGTTTCTTTTGATCTAAGTGCAATTTATCTCTCCTTAAGATGGAAAACACTTGTTTTGTTGAAACACTTCAAAGAAGATTCCCTCTACGTGCCGGCGTTGCAGCACGACCCACAGATGATTCTAGTGACGGAGAAAGGCAGCTGCACATGGCTGATTTTAACTTGGTTCCTCGGGATGTTTTGGGCATTTTAAATGCTTTATAAAATGCTTTTTAAATTTTAAAAACAGTCATTTTATTGTGATGACATTTTCTCAACATGTATATACAATTTAAATCTTAGTCTTAATCTTATTTTCTTTACTTTCTAATTGTGTGGGTTTCCTCTGGGTCCCCAAGTTCCTCCCACAGTAAATAACAAGTACTTGATTTTGAGTTTGTAAAATTGTTAGAATGTAAGAGATACAGAGAGAGAGAGAGAGAGAGAGAGAGAGAGAGAGAGAGAGAGATATGCAGGGAAAAGAGGAGCTAGAAAAGAGAGATTTTGTCTAAAAGTGAGAGACAAAATGAGTGAGTAAGAAGCATAGAGAGAGAGAGAGAGAGAGAGAGAGAGAGAGAGAGAGAGAGAGAGAGAGAGAGAGAGTGAATGTGTGGGAGAGATGGAGTGATGCAGTGGAAAAATAAGCTAGAAAAGAGAAAGATTATGTCTTAAAGTGAGAGAGTGAGAGAGAAGCAAAGAGATAGTGAAACAGTGAGTGAGAGAGAGAGAGAGAGAGAGAGAGAGAGAGAGAGAGAGAGAGAGAGAGAGAGAGAGAGAGAAAGAAAGAGTGAGTGTTTCATACGTCAAAGATAATTTTTAAAGGAGAATATTGTTCAAAACAGAGTCAGATCAACTTTGTCCAAACTCTCTTTCTTCACAAGCTGGGCAGTTTGTGTTCTGAAGGTTCAACTCCGTGGCAGCAAGTTCCAGGTATTTACACTCCACCCTGCTGGAGTAAATCCGGTGTGATGGTTTGCTCCTGAGGGATGGATTTGATCTTGGGCCTGTCAATTCTGGACAGGCCTTGTTTCCGTGATCTCTCTATAGCTCCTGAAGCTTCCAGCTCCGCATTACACACTTTATTCCACATCCAGCTCTATAAAGTGATAATCTCCTGCTGATATATTTCGACATTGGAGGTTTTTGAGGTTACACAGTGTAATGTGATTTTCTACACAATATCAGATGCATAAATATGCAAGGCCGTATTAATCTGTTACAGGAACGGGGCATTTTACATAACTTAATTTCCATCAGCTTAATCTTCTGTATTGATTAATGTTATTCCAAGCAGAGGGACATGGCCATTTTTACATTAACCGGATTTGTTTTGGATTAGGATTTAGCCGTCTCTCTAAAATAAAAATAAGACATTAAAATTAACCAACTGTCCCTGTGAATATTAAATCCATAAACATGTTTGTAATGTTGCCTTTGCTTTTGAATGGGAGAACAAGCGCTTGGTGAGATGTGTAAATTGCACTTCTGTTTTATTTCATTAGCCGTGACGAGTTTTAGGAAATAAAAAGAACGTCGTGTTTGGTAATTCCAGAAAAGTAGAAAATCGACAGAATCCACATATTAATATTTATACATATACAATTGACTAAAAAAGAGAGTGTTTTATGGAAAAACCACCAACACTTGAAGAATTTCTGTAAAATACAACAAATGAGTGAAAAAAAACCCATTTCAAAAATTTCAAGTCAATATACATCAACTTTTTTGCATTTCAACATTTATTGTTTAATGCATTTATTAACAATTTATTGTAAAATTTATTTATTTGCATTTATTAGTTATGATAAATAATAGCAACAAACTAATTGTATTATTTGTATTAAATTGTATTAATGTAACACAAACTTAGTGAAAAATAGTTGGGGTTAATATACATCAACTTTTTTGCATTTTAACATTTATTGGATAATGCATTTTTTTGCATTTATTAACAGTATATTGTAAAATTAATGTATTAGTGTTTATTAATTATGATAATAATAACAGCAAACATAGTATTATTTTACATTGCTATTTAAAATTAAAAAAATATATTATCAATGAGACATTTATTTGTTTTTTAGCATGTAAAATCTAATAAAAATGTAAACAAAGAAGTATTTGTAAATTATATATATATATATAATATATAGCATTTACAAATATGACTATATGAGTATATAAATGTATTCCTATATATATATGTACATATTTTTTGTGTACCAGGTTTGAAAAAAAAATGTATTCATTACATTTGTTTTTGATTTCAGAAGAATTTTGGCTCATTAGTGGTTTGGTTTAATTAGTCATTTTTTTGTTCAGAAGAGGCATGAAAATTATGCAAATGATTAGAAATTCCCCCTTTGTCTTGGTCGATCTGAAAAGGAGCAACATTCTGAATTTACAAAGATGCTAAACGGAATTCTAATTCTGGATAATCTAATCCTTAATACCCAATTCTGGAAATCCACACCTTCTCCCCCAAATCTGTGCAACTGACCCCGCCAGTGTCTTTAAGTAAACTGTGTCTAGGCTTCATAAATTTGGTGATGGAATTCTCCGCACATCTCTCCTCCGTCTCCTTCTCTCTCTTTCTCTCTCTCTCTCTCTCTCTCTCTCTCTTCTCGACCGGCCACAGATTTACTGCGGCAGTAATAACTGTCATGGCAAATGCTTGGTAAAGTGCCGGACAAGGGACCAACAGAAGGAGAGTATTTATCACGGTATTGACTTTCTGACTGTGGTGTCGTGAACTCTTTTGTCATAAACTGGAGCACTCAGAGCGAGCGTGGCGATCGATAAGGTGGAAAACTGCTGTCAGGTTCTCTCTCAGGGAGCATTGCTTTTGTTACAGCCACTTAGGAGGCTGATAAATGCTCTGCGGTGGATAGGTCTCAGCTTCCGTCCACTCGCCGGAGAGACTTCCCATGCTAGTTTTTATACATCTGGGGGAGAAAAATCCATCATGCTGGGGAATATTCGTCCGGGATAGCACTGAGAGAATAGGATTGCGTGCTTTTAATTCAAGGGTGGGCAAACTTTTTGATTCGAGGGGCCATATTGGGTTCTAAGATTTGACAAAGGGGCCGGACTGATCTTCCTGGTCAAGCAGCTGTCAATCATATTCTCACCAGCCAATCAGAGTAAGGTGAAGACCCCTAAGTGAAGACATTAGAAAAAAAAAACGAAATGGAAGTAAAATCTGAAGCGGACAAAAAGTTAGGTGGCGATTTATGTTTGTAGAAAAAGAAATTTAAGTTTGATATTTTTGCCTTCTGATTCCACAGACTGACAGTATAAAAATGAATGTTAAAAATATACTAGTACAATTCTTTTACGTACATTTTGTGTTTATGGTTCTTCTTTTTAAAATGTGTTACATAAAAAAGCCAAATAACCCTTTATAACAGATTAACCGGATTTACATAAAAAAAAATTTGACTTTCATTTAATTTTTACAAGTTTGGCGGGCCGGATTAAAACACTTAACGGTCCGTATGTGGCCCCGGGGCCGTAGTTTGCCCACCCTTGTTTTAATAGCTTCGGATTCAAATGTTTGTTTGGGATTAACTTTGCGGAATCTTCTTTTCAAAAGTGGAATAAATGGTCCGGAATGGTAAAAAACGAGGTTTGTTTGTTTGTTTGACCGCTTTATCACGTCATTTAAGACGGAGCTGTGATTAATGCGAGGTGTGCAGTGGCTGAATGGTAAATCAGTGGTGTGGTTATTGATGGCGGTGCTGATTAGGGGCTGAGGAGAGAGCGCCGCGTCTGATTGATGATGACGGAGGGAGTGTTAGAGCTCTGATGATAAGCAGGCCGTCTGCTCGGCCCTGATCTCTTGCTGGGGAGGTCAAAGGTCACTCAAGTTGACTTTCTCGGGGGATTGAAGGCCTGGTGATATTCTCAGAGTGGACATAACCTTTGACCTCCAGAAACACGGGCTCGTTTCGGTTAGGAGATGTGCGTTTGGGGGCATGGTGGGTTTTATTTAAAAGCTCTTGAAAGATGCCTGTGGATTTTATTGTTAATTTCTCTGCATTGAACAGAGAGTTGTTATAGATTGTAAAAAGTTACAGATTATTATTTACACATATATTAATATATAGATTATACACACACACACACACACACACACACACACACACACACATACACCCATGTATAGATATAAATTGAACTGAACTGAACTGAACTGAATTGAATTGTATTGAAAAAGCCAATTAACTTTAAAATCATGTCACAACAGCAGACAATTAATTAATGAATAAAAAAATATCTATTTGAAGAATAAATAAATAGGCACATTTATAAGTATATAGTACATTTTAGTTATACTAAATTTGTTAATTAATGTTATTAATTAATACTTAATTTATTATTATAACAATTGTAATAATATTAGTTAATACCTAAAACTATTAATAATAACTATAAATTAAGAAATACGTATATGTTTTACATTAAATGTTGTTTTACACCGTAAATAGTGAAAAATGGAAGGAAATAATATATTTTGTCAAGTCTATTTGTATGATTAATGTTGAATTGACACACGTAAACTGGTATATATTCGTGTACATCTTTGATGCTGCTTAGCTGAACACTTTGATGGCAGGAAACTTTAATTAGGGATGTGAGAGTCACATTCTGGGTGAAATGTTATCTGGTTAGACTGAAGGTGGCAAAGGTTTCAATTTAAGGTTTAAGGAGAGAATTAACCTCTCCCCAATTAAAGTGCCCGATTGTTGGATCCTGTCATGCCGTTTATTCAAGCAGACTGAGCGTATTGACAGTTTTGGATGTGTAAATGTCAAGAGTAATGTGAGTAATATCAGAATAATTATTTCCAGGCAAAAACTCACAACTGAGACCATTAAAGTCGGTTCAAATTCTGAGCACTGTTACAATCAAGAGTTGTTTTAATGTGATGCGTAAGATACATTGTCAGTAATGTCATTTATCTCCAGAGGAGGTTTGTATCCGAATAGATGTACTTATTTATTTAACATTGTGATATTTCACAGTTTTTCCCTAATGAAAAATACAAAAGTTTTAAATAATGAAAAGAGCCGTGGATGTTTGGTAGAACATCACAGGTGTTTTTTGTTCAATGAACTTTACTAATACAGTATTAGTAGTGGTGCATATATACATGTTACATTTATTTTAAAAATGCATTTACAAATATGGATTTGTTACATTTACATTTGATATTTAAGGATTGTCTTTGTTCAAATTGTGCTTTTATCCTGGAGTTAAAATAAAGTAAATTGTAACTGCTTTTATGATGGAGTTCAAATAATAGAAAAGTAAAAACTTTAATTCCCAAGAAAACTTCATTAAACGTTCTCCAAAACTGTCACACAAACAAGTGCTTTATATTACATTACATTAATTATATTATATATTGACAGAAGACCAACAACATGTATATGATATAAAATGTTTATAAAAAGTAATATGTGTACAATTTGTAACTCATTATTGTTTGGATGTAATTTCAATAAATCAAATTCACTCCAAAACCAAACTTTTCACTGGTTTTTCAATTTATTAAAAAAATAAAAACAACCAGAATAACCAATGGAGTCGTATTGAACATTTTGTTAAAACATGAAAGGACACATTGATTTTAATGTTTTTTAAAGTGCTAATACACTGTACTGTATGTACCAGAAATTGTGTCATTCTTCCAACTAGCTATAACATATTACACGTCTATTACATATTACACGTAAAGTCATTATTACTCAACAATAAACATACAAGCTTAAGAAACACAAGAGGAAACGTGTATTGAAGATGTACATTTTACGTAGATTGTCAAACTAAACAATACATAAATAGCCATATTATTAGTTTACTTATTTACGAAAAAAACAAAGCTTTTATTTTTGTGGTTTTGGGGAAACGATAATCCAAATCAAAGTGCTTTCCTCCGGTGCTTTCACAGTCGGTGTAAAGCCGTAAGTAATGTTTGTGTGGAAGTCTACAGCGAGACGTGCCAGCGTAAGTGTGTCTGGCTGTGTGTACTCTACACTATCCCTTAAGCTATGGAAGAATGTAAGAAGTTCCTTCAAAAGCCGGTTCCTGGCGCTGGAGTGGAGAGAGCCTTTGACCTGAGATTACTGTTCAAGTTCATTGCTGTCCAGACAGGTGTGTAATGGCTTGTAATTCTGTCTGAGTAAGGCTAGGGGGATACGGCGGGGGATGGGCCGAGACCGGCCAGCTAAGCTCCTGAAAGACTAAAAATATGGTGTGGTTTTCAGGGGTTTTCTTTCGTATTCATACGCACCATGTTTCACTGAAAACAAGACAGGTCCTATATATCATGTTATACCAGTTAAACACCAGTTGCAATCAGTTGAAATCCCAACAAGGGCTTGACAGACACTGGATCCGGTGATCAAGTGGTCATTTTTGAGCAGCTTGTCATGTGGAATGTGTGAAAATCCAAACCGTGAAGTTCCTCTACAGACTGTGATCGGTTGCGGATCCGATGGAATGATTTTAGAATGATTGGCTGAATATGCTACAGGTCAAAGCTAATGATGCGTGTGTTAATGTGCTAACGCTGCACTGTTGGTTTTCATGGATCGGATTAAAAGAAACGGTTAAGGACGTTTTAAATGGCTGGACGGTGAGCAAGACACAGTAAACCGATGCTCAAAGTGACAGCGCTTATATGTTGTAATAACAGCCTCTGCAAAAATAAGTGCTTATGAGTAGATATTTTTTTCCCACGATAGTGTGTTTTTTTTTTTGCTAGGTACAAACCTTAAAGTTCAATATCTGTTAAAATTTAGATCTGGTTGTTAATTAAAAATAAAAGATTAAATTGTTGACATAATATAATTATATAACATAAAATAACATTATTAAATATGCTAGTCCACTACTCAAAAAGCAAAATTATCACGCTCAGTGTCTTGAAACGCTCAGGTCGGGTCCATATGCGGCAGTAGTGAAAGACTTCGTTACTTTACTCAAGTTTGCTTTTGGCTACTTTGTACTAGTATTGAGTATTGAACATAAGCAACTTTTACTCTCTACTTGACTAGAGTTGTGACTGAGTATCTACACTTTTTACTCCACTACATTTGAATTGATACTAACTGTTACTCGTTACGTCGACAATTAATTTCTTGGGTGGACCCGGTGATATCGCCATCTGCAGGATGCTAAAGGGACTGGATGCTATTTATGAGCTAAATCATGTGAAGGTATGTTTTTGCACATATGACTGACTTTTTGTTCTTTCCATATCTATTTTTTTTTTTTGCCATTTTGAAACATTGAGGTGTTAAGCTTAATTTAAGTTAAATATTTACTTTACTAAATTAAGAGTTACTAATTAAGTAAAAAAAAACTAAAAAACTAATTAACTTATTAGCTATTAACTACGAATTTGATTTCTGAGCATACATTCAGTAAAAAAACTCAAGTTCTTAAAAGTAAAATACTGATGAGTAAAATACTTTCAATTTCTTAAAATTGAATACTTTCCGACTTTTACTCAAGTTTTCTTGGAATTGGTGACTTTAGATTTGTACTGGAGTGATCCATCTGTACTTTTACTCAAGAAAGCACATTTTTCTGACCGATCTCACAAGCTTTTTCAACTTTCTCGCAACTGTCTATTCGCTCTAACTAACACTTTTACAATTTACAATTTTAGGCAAAAACATACATTCTTAATAGAACGAGAAGCTACTATATGGTATCTCATAAAAGGCCTACTAGTCTCCAACTTCTAAGAGTATTCTTGAGGGTGAAATTCTTTAAACCAGCCATAACGATTCATCCTAGGTCTTATATTCAAGGAGACACGTGTGTGAATTCTGGAAGGGATGTGTGGCGTTGCCGTCCTATTGTTTTAGTGAGAACTCCAGAATGATGGATCAGCGATGAAGTCCTGACAGTTACATTCAGTGGATGCAAAACTCATTTGTGCTGGTGCCAGAGAGACGGCGTGGGTTCTCGCACGTGCGAATACTCGTCCTTTTTAATCTTCGGCGCTCTATAGTGTCATTGTGGCAACACAAACATGAACACGTTTATCCTTGGGAGAAGAAAAAAAAAACAAAGCTGCTCCTTGTGGTGAGTTTTGACATTCCTCTTCAAGGTAATGGCCCTTATGAATATGCATTAAGGGCTCACCTTGAATTATAGGAATGTCTTTTAGCTTTAGTGTGGAAGACGGAATGAATTGACTGTTGACGTTGATTTTACTTTTTCTGCCATCGTGTGATTGAAGGGCAAACGCGTTCGACTCCGACGTTGGGACGTCTCCAGACTGCTTTTCTCCGCTTCTTTTGTCCGCCGATTAGCGAAGAAAAGACGAGAAGTGACAATGACGGAGAAAGCGAATCAAGACCACTGGAAAGGTTAGAAGTTACACTCGTGTTGTCGCGCCCTTACGCGCTGTAAATGTTTGGTCATAATCGTGCTAATAAAACACATCTCTGTCCGCTCTTATTGTAGTCTTAAATGAGTCTCTCTCAGAAATTAACTGTGTTCTCTCCCCCCACTCAAATTATTGAAGTGTGCAAGTCCTTTTAAACCAATTGGGCAGCAAATGAGATAGCCAGCGATTTAATAGCCGTCGTTTTGTCACGTTTTTTTTACACCGCAAGGCCTTGATCAGCGCAGCTTGACGTCGTTTGAGTTCTCGCCGCTGACAAGGCCTGCGATGGGCGACACTGCGATCTTGTGTTTTAGTTTAGTCATGTGTGTTCTCAGAATAAATATTAATGTATAAAAATATTAATAAAATAAATCATATTTAATTCAATTAGTTTTTTTTGAAGAACAATGGACCTTTGTTCATTTATAGATGTCTTTATTTTAGGCAAGTTCCTTTTGACAGGATATTACTGTTTAAAGTTAGAGTAGTTAGACTTCAAACTATTATTCATTTGTTTCTTTTTTCCCCACATTTTTCTGTAATTTATGTATTTTGTTTTTACACTTTCCTATAATCTGTCCTTGTATTTATTTGATTAATAATTTCACAGCTATTCATCATTAATTTGATTTCTACATGTTACAATTAATATTTCCCAGAATGTTAATTCATATGGTGTATGACTGTGTGTGACCAATTACATTTGATAACACTATTGATGGCCAACCAATCACAGAGCAGGGCACACAGACACACACATTCACACTCTCACTCACCCACACCTGTGGACAATTGTTCAGACTTTAGTTCTCCTGAATGGATGTCTTTAGAATGTAAGAACAATTGTAAAAAAAAAAATATATATTTATATACATTGTTAAACTCTAAACTCTGAAGAAGACAGTCTGAATTCTTTTAAGTTTTAATTCATTGTGTTTTAAACAAAAAAAAAAAAAAACTATAAATGCTGTACAGTGAGCAAGACACAAAAACGAAAAGTGACTGCGCCAATATACTGTAACATTCTGCATATTAGTTATAGATATTTGCATATTCCCAGGGCAGACATTTTTATTCCCAGAGCAGTGTTATGTTTTTGATAAATGTTACTTTACTTAAGCATGTTTTTGGTTACTTTGTACTCAAACTGAGTATCAAAAATGGAAGCAACATTTACCCTCTACTTGACTACATTTGTGATTGAGATTCTGTACTCTTTACTCTACTACGTTTGAATGGACACAAAAACAACGCATTTTCAGTAAACACATCAGCCTGAAGGAACTTGGATGATGTAATTTGTAAAAATTCAATTTGGTGCCTTAATCTAGCAGAAATAAGACACTTCAGCTTCAACGGTAATAAACCCGTTTCTTTCAGCTAAAAAGTTACAACTGGTCCTCGTGGCGGATTTTCTGTTTGTCAAGAATCCGGTGATTGAGGATAAAGAGGTAGAAAAAAGTCAACAGAAGTGCTTTCCCGAAGTGGCAGCATATGTGAGAGCTTGTCTGAAGACAGATAATGAATGAGAGTGGAGATGCTTCCTGTCCTCTCGCTCGGGTGTAGGCAGTGTGGAAATTCATTAGGAATGCAGTCACACTCTCAAGTGAATGACCATATCAGCTTACTAAATGCAAATACCACAAAATCTGCAGAGAAGGGGAAGGATTATGTGGTTGGTCTATTAACCTCCCAAAGAGATAACTGACATCTTATCTCCCCAAAATGGCAGGGGGAGCGAAACTACCATCAACCTGAGTTTGACACAGACTTCTCACAATAATTAATAGGATCAGATGAAATTTTAAATAGGCCTGTGGGTTTCTATTATGGCTCCCGAGGGCCGTGAGTTACACGTGGCGTGTTTGCTGCACTAGTGCTGCTCATATTTTCAATATTCGGTGAGGAATCCGTGTCTCTGAGCTGTTGATTGGGCGAGAAACACGTGGACATTCCGTGGATGTCCAATGAGCTGATTTATGGCAAGGTCAAAAGGGCAATGATGTCATAAAAACCCAGAGGATATTTCAGCTGTCACAGCAATAGCCAACTGACACCAATCGATGAGAGCAGAGTTGAGTAGCTTGGGCCTCAGGGTCAGAAATAGAGATGGACACTGAGGAAACACTATCCTGGACCCAGTGCCAACACTGGAAAAGTGTCCAGATTTTTTTTTTTAAGTAAATGTTGAGATTAGTCGTTATACTTTGTTGTTATAACATTAATCGTGGTACAGGTGCGATTGAGTCGTGCTCTGTGATTGGTTGGCGACAAATCAAGGGTGTGTGTTCCGCCGTTGGGCCCAGAGAAGCTGGGATTGGCTGATGCTCCCTGTGATCCAGAAATGGAAAAGTGGTTAGGAAAATGGATGGATGGACATTAGAGGCCTAGTTGGGAGGACAGGAAATAATATTGACATCTAGGACAAATATTCGATTCATCTCACAACCTTGAGGGTCTCGAAAGGCGGCAAAATAACGTAATGCAATATTATAAATGCACAAAATAAATAAATAAATCACAACCACATAATAGCACCAAAAAAAATCAAGTAAAACCGTAAATACAGGGGCCGATGCCAGAAATTGCAGAGTAAATCTAATTAAGATGTTATTACGATGTTAAATGTTATGTCAGTGTAAAACAAAGCCATTTAGTTAAATAGGTAGCACGTAAAAGTGACATTAATATGCTTTTGTTTTACATTTGTAAAGCATGTTTTTAATAATATCAGTTCAAGTTCAAGTTTATTTATATAGCGCTTTTCTTAGTTTGAGACCAACGCAGGGTCTCTAAATAAATAAATATATACAAAATAATCAAATAAATTGTGTAATTATAAGAAAGCATCTGTAAAACAATATGAAACAAAGTAGTAGGTAAATAATAGATTATTTATTTATTTAATTGTAGAAAAAATGAATAAATGGTTATGGTAAATAATGATTATAATTTTAATGCAGTCGGAAGCCACATTAAACCGCATTAAACCACATTAAACCGCTATTTATGAAAAACTACTATTACTGAGCATTTCGCTGGTTGGAGACAGTCAGGGAAAGTCGACGGACCTGACGAAACACTTCTGTACAGATGTTTGCAGACAAACACAAATCACGCGAAGAAACATGTCAAACCCTGTACAACATCTTGACAGGCAGCGCATCGCAGTTTAAGTTTGGAAGTTTGAAAAACGTCAAGATGTTTATAGAGTTAATTTGTGGAAGCGCTATCAGAATTAAATCTTTTAAAATGTAATTAAAACATTAAGTCAAAAACTATTAAGTCTTGCACAATCGTGATCTTTCTTTGTCTTATTCTCTCTCTCTCTCTCTCTCTCTCTCTCTCTCTCTCTCTCTCTGCTTCTCTCACTCTTACTCACACTCTCATCTCTCTCTCTTTCTGCTTCTTCTTTCATTCTTACTCACACTCTCTTTCTTTTTCTTTCTGCTTCTCTCGCTCATGCTCACACTCTTTCTCTTTCTACTTCTCTCGCTCTTACTCACACTCTTCTTTCTTTGTCTCATTCTCTCTCTCTCTCTCTTTCTTTCTGCTTCTTCTCTCCTTCTTACGCTCATTTTCTCTCTCTCTTTCTGCTTCTCTCGTTCTCTCTCTGCTCTCTCTTACATTATTTTTCTCTTTCTGCTTCTTCTCTTGCTCTTTCTCACGCTCTCTCTCTCTATTTCTGCTTCAGCTCTTACTTACGCTCGCATTATCTATATCCCTCTCTTTCTGCTTCTTCTCTCGCTCTTACTCTCTCTCTCTCTCTCTCTCTCTCTCTCTCTCTCTCTCTCTCTCTCTCTCTATCGCTCTTACTCTCTCTCTCTGTCTTTATCTGCTTCTCTCGCTCTCTCTCTCTTTTTTTCTCTCCATCTCATTTACTCCCTCACAAAAAATAAACTGTATTTAACAAAACGGTCCGAGGGACTGACTGGTTCCTAACCGATTTAAATCACTGTCTCATGCCAAAACATGTACATACATCATCTATCTGTCTTGCATAGGCGATGACAAGTCACCCTATCATCCACTTAATCAATGCGCCTGAACTCTGTAGCTTGCGCCACGCAGAGTGATTAAAAGCCTGGATGTGAGTGTGGCACAGCAGCAGGGACCTGGACGAGATGAAACACCTTCTGTTCGGTGGGTGACTACTGTCTTTGAAAATGCAATGACAGCAGAAAACGCTCCGTCTGCCGTCTTTGTCACGCGCTTGAGAGTTTCTCGAGGTAAGATCACTGGTAAAAGTCTGGTAAGAGTCCCGTAGTGGAGCTTACACTGAGTCTGGAGGAGAGAATCACTGAACGCGTCTCAGAACAGTGGCGGAAAGTACTTGAGTAAATTGACTTTGTTACTTTACTTGAGTATTTTACCTGCTTTGCAAGTAGAAAAACCAATATTGAAGCAACTTTTACTCTTTACTTGACTACATCTTTGATTGAGTCCACTACATTTGAAAGGACACTTACCCCTACTCAATTACTCAAAAAGTACTACATTGTGATACATCTTTTTCTACAGCGGTTAATTTCTTTGGCGGACAAACCGATATCGCCATCTGCAGGATGCTGAAGATACTGGATGCTATTTTTTGAGTTAATTCACATGAACATGAAACAGCGGTTGCACTTTTTTGCTCATTTGAGATTGACTGAGAGTAACTTTTTTTTTTATTTTATTTTATTTTTGATCCGCCATTGAAACATTGAGGTGTTAAATTTCATTTATATATTTGGAACTAAAATTCCAAAAAAAATTCTTAGCGTTTTTTGAGACTAAATTCAATATAAGTAATATACTTAAGCTGTTTAAAAATTGTATACTTTACCACTTTTACTTTTTATGTCGACTTGGAATTGGTGACTTGTAACTTGTAATGGAGTAATTTTTACAGTAAGGAATCCGTACTTTTACTCAAGTATGACTTTCAGGTACTCTTTACACCTCTGACTCAGAAGTATGTGATGCTGAGGAAGTGGATGAGATGGTTATACACGTTGGCAGGGTTATTAATGTCTATTGGTATATAATCTATGTTATTAATCGGTTTGGCTGAACACAGAGAAATAAATATTTTACACAAGGGTGATAATGTACAAACTATACATTTACATTAGTGCAAAAAATGTGGATTATGGTGTATCTTGTTATTTGCTGGCACTGGAAAAGTGGTCATGAGTTCAAGTCCCGGTTCGGTGGGTTTCACAACCAGTCAAATCCTTGGACAAGACACTAACCACACATGCACCCTGACTCCATGGAATAAGACTGCCCACTGCTCCGGGTTTGTGTGTGTAACTTTACTAGTTGTTTGAAGGCAGAGCACAATCTTGACCCGGTCCCTAGTGGCCTTATTGACCAACTTAATCACTTTCGTTGTTTATTTCTCGACCTTACACACTTAAAAGTGTTGTTATTGAGATTAAATCTATAGTCTGATAAACTGTAGTCTCAGACTCAAGCCAGAATTCACTCATCACTCCGGCTAAACCTCCAGATAATCCTGCAGTGGCTTATCCTGGCCCGTGTCCAAAATTCTCTTAACAAATATGTCATAGGTGGATGAGTGCTGGGGTACGGTTGTCCCGAGGCTGACAGATTTATAATGGTCATGTTAAAAACCTCAATATAAATCAATGCGAAAGCTTTCAAGCAGCAAGTTTGACATTTATGCAAAACAAAACCAACCGTGATGAGAAGCCGCTGAGAAAAAGGCCTTTCTGAGACGCTGTATTATGTCCCACTTAATTTATTTTAGTCATTAGGAATATTTTGCATTATAATAACGATTGCATAATAGGCATGTGAGTAAAGCAGACATGCTTATTCTGTGCCACTAACTAACTAACTAACTAAACTATGTAAATAAATAAATAACAAAATAAATAACCAACTAACTGACTGTCTGTCTATGACCCCCTTACTTATCTATCTATCTATCTATCTATCTATCTATCTATCTATCTATCTATCTATCTATCTATCTATCTATCTATCTATCTATCTATCTATCTATCTATCTATCTATC
>CM051497.1:27203402-27238234 GCA_028031935.1 Paedocypris micromegethes | reverse complement strand
GAGAGAGTGAGGGGGAGAGAGAAGGAGAGAAAGAGAAGAAAGTGAAAGAAAGAGAGAGGGAGAGAGAGATGGACAGACACAAAAAGTGAGAGAATAAGAAGGACAGAGTGAGAATGGAAGAGAGAGAGACAGAGAGAGAGAATAAGAAGGGAGAGAGAGAGAGAGAGAGAGAGAGAGAGAGAGAGAGAGAGAGAGAGAGAGATATAGACACACACACACATGATAACAATGAAGTTTTGTGATATGTTGTTAGTAGTGTTTATACATTCAGAATTTATTTAATATTTAGTTTTATTTCAGACATTTCTTTAAAGCAGACAAACCGTCTGTGGGTCTCACACCTCAGAGCTGGAGTCTGTGACCACAAGACGAAACTTGTTAGTTGAACATTTCATCTGGCCACGTGCCAGGAACTCAAGCGGAGAGGATTGTCGGCTGAGTAAAGACACGGCGAGGAAAAAAACAGTGTAAGACACTAATGCTAATCCACTTATTAAAAGCATCTAGCATCTCAACTCAGTCTGATATTAATACCTCATCAGGAGTTAATTACAGTAAGGTTAGTTCATGAATAATCAGATCAGACTAGGATGTGGTGACGACGAGGGCTTTCTCAGGGGACAGTGTCGGATCTTCAGCTTTCTTCGCAGTTGAAGGTCATACTGTGAGATATACACATGGAATCTCGTCGCCTTGTTATTTATACGATAGCTAACCATTAATGTTTGCACTCGTTTACGTCTGAATCCTGGTTAAGAATGGGACTTTTTCATTTATGGGTTGCTGAAACATGCAGATGTCAAAAGTTTGGTGTCACCTTATTTTTGAAAGAAAAGCACTGTTTTTGTCAATGAACATGACTTTAAACTCATCAGAAATACACTCTATACATTGCTAATGTGGTAAATAACTATTCTAGCTGTAAATGTCAAGTTTTTGGTGCATGATCTAAATACGTGTATAGAGGAACATTTCCAGCAACTGTCACTCCAGTGTTTTAATGGTACAATGTGTTTGATAATTGTGTAAAGGATAATGGATGATTGTAAAAGGCTTGTTTGATCATGTTAGCACTGCTGGTAACTGTTCAGCCGGTTAAAGAAGCTATAAAACTGACCTTCCTTCCTTTATTTAGCAGGTTGAGAGTCTGGATCATCACATTTGTAGGTCAATCAAACTCTCAAGATGGCCAGAAATAGAGAACGTTCATGTGAAACTCGCCAGTCTATCCTTGTTCTTAGAAATGAAGGCTATTCCATGTGAGAAACACATAAAATTGTCTAGGTGACCCCAAACCTTTGAACGGTAGTGTAAGCAAAGATTTCAGAATCAAGTGCGAGGGATCGGAAGCTTGCGTGATGACTTCCTCAGTAATTAAATGCAATCAGATGCTTGAGGTTGGTTTTGTCGATGAGTGGCATGGCCACTGGCCAGATCTTAAGTATGCATCTCCTGGATATGTACGCCAGAACCTTATAGACTCCATTTGCGAACCTAATTGAAAGGCTACTGAACATCACATTTATGGTACATTTTGGGTATAAAACATAACATAACTATGTTATATTTTATGAAACATAAAACAATGGACAAAAAATGACAAGGGTCAAACATACACTTATGATCATGGATGAAGAGGTTGAGGATATGAGGATGAAGAGGTTGAAAAAACAAAAAACAAAAAAAGGTTTATTTTCTTTGGCTTTGAGACTGTTAAAACTGTGAAAAGCGCCTTACAGATGCTCAGAACTTGAACTTGAATTTTTGGAATGGAGGGTAGATTGGGTAGTAGGCTGTTCCTCAAAGTCAAGGAGCCGAGCTGTTGGAGACTGGTGAAAGTCCCAAGGTGAAAAGACAAGCTTGAGGAAAAGAAGAGAGGTTGAAAGAGGAAGTGTACAAGAAGGTGTGTAAGGACCAGCAAGTGGGACAGGTGGGCAAGGTTGGCGTGTAGAAATGAAGAACCGGTGGAGATATTTGAGAATTGTTGTGATGTTCTGCCGAGAAGAGATTTGAATTCTGGGTAAACCATAAAGATGAAAAAGTACAGTAGACCAGCCTAGAAGATACAATACCATGACCATGTTGCTCAAATGATAAGCATGGGCAACTGTTGAATAGAAACGGTAAAAAAAAAGAGAGAAGAGAGTTTAGTTATGTGAGAAATCATTGTGAGATGGGCAGTTGTGGCCTAATTGGCCACATTGTCACTTGTGGGGACCTTCATCATTTGGATGTCCTGATTGAGGGTCAAAATGGAATTATAATTGGGTTTAGGCATTTTCAAAAAGCCTCAAACAAATGTTTGTATATTTCTTGCCCAAAGCATTTTAACTATGAAATAAAGCAGATAAACAGAAATAATTATGTAAATTATTAAAATAATAATACAATTATTAATAATACAATTATATTTATTCTTATATATACACATAAAAATGTGTAATATTTAAACAATAAGATGATAACTATTAGATGTAGAAATTAAACGCAGGCTTTTTTAAAACAGATCACTTCTGAAAGGCCAGTCTGTGGATTATGTCCAGTTAAGATTAACACGTGTGAGACTTCTCTCCTTTCTTGCTGTTGGAGCTGAGAAGCTTGGGCACCAGCCGGCACTTTTCTCCCCCTGGTGGTCTAACACTCTTTTCTGACAGATCGTCTGTCCAGTCCTTATCTGAGATTCTAGAATTAAAGCAGGGAAGTGAGAAGTTGTGATGATGTTCTCCTAAATGTATGCTTATCTCCCTGCAACGATATAATCTGTTTATTTGGAGATCAGTGTAGAAGTGAATAAAAGCAGCCAAGCTGATTTACTCTTCCCTTCCTCAGAAATAGAGACCCTGAAGGCCACGGATGAATGTTAAGACAAACCGAGACTTGCCATATTTTAAGACCTCAATCTTCTGGTCTCCTGTGTTCTTCATCCATCTTTCTTTCATCTTTAAATGGGTGACAGAGGCAGCCATCGGATAAGTGATGCCCACTTCACTCTACCTTGACACTGTCTACACTTCATCTTTTGTGGGAACACATTTTGAGTCCCAGCAGATCTTAGATCATAGGTCCTCAAAGTTTGTTGGCCACACCCTACCTTTAAATCTATATAAAAACATTGTTAAAATTTCTTTGTTAATATTAAAATTTCTGTTATTTTTTTTTTTCTCCTGCTGATCGCCCACACTCCCACTACCACTTTGAGAACCACCATCCTGGGTCATTCATCTGGACCTTCTGCTCATTCATCTGGACCTTCTGCTGGTGGGACATAATGAAATAATTCTTAAAAATGTGTTGGCCACGCCCCTATTTTCAATATGAATATATGAAAACATTTTTTTACTTCCTTTCTGTAATTTTTTTTTCTCCTGCTGATTGCCCAAACTCCCACTACCACTTTGAGAACTACTATCCTGGGTCATTCATCTGGACCTTCTGCTGGTGGGACATTGAAAAAAATCCTCAAAATTAGCTGGCCACGCCCCTATTCTAAATATGAATATATAAAAACATTTTTTTTGCTTCCTTTCTGTTATTTTTTTTCTCCTGCTGATCGTCCACACTGCCACTACCACTTTGAGAACCACCATCCTGGGTAATTCATCTGGACCTTCTGCTGGTGGGACATATTGAAATAATTCCTTGAAATGTTTTGGCCACACCACTATTTTCAATATGAATATATGAAAACATTTGTTTCACTTCCTTCCTGTTTTTTTTTCCCCCTACTTATCGTCTACACTCCCACTACCTCTTTGAGAACCACCATCCTGGGTCATTCATCTGGACCTTCTGCTGGTGGGACATATTGGAATAATTCCTCGAAATTTGCTGGCCACGCCCCTATTTTAAATAAGAATACATAAAAACATTTTTTTTAACTTCTTTTCAGTTATATTTTTTTCTCCTGCTGATCACCCACACCACCATCCTGGGTCATTCATCTGGACCTTCTGCTGGTGGGACATAATGAAATAATTCTTAAAATTGGTTGGCCACGCCCCTATTTTCAATCTGAATATACGAAAACATTTTTTTACTTCCTTTATGTTGTTTTTTTTTTTCTCCTGCTGATTGCCCAAACTCCCACTACCACTTTGAGAACTACTATCCTGGGTCATTCATCTGGACCTTCTGCTGGTGGGACATATTGGAATAATTCCTCAAAATTTGCTGGCCACGCCCCATTCTAAATATGAATATATAAAAAACATTTTTTTTGCTTCCTTTCTGTTATTTTTTTTTCTCCTGCTCATCGTCCACACTCCCACTACCACTTTGAGAACCACCATGCTGGGTCATTCATCTGGACCTTCTGCTGGTGGGACATATTGAAATAATTCAAACGAGTGAAACCGGGGTCCCAATCAGATGCTGGATGCATGGGTCAGCAAACCTCAGCTGTGGAAAGATAAGTGGGTTTATTCTAGAAAGCAAACAGATGTAAATTTGAAGATGGCAGCAGTTGGCACCTATCCAGAGGGGCATTTACCCTCCCTTCAGCAAGCCCCTCTTGCCTTGCCCCCCTTCCAAAGGTTTAGATTAATTTGCCAGTTATGCCACGTGCACGCTTGCTTGCCTTTTGTCATTGCGGATTTTTTTTACTCCACATGCGTCCAATCTGTCAGCCGAATCGACCAATCAGAATCCCGTATGAAAAATTTGAAACATCGTGACGGAAAGAAAAAAAAAACTTTATGGAAATCATATTAGTGGGAAAAGCATTTCTCTGGGCTCTTCCAAGGTTTCTGGTGTAGAGCGATAGGCGATTAATCTCCTCCGCATTTCATCAGCAGCAGATCTGGGCGATTTGCAGTCATTAAGCAGTGGACATGGATTAGCGGCACTTTGCTGTTGTAGAGACGGCGGGAAAGAGAAAGAGAAGAGCGCTGGGACTTAGTACAAGACTAATTAGATCTGTCTATCTCCATACATCCATCTCCTCGTGCTGGAATCACACTGGTCTCGTTTTAAACACATTGCTTTTTATTAGTCTAATATTCCGTTTAGGGCGTGTGAGGGAATCCTCTCTAAACCAGCGGTTCGCAAGTGATCGACTATTGGCTAATTATGTGTAATTAATTCTAGTCAAGTTTCTGCATTTTTGCAGCATTGCTGTAATTTTATCATATTATTCAAGTGTGTGTTTTTTGAAAGATGCAAACACTAAAATGGTTTCTCTCTCTCTCTCTCTCTCTCTCTCTTACTCTTTTCCTTCCTTCTTTTCTCTCTCTTCTTCTTCTTTCTCACTATCCTTTCGTTTTTCTCTCTCTCCATCTCACTTTCTTTCTTTCTGTCTTTTTTCTTTCTTTCTTTCTTTCTTTCTTTTTTTTCTCTCCCCCTCTCATTCCATCTATTCCTTAAAATCGGTCTGACTCTCAGTTTAACCCTGGCTCTCTCTCTTTCTCTTATTGCTTTATTTCTCTCTCTCTCTTTTTCACTCTCCTTTCTTTTTTACTCTCTCAATGTCTCACTTTATTTTTTTCTTTCTATGTCATTATATTAAATGACTCTCACTGTTTATCTCTGCCCGTCTCTCTTTATCTTACTGCCTCAATGTCTCTCTCTCTCTCTCTCTCTCTCTCTCTCTCTCTCTCTCTCTCACACACACACACACACACACACACACTTTCTCTCTGTCTCCTCTCTCTCTCATTCTCCTGCTCTCTCTTTCTTTCACTCACTCTTCTTCTCTCTTTCAATCTCACTGTCTGTCTGTCTGTCTGTCCGTCAGTCTCTCTTCCTCTCTATCTTTCTATCTCTCCCTCTGTTTCTTCCTTTCTCGTTTTGTTGTCTCTCTCTTTCCTTCTCACTGTCTTTTTCTCACTCACTCGCTCATTCTATCTATTCCTTAAAATCTGTCTGTCACTTTTTCTTTTATTGTATCAATGTATCTGACTGTCTCTCATCTCTTATATAGTAATAATGATTATTAATAGTAATTAGTATTTATTTGACTAATTATTAATATGTATTGATCATCTTAAATGCAATTCACGTTTTATCCTAAAATAATTAATTGACAGATATTCATTCATATTCAGAGATATATATTTTTTTACATTTCTTACATCTTCTGTTTAAGCTTTGTTGTTTTTTATTTTTTTTTTGTTGCCGCTTCTGGAAAGTTTGATCAGTGTTTTGCGACCAGCATTCAGAGACACCATGTGATCTTTCCTCTGAAACTTCAGAGGAGACGCGTTTCAGATTATTAGAGTCTGTTTCTCAGAGGAGAAGATTTAGAAGAGGCAGATTTAAGCGGTGGTCTCCATCAGCTCTCTGTTTAATCTCATTGCTGTCTGGGGAAAATTGTAAAATTACAGAACTCTTTATAGTTTTTCTTTCCTTTAGGCCATGTTTCAATGCGCCAATTGGAAAATTAACAACAAAAAAAAACGGAGAGATTGTTTGACTTCTAACAGCGTCGCACACAAGCAAAAGCGGAGATGTGTCACTGCTTTCACAGGAAAACGGAGGAACGTGATTTTCAAACTTCTTGAATACCATATGTGTGAGTGTAGAGAGGCAAGTAGGAATCGAGTCACTCATCCACACAGATGTCTGGAATCTCCAGATGTCGAATGACACTCCAATGCTGTAATCACACATTGCTGTGCTTGAACCCCTCAATAGTGAAAATAAGGCCTGTCAGAAATCAGAGCGCTCACAATAAACACAAAAACCACTACTTCATGGTATGGCAAACGCAAAGTGATGGCAAACAGAAACATATTCTGCTTTTTTTTTTCCCACAGTTTAGCCCAGTCCCAATTACTAAATTCTAATAATTATTAGAATTAGCATTATTCATTTGTAATAAGTCTTATTGTAACTGTTTTACATTGCGTGCATAACGTTTTACTTCACGTAAAATATGCAGCTATAAATTAGCTATTTTTTAAATACCCTTTTAAAAGGTTTTTTTTACACACTGCTATTAAATGAAATCAATGTGGAATTAGTTCAATTAATTTGTGTGTGTGTATAAGTGTTTTCTGGCATTTAGGCAAACATTTTTTGTAAACTTTTTTCAATTTTTAAGGTTTTTATACTAAAGTGGGGCCCTGTGGTCATTTCTGGGGACCTTTGGCTGGGCACAACAACTTTGAAAACTTTATGTAACAGTCAATGGTGGAATAAGTACACGTGTGTGTGTGTGTGTGTGTGGGTGTGTGTGTGTGTGTGTGTGTGTGCGTGTGTGTGTGTGCCTATAATGTGTGTTTTCAAAGGTTAATTTTCAATATTTGCAGCATTTTACACACAGCAGACATAAAATATATAATCTCTTCCCCATCTTCAAATAAAACGAAGGAGCATAAATAATTCATTTTACTGAATGGCAGGTTAAGTGAGGACTCGATAATGCCCTGACAGTGATGATAACTTTAATTTCCTTTTCCGATGCTGATATTTATGTCATGAAATTAAATTCTATAAGCGTCCAGAGTCTGAAAATCATTAACCATTACAGGCAGCGACTTTTTCAGTCTTAAATATGTGTCCGAGTCCCAATGACAGACAGAATCCGATACCAGATGAATAAGGTGGAAATCAATAAACGCTTATTTGATATTTGACCAGTTCAGTCTGGCTCTACGGCTGTTTATTATTCAACCACGAATAATACCACATAGGGACATATGAAATGTATATTAAAGACAAATTAACCTAAACTCTCCCCAATTTCCTAGAACAGGAAATGACATCACTGTGACCAGTAAACAAGTCTGTTGACAGAAAAAAAAACCTACTCGTCTTAAGCACATAACTTTACAAGTTAACTTTTATAAGTGTGAATGAGCTCCATTTTGAAGAATTTATTATCTGTATATTTATTTTTGGATATAAGCATCTGCTAAAATAAAAGTAATTAGGTTCCATTTTTCAGATGAATGTAATTATAAATGTGATATAACTGTACATGGAATTTGAACTAAAACAAACATAGTTAAATTGACTTGAGATTTTCACAAACTTTTTTGAGGATGGGGGGATTGGGGATGATTTAATAATTAACAATTTTAGCTGAAAAAGTTGGACTTTTTTCTTGCCTTCAAGCATTTTGCCCAAAGGAGGCGTATTATATATTATATATACTATCGTAAAATATTATATAACTATATAATAAAATATTATATAACACATTTAACCCACCAAATTCTCGTAAGCCTCTTAGAAGCCAAAAATTAAACATTTTAATGGCAACATCTTTTTTTTAAAGGCTATATTTATTTGTTTTATTTCATATTTATTTTCTTTAATATATAATTGTGCATGTGACAGAAAATTTTTGATTTGATTTGTCCACTGTTCAAAAATAATAATAATAATAATAATAATAATAATAATAATAATAATAATAATGATAATACATATTATTCTTATTGTTGTTATATTTTTTGTTATTTTTCTTTTTATTTTAATAGTAATATTTTAATATGTTCAATATTGTAATATCATACAATTATGCTATTTGTGAATCAAACAATTGCTTCTGCAACCAAAATGAGCCGCATTAGTTTGTATGTAAATGTTTTGTTACATATTGTGTTGTAAAAATATATATAATTTTTATAAACTTTTATATTAAATATAACATTTGAAAACCATTTTCATTATGAACTTGGTTCATCATGAGCCCACCAAATTCTCGTAAGCCTCTTAGGGGCCAATCATTAAATATTTTCATTTTATTTCATTTTTTAAAGACTTCTTTTTTTAAAGGCCGAATTTTTCTCGAGTGTCATCCGGTGTAATCTCTTCATTTCTTTATTCTCTGAGCATGTTGCATGTCACTTCCTCTGAGTTTTTAACTCTGTCTTCCCACAACAAAAGTGTCTTACTGGTCCAAACCCAGAATCAGGAAGAATAAAGTAAATGAGTGTAAAATCTAGAATCAGGATGGGTTTTTAAACAATAAAGAGCATAAATAAAAGGACCTTTCACCCAAAGGAAAATGTCCCGCTTAATATTCATTAACGGCGAGCGATGGGGAGTCAGCAAGAAATGTTCTTTGACATTGATACAGCGGTGAAATATTCAAGAGATGATGTTCTGCCGTCTCAGGGGACGCTCGGAAGACAGTTTGGCTTTTGTATCTGAAGTTTTTAAAAAAGAAGGTTCCTTCTTCTTCTTGATCATTCTAAAGGCCATGGGAAAGACCTGCCCGTGATTTGCCCTCTGCCATGAAACTTGTTCGGTGCCATGGCTCTCGTCTGATTAACGCCAGGCTTTATACTCACACCGTGTTTTAAATTCAGGACTCGCTCATCAGATTATGTCACTTCCGCATTTTAATGCAAATTTAATTGAGACTGTTTCAAGTTATTCTGAGGACCAGAAACGACACGAGTGTTTCTTGTGGTCAAAATTGCATAAAATGTATATATTTTTTTCTTATATTGCATTTTATATTATATTTATTATTGTCTATTATTTAGATTTTAGATTTTTATCAATTTTTTGCAGTTTTTGATCTGGAAGAACTGGCTTGTGTAATAATAATAATAACTGTATTAAATAAATTAAATAAATAAAAGGGACCAATTGGTCTGTTATTAGACAAAAAAAATAGCGTGTAATTATTACATTTTAAGCAAATATTTCTATGCATTTTTTAGTGTTATTTCATATTTACGTACTTTCTTTAATATATTCTTATTTATGTAATTGTGCATGTGACAGGTAACACTTGATTTGATTTGTCCTCTGTTTAAAAAAAAAATAAAAAAAAAATAATAATAATAATAATAATAATGATTTTTTTCAAATTGTTGTTGTTATATTTTTTTTTTCCCATTTATTTTAATGGAAATATTTTAATCATACAATTAAGCTAATTTGTGCATTTGACAATTCCTTCCTCAACCAAAAAGCAGCATTACTTTTTATGTAAATGTTTTGTTACATTATTTGTGGTAAAAATAAATATAATAATAAAATAAATAAAAAAAAAATACATTTATTTCTATACCATTTTCATCATGACTATAGAAATGTATAGAAATGAACTTGACTGTTAAACACCAGGAAACATTTATGCCACTCTGACTATGATGTTGTGGGTGGCTCAATGTGTTTTTAACCACAAAACCATCCTATTTTAATCTCACAATAGGTTCTGCAGTATTACGTCCCACCATCTCCAGTGAGCACAGAAATCAAACACAACACCACTGTTTTCTCCGAGTAACCACAGCTTACAACCAAAAGGAAGAGGAAAGTAGACAGTTTGTGCGGTTCGTCTATCTGAACAATATTCTCAGCTTATTCTGATAATAAAGCCCCATTTCGTTTCTGTGTGGTCGTACGGGCCAAGCTGGATTCCAGTGAATTAGCTTTTCTCACCATTCAACTGAAATGCAGATACAGCAACTGTGGCACTTTGGTGGCATCATCAAACCAACCAACTCATGGCATCTCTCCTTCAAACACCTGCCCGAAGCCACCGAGAGAACGTTAAACAGCAATGCTGCTTCCAGATATCGATCACGCCGAGTAAAACTGGCCACAAAGATAAAGAGTGGGTGGTGGAAGGAAAAAAAGAGAAACAACTGTTATTTTACAGACCTTCGCGTTGTGTCTCTAAAATTAAGAGCGTTCAGTGGCTACAAAGTGAATATTTAGTAATACTGCGATTCTTATTTTATTGGCGTAGAATACAACGTCTCTTTGGAGCTGGTGGTCAGTTTGATGTATCGGGGGGATACGAGTTTTACAAATGTATGTCTTGCTTGAGGTCGTACACCAGACAGGCATTACCTTGATAATCAAAATGAAAGAGTGAATGTGTATCAGATTTTTACACATCAATCAGTATGGACAAAAGGTTAAACGTATTTAGGAATTCGATGGAATGAACTAAGAATTAAGAAAAGTTTAAATGCATTAAAGACTTTAATTAAATGTTTAATTAAATGACATTAAATGTTTTATTTATATAGCAGATATTTGTCAAATCACCACAAGGCTCTTTCTATCTGTTTTTGTTTCTTTTTTCTTTCTTTCTTTCTTTCTTTCTTTCTTTCTTTCTTTTTTTCTTTCTTTCTTTCTTTCTTTCTTTCTTTCTTTCTTTTTCTTGGTGCGCTTTGAGACAGTGAAAACTCTAAAAGCGCCTTACAAATGCTCTGAACTTGAACTTTCTGGTCTGTCTACCTTTTTTCTTTCTCTCTCTGTCACTCTGACTCACTCACTCTGTCTGTCCTCTCTCCTGCTCTCTCGCTCTCATCTCTCTCTACGATCTATCTATTATCTCCATCCATCCATCCATCATCCTTCCATCTATCTATTTATCTATCTATCTATCTATCTATCTAGCTACATCTATCATCTATCTATCTATCTATCTATCTATCTACATCTATCTATCTATCTATCTATCTATCTATCTATCTATCTGAATCTAATCTGTCTGTCTGTCTGTCTGTCTGTCGCTGTCTGTCTGTCTGTCTATCTATCTATCTATATATCTATAACTTTATTTCCATCGTTTCAGTTGTCTATCCAAACATCCACAACCTACCCATCCATCCTTCAACCTGTCCAACTATCCATCCAAATATGCATTGTTATATCTATCCATGCTTCCATCTATTCAACAATCTATTCATTTATCTATCCAATTTTCATTTAATTTTTATTTATGTATTCATCTATCCATACAAAAGGGCCAGCCAGCTATCCTTCCTTAATTCCTTCTGAGCATCCCATTCTTCTTTTCTTCCATTTTTCCTTCCATCCATCTATCCATACAATCCACTAATGGTGTTATATCCATCCATCCATCCATCCATCTAATTAATGATATTTAAATCTATCATCTTGAGTAATCACAAGCGTGAGGTATCTTCACACGTCTGTTGTACGTGTAATACTCCATCGACGCAACAATTTTAGTCCCGGCTTGCTCTCTAAATGGAAAAACCCAAATAACAGTCTATAAATTTGTGGTTTCAATGTAGCTGAGAGTGTCCAGGGATTGCAGTGCCATGAATGTTTAAAATTCCAGACACTTACTCGGGACGCGTCTCCTTTCAATTATTCAGATTTTGGCCCGTGGATAAAAAGGAAAGGAGCTGCATCCATTTACAGATGTGTATCATTTATAGGTCGCTGTTCTCAAGTGACCAATCTTGTGCTTTAAAACGCTCTCACCTTGCTGTAGCCACCGAAAGCTGTTCCAATGTTCACTCAATGCAACCGCAGATGACACGTTTGCCTGTAAGTGCCCTGAACTGTGAAAATCTTTCAGGCAAGTTCCTATTCCACAAAGCTCCCAAATAGTCGCATAAATCCGAAATGCATATTCAGGTCATGTAGTGGTCAGGTTTTACAGCTTTCACTCGGGTTCTTTGAACCGAGACAGGAAACATGTATTTCATCTGTGGTGGAGTCAAAAAAAAACATGTCTGTATTATATGAAATGAATTGCTCCCTCCAACCATAAAATAAGCAATAATATTATACGCTCTGCTATTTGTAACTTGTCTTTACACTGATGTCAGGCTCATTGCGGCCAGCAGAAGGCCAGAGTGTAATTAGTTGTGGTTTCCTTGGTCGTGCCTGACCAAAATCCATAAAATATAAAGCTACACGATTTGATTTGATGTTTTACTGAAGATCCAATGATGTAACTCTCAGATCTAACCCCAACAGCCCATTCCTGGTTTTTTTTTCACCATTCAGGGTTGTCACGGAGCGATTTGGATGTACATGACGCCAAGGTATTGCCTTCGGAAACGTAGCCTCTTCTTCATTTTGCTAGAAACGCCATCAGATGTTGGCGTGGATAGAACACACGCGTCCCATTTTGCATCTCGGAAGCATATGTCTCAATCGTTCAGCCATAACAAACACGATTATGCTAGTGAAAGTGATCTGTCTACTTGTCTTGGCTTTGTCCTCAACAGACAAGTGTGTGACCTCTGAGGGAATGCAAATGGCTGCCGCATGAGATGAAGACAGGTCACGTCTCCTTCTTTCTCGCTCCCGTCGCTCTCCCGAGATGCAACGTGCACCCTAACCTCGGTGACTGTTGTAGTGTGACATACTTGGATGCCTCCTATATTCCGCAATGTTTTTTTATCCACAAGGAAGGTGCCCTTACCCCAATCCGGGACCACTCCTTTACCTTCTACTCTCAAATGAAAGAGACGGATAAAAAATGAGGGGTCACGAGAGGGGTCACAGTAGGGGTTGTTAGAGACGGAGACTTAGAGGGGGTTAAAGGTATACAGACTATATGAAGATACATAGAGATCTCCATTTTCCCCCTTGAGTACACACAGCTATGGAAAACGGGATGGGGGGATGACTGTCATCCAATTAGAGGAGCAAGGGCAGTTTGATTAATTCAGTGGAAGCCAAAGGTGAGGCGGTTGACTAGCCCATGCAGAAGATGCTAAGGCATGTGTGACTGCGAGCCTCAGGAGGACCTTTCCAGACCCGGCCTTCTCAGTCCCAGACAGATTTCAGGGGCTTGAGGGTATTGAGTCCAGCAAGCATAGCTGTTTTTGATTTGCATGAGTATTGCTGTTAATGCCATCACACCACGAACCAATTGCAGAGCTGTTTTGAAATATGGAAATCACAAGTGAGTGCGGACGCCTTGAAATATGTTCACTGGGACGGATTTCAATGCTCTGCTCTTTTTTCATTAATCGTATAAACAATGGTGTCTGATTTAACTTTTCACACATGTCATGTTTAGGCAAAAATGATCAGCCTGAGAATATAAGCACCCTCTGATTTTTCAGGTACTAAATTAAAATTCCAATTTTTCTTTCCAAAAACTAGAATTTCTGGCTAAATGACGTTAAATATAAGCACCCCCCAAGTTTTTCAGGGTCTAAAATTGGAAAAACAGTGTGTTTATCGCGTAAATACGGTAAATACTGTAAAACCTCTAATTGAACGCTGCATCTAGTAGAACCCCCGTCTAATACAGTATATGTATATATATATATATATATATATATATATATATATATATATATACATATATATATATATATATACAACCAATTAATGAAATTTCATAACAAACTCGAGAACAAGTCAAACGAGCATAAGGCTACTGGTGCCTTTTAACAAAGAATTTCTTGGCTAATCCAAAGGCAGAAATTGTAATCATAATCTTATGCAGAGCATCAGAAGGAATCAACTTTTTTTTAAAAAGATTAAAGTGTATATTTATTATTCTATATTTTTCTTAATGTATACAGGATGTTGTGTTTTTCGCAAAAAGTAAAGCTTAATGTGAAGCGCATTTTGCCTTCTTGTTAAGGGGAGTTCGTTGAGAAATGTGTCTGAAAATGAACTATAACTTAATAAATACGTATCACAAAAACACACAACATGAAGCTTAGAATGTCCGTTTTTTAATGGTGTAAAATGAAACATAAATATTGTGTTTCGATAATCTGTCTGAATGTATAAAACGCTTCAGTCTGTCTCGTTTGACTTCAGTCCGGAACACTTGAGTCATACTCTTATTTTCCGCAGGTGAGATGCCCCCATCTGAGGTGGTCTTCACAAACAAGCAGGCAGCTTAACTCCACTTCTCCTTCCTTCTCTGCAAATCGACGAGTGAAACAAGCCTTGACGTGAAACCAGACGGGCTTGAATAAGTCGAGCATCAGACCAGGAGTGAGCGCAGGCCTCAGCACGGGCTGCCGAGAAGTTATTGGAACCTTCTCAAACCGTTTCCTTTAAGTTCTTTGTTACGTCTGTGCATTTCAGAGGAATCTGAGCAGAAAATCAAGGTTTGACTGCAGAGCGAGAGAAAGACAGCAGTGACAGTGATTGATGTTTGAACGGTCTCCCTGATTCACTGATTAAACCCATCAATCTATATGCAGAAAAGGTGTCTGATGCAAATAGACCCAATCAGATGGGACAAAATGGTTTTGTCAGGATGTATGGAAATAAGAATGGCCAGAAACAGAGGTGGGATTGGATAAGAGCCTCTTTCCAATACGGGGAAATGCTGGAGGTGTGATGTTCCAAATTAAGGGGATTACATACCTTCTTTCTTCCTTTTGCCCTTTAAAGCGCAGAACCAAATAGCTTTGCTGTTTTGTTTTTCTCTCAATAAATGAAATATAAAGGATAGAACACCAGGCTCAAGTGATGCATTCAATGCAACACATCCTCTGACGGGTTAGTTCTGACTGAAGCAAATATATAGTGTATGTATATGCATGGTATGTATCAAGATAGATAGATAGCTGGATGGATGATAAATAGAGAGATATAGACAGACAGACAGACAGACAGACAGACAGACAGACAGACAGACAGACAGACAGACAGACAGACAGACAGACAGACAGATAGATAGATAGATAGATAGATAGATAGATAGATAGATAGATAGATAGATAGATAGATAGATAGATATGTTGGTCAATTGATTTATTGACGAACAAACATAATAAAATAAAAACCTTTGCCAATAGTAAACAGACGATTAAAATGATTTCAATATGCAAAATTCTCATACATTTTTTACATTTGATTAAATACACTATTTCTATATCTGTTTATTCACTTATTGGCTGCATAATGCTCATTGTTTTGCAATTTATCTTTGTAAGATAGCAAATATTTTTGAGCCTGGTTTAATATTGCAGACGGACACACAGACAGACAGACAGACAGACAGACAGACAGACAGACAGACAGACAAACTAAATATTGGTCATGACAAACATAATCAGAAGGAAAAAAGAACATTTACAAATAGTAAGCAGAGACTTATAATAATTTCGATGTGCAACATTTCTATAAATCGTTTTATAGTTCAATCTTTTTTTTTTTTTACATTTGATTATTTATTCACTTATTGGCTGTTTAATGCTCATTGTTTTGCAATTTGTCTTTGTAAGATAGCAAATCTGTTTGAGTCTGGTGTAATAACGCAGATGGGCAGACGATTGGTTGATTAATTTATAGACAAACTAACATAATGATAAAAAAATAAAAATAATAAAAACATTAATAAATAGTAAACAGGGATTTAAAATTGTTTGATGGGCAAAACTCATATAAGTAGTATCAATCTTTTTTTTTTTTAACATTTGATTAAATACACTATTTCTATATCTATTCATTCACTTATTGGCTGTTTAATGCTCATTGTTTTGCAATTTGTCTTCGTAAGATAGGCAATCTGTTTGAGGCGGGTGTAATAATGCTTGTGTTCCTGCCGGACTGCTGGTCCGCTCGGCCCCGGCTGGAGAAGAACAGGCCCGATTCCTTTACCCCCTCCAGCCAATTGTGATCTGAATCAGTTTAATTAAGTAACAAATTCAGTTGGCATAGTAACAGCCCAGCTAATTTATCATGGGAAATAGTCTGTGAGACGGACATGTTGCTCGGCAACAGCCAATGGCGATGCAAAGACGAGCCAATGACAAATTGCACAGGATGCAGATGCTGTGATGGGAGGCCAGAGTGTTTGACTGGCACCCACATGGGAACGGTGGTGGAGAGAGGGGCTCCTCAGGAAACAGACTGTGTCAAAGTGTGTGTGTGTGTGTGTGTGGGGGGGGGGTGTTCTGATTGTTAAGCACATAATCTCACACACGCCGGTCTAAATAGTGCCACACTTGAATAACACACTGTTGTCTGAAAGTATCAATGATGCAGGAGCAATGAAACCACCAACACATTCAGAATATTGATTTTTAAAAATGTTAAAACACTTGGTGGATGGATGGATGGATGGATGAATAGATAGATTAATACAACAGTTGAAAAATATATAGAAGAATAGAAATTAGATGTATAAACACAACGTAACCATACATTATACAGCACATCACAACATTTGATAGATTGATGAATAGATGGATGGATAGATAGTAAGAGAAAAAAGATGCAATTACATCTATCAAAACTACAACATTGGAAAACAATATAAAGAAGAATAGAAAAAAATATGTGTAAACACTACTATATAAAAACAAATAAACATACATAATAAACTGCATTATACATTATTCTGCGCACACATCCCAACATTTGATATGTTGGAGGATGGATGAATGTAGATAAATAGATTATGCTAGATAGATAGATAGATAGATAGATAGATAGATAGATAGATAGATAGATAGATAGATAGATAGATAGATAGATAGATAACAACTAGATAGACTGTATAAAATATACATGTATACACATATCGATATCTATATTTTTACTTTATAGATCCATGTAAAGTTATAAAGATAAACAGGATCATGTATAGATCACTTTTAAAAGTACATTTTCAAAACAGCTTTATCTTTTCTAAATGTCCCTTTGGAAAAAAAAAATCAATTTTGTAGCACCACAACCATAATTCTCTTTCATCTTGGTAAATCGGATTTTATATAGTGCTACTAAGCACAGAGTCCTTAAGCAGACCATCTCCTCGAAAAGCAGGAAAGCGTACGGTCACTATAACTCGGTTAGACTCGTATGAACAGCTTCCTGAAAAGTCTCTAATTATGGCGTCGTGCTCAGTCTTGATATGTTTCTTACTTTATAATGTCCTACAAAAACACAGACGTTGGAGTTCCAGCATATTGCAGTTCAAAAGTGGTTAGCGAGTGCATTTCCAACGCGTACAATTTCACGTAATACAGCCCGTGTTCAGAAAAACCTCGCTTATTTCCTATAAGACGTCGGAAGACATTTCCATCGGCCTTTGTTCTATTCTTCATCGGAAAGAAGCATAAATGTCTTTAAACCCAACGCACCACTGCACCTTTTTCATTTATGAACCGCGGAGACGCATCAAATCGTGTTTTCTTCCCGAAGTGTGAACTCACTGACCATTATCTGGAGTAAAAGTTGGGGAAGTTTTAATATTCAGGCTGTTAAGATCGTCTCGGAACATCTTTCCCATCGACGTGTGTAAAAACACAAGACTGCACCGCGTTCGTCCCGCGTTCAATAAATCACCCTTCCCTCCATTAAATAATGACGGGGGATTTTTTCGAAAAAGCGCTTGTTGATATGTACAGTCGTGCAATACAGATCATTTCCCAGACACAGAAGTCCCTGACACCATCGGCGGCCATTTTGCGTTTAATAAGCACGTTATGCGATGTAATGCGTGTTTACGGTTACGCGAAGAGGCGCGGGGTTCCGTCTCCCTCCGTTTTTTTGGTAATGGATACTCAGAGAAGTGGAACTTCCATCTAGAGAGACGTTGGAGCCAGGCATTTGATGAAAGTTATTCATCACATTTGAATTATTATAATCAGTTTCCTGTCACGCTAACTGCTGTGTTCGTTTTTACGACGCTTGTGATGAGACGCATTTGTTTCCAGCCGGCGGTATCGACGAAATTTATACTTTCCATAAGCACTCGTAAAACCTTCAATGCATGACGCCGTCCACGTGCGCGAATAAATGGCGCAATTTGGCAGCTCAACTTGGTTCAAACGCAATAATGCCAAAAGGTCTTAGCAAGGCAAACAACGCCACACGGGCTAATAGAGCCGCCGCCCGTCAACTCGAATCATTCGACAAATTACACAGTGTGACATGCAAATAAGAGCCTCAATTATTATAGTTCTCTCTTTATATATATATATTATTTATATATATCTGTCTGTCTGTCTAAATGGGTGTCTATTTCTCACTCTCTCACTTTGTGACTCTATCTATCTATCTATCTATCTATCTATCTATCTATCTATCTATCTATCTATCTATCTATCTATCTATCTATTAATCCATCCATCCATCCATCCATCCATCCATCCATCCATCTATCTATCTATTTTTCTGTCCGTCCGTCCGTACCTCCATCCATCCATCCATCCATCCATCCATCCATCCATCCAACAATCATCCATCCAAGTCTGTTTGTCCACCTGTCCATTAATCCATCCATCGGCAATTTGGGAGCTAAACTTGGTTCAAACGCAAAAATAATTTCTCACTCTCTCACTTTGTGACTCTATCTATCTATCTATCTCTCACTCCCTCTTTGTATCTATCTTTCTGTCTGTCGGTCTGTTTGTCTATCTATCTATCCATCTAACCATCCATCCATCCATCCATCCATCCATCCATCCATCTGTCTGCAATTTGTGAGCTAAACTTCGTTCAAACGCAATAATAATCTTTCACTCTCACTTTGTGACTATCTATCTATCTATCTATCTATCTATCTATCTATCTATCTATCTATCTATCTATCTATCTATCTATCTATCTATCTATCTATCTATCTATCTATCTATCTATCTGTCTATCTGTCTATCTGTCTGTCTGTCTGTCTGTCTGTCTATCTGTCTGTCTGTCTGTCTGGCTGGCTGTCTGTCTACTGTATCTATCTATCCATCCATTTATCCATCTTTTTAACTATCGTACAATCCATTCATCCATACTGCCAACAATCCGTAAGTCTGTTTGTCCACCCCGTTCATCCATCCATCGGCAATTTGTGAGCTCAACTTCAAACGCAATAATGCCAAAAGGTCTTAGCAAGGCAAACAACGCCACACGGGCTAATCGAGCCGCCGCCCGTCAGCTCCCATCCAACTCGAATCATTCGACAAATTACACAGTGCGACGCGCAAATAAGAGCCGAGAGAGGACGGCGGACGGATAAAAGTCGCAATTAACGAATAAAAGCGGCGGAGGATTGGTCTTGTGCTGGGTGAGCGATGCAAACGCACAGATGCTGGCGCGCCATTGGTGGAGGGGGATTGTCAGTCTAATGCCCCTCTGAGGTCCTGATGAGCTCGGGGATAAATATGCAGAAAAGCCTTTCAGGGAAAAAAGAGGCAATCAAGGGTAGCAGCAGCACGGCTCGGACTATAAATCTTTGTCTGTTTCAATCGCCGCTGTGGCCGAAACGGTGTAAAATTCGAGCGGGGATGTCATCAATTTCTGTTAGCTCCTCTGTCCCTCTTTGTGTCGACACGTGGCCGTGATGGATTGATTTTGTCACTTGGGCTCAGTTCACAGTGTGTTAACACAGAAGGGCAGAGTTGGGTTATGGAGAAAGGGTTATTAGAATCCTAGATGTGACCGGACTGTCTCTCTCGCTTTCTCTCTTCTCGTGCCACTCTGGGGACCCGAGTGACAAAAGTGACACAAATTGTGAAAGGGACTGGAGAGGATGTTGAGGATATCATGAGTCACTTATCAGTTTTATGCCTGAGGTAGTAAAGTGACCGGTGAGAGGGAGAAAAACTCTGGATGCTCTGGAAAAAATGGATACTGAAGCGCACAAAGCAAAATGTTGAAATTAAGCCAAGCGATTATTGTAGTTCTCTCTCTCTCTCTCTCTCTCTCTCTCTCTCTCTCTCTCTCTCTCTCTCTCTCTCTCTCTCTCTCCATCCATTCATGTGTTTGTCTATATGGGTGTCTATTTCTCACTCTGCCTTTGCATCTATCTGACTCTACCTATCTCTCACTCTCTCTTTGCATCTATCTATCTATCTATCTATCTATCTATCTATCTATCTATCTATCTATCTATCTATCTATCTATCTATCTATCTATCTATCTATCTATCTATCTATCTATCTGTCCATCCGTCCGTCCATCTGTCCGTCCATCTGTCTGTCCATCTGTCTGTCTGTCTGTCTCCCTTGTCTTGAGGAAGGGTATATTATATCCAATGTTTTCTGACATGTTCAAGTTCAAGCTTATTTATATAGCGCTTTTCTCAATCCCTGACCAACGCAAAGCTGTTTTGTGGAATTAGGGAAAAAAGAATCTTTAAAAAGACAAAAAAAAAAAACAATTCTCATCTGTGTTCCAAATTAGGAGAAAAAAAAAAGAAAATTAGTAGAAAAAAAAACATAATTTAAATCATACATAAATAATTTAAACTACAAATTAAACAAATTATTAAAAAATATATAAAATAACTACATAATATTGATATTTAATAAAAAAGAATGAAGTACACAAAAATTATAATACCGTTAATAGACTCAGCATAAAAACTTGAATGGTATACTATAGATACAGTACACACGTGTGCATTTATATCATAGTGGGGTCCCACCTCCCTGAGCTCAATCATCAAAATACCCAATTGTATTAAATAGTATTCAGTTATAACAGCTCTAAATATCCATCTTGGCCCTCATGCTGGTCAAAGGTCCCCACAAGTAAAAAAAATGGCCCGGATTTAGCATAAAAACTAGATTCATTAATAATAATAATAATAATAATAATAATAATAATAATAATAATAATAATAATAATAAAACATTTATTCGATTTTTGGCTCTGTATAAGTCCATATAATAATTATTATCACACAATAATAATAATAATAATAATAATAATAATTATTATTATTATTATTAAAGTTTTTGTTGTTGGTGTTATTGTTATTGTAATTATATTATTATTCATATTATGTTATTATTAATAAAAATATAATTCATTAGATTAGAAGTCCATATAAAGTACATATTAAGCATTAAGCACGTAAGTACATATTAAGCATTTACATTTTTGATATACCTGCTTGTGTAATTACTGGGCATCTTGAAATTTTTACACTGTTTTACACTGCGGAGCCCGAGTGGTGTCACCATCAGTTGTGTGGTGAGAGGCCAGGCGGAGGTCACGAGAGCAGACGTCATTAGCACAATGCCACCCTACCCGCTCAGCCCACTCTCCATTCTCTGTGCCCATTAGGTGAGATATCCTGGCAGATAATTTGTTTAGTAAATGAAACAGATGTCTTTTCCAATTTTTTGGAGTGTGTTCCCGGGAGATTCTCCTCCCTTCTGTCCAGGGGGTCAGGCCCAAAGCATCCGAGGGGTGTCGGAGAGGAAGGGGAAAAAATAAAAAATAACAAGGCACAGCAAAGTGCCTGGGGAGCGCAAACATCATTCACTTCTCCCATAATCATCAAGGCGATGCTCGGATGCCTCCTTAATTTACATAATACCATCCTGACACTTTTACTCCAGCTATCCATCACCGGCAGGATGAGGCCTTCTCCTTTCTGTCTCTTTTCCTCCCTCTGATTGTGTCTTGTGTTTATCTGGCCAAGCACAAAAGATTGATTCCCCACTGTTTCTCTCCCTTATGTTCAGCAGATATGAATTTTTGCAGAATGATGAAGCACCAAGTCGGCTAATAATAAACAGAAAACGTTCAAGTCGGACAGAAAAAATAAAGAAATAAATAAATGAATGAATGAATAAATAAAAATATTCCTTTGGTGTGTGTGTGTGTGTGTGTGTGTGTGTGTGATAAAGTCTCAAACTGTCAATACAGCGAGTGTTTTTTTAGGCAGAGTAAAGTATTTTGTGTGTGTGTGTGTGTGTGTGTAGCGCATTAATTGTTGAGCTTACTGTGTGTGTACACACTGAGGATTTGATGTGATCATAATAAGCGGACAGATAATTTTGTTGTTCACTTACAGTAGACTTTTTGTGGGAGTAAAAGCTTTTACACATGCATGACTAAACATTTCTGTTTCGCTGTTTAGCTTGAAATATTTCTCTCTCCCTCTCTCTCTCTCTCTCTCTCTCTCTCTCTCTCTCAACACACTATATTTCATCCTTCTTTTTCTCACTCTCTCTCTCTCACACACACACCGCTCTTTCTGTCTCTCTCGCTCACTCACCTTTATTCTTTCATACAGAAACACACTCTATCTTTCATCTTTATCTCTCTCTCACTCACACACACGCACACACACACACACACACACACACACACACACACACACACACACACACACACACATACACACACAAACACTATCGAACACTCTTTCAGTTTTACCTCTCACTCTCCCATTTAGATTTTTTTCTCTCTCACAACGTGTAAAGCAGCCGATGTGCAGCGTGTGTGTGTGTGTGTGTGTGTGTGTGTTATTCAGTGTTTGTACGTATATTATCGACAGGTCATTCTTCAGAACAAGTCAGATTACAGTCCTTATTTAATTTGCTAAGCCATTTACCGTGAGGAAAATCCCATGGATCTGTTATGTACATTCATGACGTGCAGATCACAAGTCACAAATGTGTTTGTTCTGCTGAGGAATTCTACACAACTCTTACCTGGATCGATGTTTTATGAAGGAAGTGAGGGAAACACAAGCCACTCCGCTCGTCTCCCCCATCCAGTCAGTTCAGTCGTCAAAGTTTCCTTTACGATAACCAAAAACCATTAGCTGCTGTCAAAGCCGGGAGAAGAGAGATTATATTTTTTATTGAAATAAGATTAAAATGATAACTTTGACTGCGGCCTCCACCTGATAAAATATTTCAGCTCATAAGCGCGGTGTAGGCACAGGGATTAGAGCAGAGGGAGAGAGAGAAATTCATAATGTATAATAAGACAAAAGGTGTCATGGGAAATAACACTGATATTAAAATTAGAAAATGACGCAATCTATATGAGGAACGCAGATTTAAAAATGTAAATGACGATCTAGGATTTCGGCGAACAGAAGTCTGGGGAAAGTGAGAGGCTGGAAACGGCCTGTGACCTTTCCCCGTGTCTTCGCTTTAATAATCTGCTCGGAGACGTTCATACGGCGCGAGAAAAAGCAGACGAAATGAACTTCTATATGTTGATCAAGCCTCTTTGACTTTAAATTGTCTGTGGATTAAAGCTAGTCGGGCCCTACAGACTTTCAAACTTTTTTGTGGCAGAAAAACACAGGCAATCTGAAGAAAATTGTTTTTCATTTAATACTAAATAAAATTTAAATAATGGGGAAAAAATAAGGGGAAAACAGAAGAAAAAAAAACAACCAATGGAAAGAAAGACCAAACACACACAAAAAAAAGCAAACTAAAACTAAATAATAATGTTCCACTCATTCCATTTCTGGTTCATTGGGAGCGGGAGCCAATCAGCATTGGGCCTGAAGATAGAACACTGGATTGGAGCTCAACCAATCACAAAGCAGGACACAAACATTGGCACTCACACTAACGGACAATTTTCCAAACCCTTGATATCCTACATGTTTAAGAACTCTTGTATAAAACCGGAGACCCAGAGGAAACCTACTCAAGCACAAGAACACGTCAACTTTACACAGATTAGTCAGGAATGGGTTCTCATTGGCTGTGAGGTGACCGCCACCCACCACAATACAAAGGTTGCGACACAAAGTTCATGAGTTTGATCTTCCGTGATATTGTAATACTTATCAATGTCGAAATTAAAGTTGCTGTGTATTTAAAAAAAATGAAAAAAGATTTAAAGAAATTGATAATCTGATTTAAAAGGAACTAAACCATCAGATAAAATGTCTACAGTGAAGACAAAAAAGTGTAATAATGTTCCGTGTGTTTGGAACAAGCTGATGTAATTTCCCCTTTATTGATTGAGCTGTTCCTATAAAAGACAAGATTCTGGAAAGCATAATTTTGAGACGTTTGTGACCGTAAAATCAATATGACACAGAGGGGGAAAAAATCAACATTTGGTATTTTCAGCTAATTGAACTTCATTACCAATTGTCTTGATCCATTAATGTTTTTTATGTCATATTGCGTTTAATGTGTCCTGAGGTGCGATGTGTGATAATTCACCTACAACAAAACAATTAGTTTCTGATTTCATAATAATGAGTCATGCTGCGTTATGGCCTTTACTTTAATTGAGAGACTATGAGGAATATTTGCATTTTCTCTAAATCACAGCAGCGCTGTAGGATCAATTAAATTGAACCAATGAATGGAAACATTTGATTTAAATGTGAAAACCCGTTACATGGCATAGGACATGTGATGTTTACAATTAATATATATATGTGTGTGTGTGTGTGTGTGTGTGTGTGTGTGTNTGTGTGTGCGTGCGTGTGTGTGTGTGTGTGTAAAGTGTAATTTAGTAAATATTGGGACTAAATGTGAAATAATGTAATACTTTCAGAGGTATTTTTGTTTACACAAACATATATAAGCAGATTTGTATCATTTGTATTACAATAATACATATTTTAATATTTTGTGTAATGATTAATAATATATAATACATATTTTGTTTAATCTCTGTTCTGGCAAACGGTAATTCCAAATAATCACTGTAACCAATTAATACAACATTACATCTCTATGTATATGATAAATTGCATAAATTGTGTTAGTAGTTAAAGTTAACAGTTTATTAGATAGTCAATTAGCTATAATATTTTCTCTTCATCATGTGTATAAAAAATGCTCTAATGTAAAAATGCATAATAAAATGCATAATAATGCATAATAAGAATAAAAACAATACATAACTATTATAATAAAAAAAAACAATTATAAAAACACAACAACATTTATTCAATTAAATATATTAGCAACGCAAAGCCATAACTGTTTTTCCTCCATATTTGAGTTCACAACCGTATTTCGACTTTTTCAGGAAACGCGAGATTCCCAAAACATGCAAAACTCAGACAAGAATATGATTACAGTAAACGGATGCAAATTGCACATTTTCAACCCTGCATGCCAAACAAATATAGCTAGGTTGAACACTGAAGCCCCCCGATTTTTAAACCGGACCTCCGCGAGTGCATAAAGAGTGCGCTGGTGTGAAATGTAGGACCAGAAGCTGAAGAATGAACTGTAATGAAGACACAGGGGGACCGAGATACGGTAATAGCTCATTTTCAAACATATTGAAGGTTAATAGGTGGCAGTGGGCACCGTTCTTGTATATTTAAACCTTGTTTGTAATAAAATAATGACCTGAATACGATTAGCATACGGAGTGGCACGTAAGAGAAGCTCCATCTCTTCCCGCGGGGTAACGCCTCAGGAACGAGGTGAAGAAGCGAAGCCTGTCGTGCTGTTTTCCTCACAACCTTTTCTGCTTCCAGAGACATCTGTGTCCTGTCATTTAAGCTCCTCTGACCTTGAACACTCCTCATCATCCTCATTTAAAGCCTAGTTTTATTAACTTCGCATTATTGGCAGCGAGTACTGACCTTGTGAAGTGTCGCGGATTGTCAAGTTTATGTTCTCTTGTAACTTGAATGGCCTTGTTTGCCGATCCTGTCACAGTGATGAAGAAACAAACAACTAATGAAGACGGGGAAAAAAACATGTATTTGTTGAAAATCTAAATGCAAGACTTGCCTGGCGATTTATTCAAATCAAGTTGCTTTGCATCACTCCTTCTATGTGAATTTTAGTAGGTTTTCTCTGGGTCTTCGAGTTCCTGCAAAGCATGGAAAATTTCCCATAAATGAGTCAAAAAGTGTGTTTGTGTGGCCTCCTCTGTGATTGGTTGGCAATCAAATGTGTGTGCCCCACCCTAAGTGTGCCCAAGTGCTGTGATTGGCTCAGAAATGAGACACAGGTGTAGTAAATCAATAAATGGACTTGTGTTGACTTGCATATTGCTTGCATGGGTTTCTTCATGGTCTTCAGAGTCTGGAAATTTGCCAATAAATGTCAGTCGGAGAGTGTGTCCTACCCCATGATTGATTGGCTGCCAGAGTTTTTGGGATTGGCTCAGAAATGGAAAGGATATTATAGTCAAATATTGAAGCAAGATCATGGTATTCTGACAATCGAAGCCCACAACCCGATGTTGCGATCATTGAAGATCAACTGAGCAACAGAAACACTTTGTAGGCACTTTGAAACAAATTTGCATTTTTCTTAAGAAATTAACCCATTACTGTTTATGTCGCAAACTTAATTTTCTAGTGTTTGGATTTAAGAGCCCATCTAATTTCTCCATCAACATTCAACCTAGGAATTGCGATAAGAAAATATTTAACAGCTTTCTGTGTTTTTTTCTCTTTTACATACAGGGCTCAGAAAAAAGTCCCGAATACACAACATCACATAAATAAGTGAAATAAAAGAAAGCGCCCAGTGAAAATATCAACAAAGTGACTTGGACGCCAGCACAGGTGGTGGAGGTTTCCGAAAATTACCTCAATTTCAAACATTTTAGTATCGATATGTCCCGTAATGAGCCAAACAGATGGCAAAATCTCAACGTCGCGGAGAGAAATCCAGCACGTGCAAAGTGGGTTAAGAAGTCTAACAAGTAGAATTTTTTTTTCTCCCTCTTTCTATCTTTCTTTCTTTGCTTTTTTTCATCTTAGGACATGTGGTAGTGTGGCTATTATCACAAGGCTAGCGCTGAACGAGGGCTCTTAAACGCTTCTTTTCTTTGAAAGAGGAAGATCTATTTTTTGCCCATTAGCATTGGCATTAAAACTCATTATTTCCCGCGACTGTGCTAACCATCTCCTCCCACGTTAGACATCATTACTGTTATTATTCATATCATTGCTTTAAAGGACAGAGAGATGTCTAGGTACTTAGCGCTTGCGTTTGTTCAACTACAGGCGGGAGGATTTTTTTCTTCCTGGCCGTTGAATAATTTTATTTAAATATGGTATTTCAAAATCGGTCTTGAAATGGAAGCTGTTATATCGCCACTTGTTTTCTAATGCCGCAGAAGCTCGTGTGATAGTTGGGTTATTTAATTTTCCCTCCTAATGTTTACGCATAATTGACTAAAAATCCAAAAATGCGTAACAAAGACAGTCACTGAATTTACTCGCACTTTGGTATTGAAACAAATGGCGGCGTTCTGTCACTTTGATTCAGACCAAACTAGTAGAAAGGGGAAGGAGGGAGAGGGATTTGATCAGGGTGGCATCTGTGATCTCCAGTGACCTTTTCCTCACTCTCTCCTGCCAGGCCAATCTGGGGATTGACACATCAGATGAAGATATGAAGTGGTGGGAGTGCGTGGAGGCGGGCCAGACGCCCGGCGAGTCTCCGCACTTCTCACTTGGTTAACACCTCACATGGAACACGAAGCCAGGAATACACACTCCTCCCTCTCTTTCTCTCCCTCTCTCTCCTTTCTTACCCCTTTTCTCAATAATCAACTTTTTCAGTCTCCTTTTCCTTTGGTGTCTATTGCTCTCTCACTTTAGCCCTCCTTATATACTCTATTCCGCAAAAAAGAGTAGATTATGCATCTGCACAAATTTTGATTATAGTTTGGGATTTGAAGTCTTCAAGTTCCCAAAAGTTGTTCAATTGTTCAATGCTGCTCACAAAGTTTAAAAACTATTAAAAAACTAAGTTTTATACTTTTTCTTCTACAGGTTCTTGCTTCTTGAGTTAGGGTTTGAATGGGTCTTCGTTCTTGACTGTCATTTCGTGGTCACCTCTGATTTGTGTTTTTTCAAAGGTGACAATGCTTCAAAGTTCAACTTGTTGTCTTGTTACAAGGGAGGTACAAAATAACAGCAACCACTTTTTTCACTCATGCTTCACGGAACAACACGCATGGAGGATAAATTCAACATTCACACCTTTCTGTCCTTCTCAGTGGTTCTCATCAACAACTGATTCCACCTCTGGTGCCCATCAGTCTACACCAACTTGTGTTGATTTTGCAAAAGTCACTTGAGTTTTGATTTCTATAAATATTAACTGGACACAGTTTGGGTACAGCATTGTCTGGGGTTAGCCAAACCTTGACATGGTCAACATCACGTAAATTGGACTGGGCATGGGGGACAATTAGGATTTGGGATTGTTGATCGAGTAAGAATGACGCTAAAGGGGCACAGTCTTTGATGGCCCCTAGACCAGCGATAAATACCAGAGCCCATTTTCAAGATTTGTCCTAGGGGCCAAACTGGTCAATACCTGACTATTCCTGATTTTGAGAATTGCCCAGCCAGGTAAATGGGCCAATTTGGAATGCATCCAAGAATCTCTATGCAAGAACTAACTAATCTAAACCTTCCAGACATCTTGAGGCTGCCCCTGCAATAAAAAACAAAAAAGCAAAGTCACAGATGGACAGAGACTTGCCTTTTTCCCTGGGTGTGTAGTGCCCGTGGTTTCTCACGTTAAATTGGACTACTTACAGTGTACCGCAATTCTGGCCAGGGAACAGCTCGAGCTCTAGAGGGATCTCATACTGATTTAAGTCACCAGGGACTCTGGCAGGGATATTTTGTCTCTCATATCTATATACTATTATGGCTTTTGCAGGAAAGGCACCATCTTGAGTGGGGATGTGAGAGGAAACCAGATGGGGTCGATTCACACCACTCCGAGACAGCAAGGGTTTGGGAGGCACCCTGCAGCCACTTCTTGTTATCTTTTGTCACCAATCAAGTGACTTTTTCCCCCTTCTCTTCTGTTCAGCGACTGAATTCTCATGTTTAGTGTCTACGGGATTTCTGGCATCTGACTGCAAAAATAAAAAGATTTTCGAACGTCTCGGGCCACCAAAGGTGACATATAGACAGTGACGTGAATGCAAGCAAAACATGCGTCACAGAGTGGCGAAGAACGGTTTGATTGCCCTATGAAAGAAAGGGATGGAAAGATAGTGATTCTTTAATATGGCCACTAGGGGCCGTATCAAAAGTGTGCTCAGCATTTAACATGTCAAGTGTGGTTACACACTTACGGTGAAGTTAACACACACAAACCCGGAACAGTGGGCAGCCTTAAGCGGGTTCATGTGGGGCTCAACTCCGCTTAACTGTGACGCCGGTTAAAGTGTGCACCCGTTTTATTGGGATAAATTCTCAAGTGCAAAAACTATTGCGTAACGAAAATTTGTGCCGCTTTATTTGGGCAAAATGGCTTCTGATTAACAGGAGTTGACTGTATACATTTACTACAATGCATTTAGCAGACATATACAACCAGTGTGGCTTTAAAAATGTATTTAAAAACTGGGAAAATCGAACCAATGACCTTTGAAGTTGCAAACTTTTTTGCCTAGATAATCACTAAATTGATTTGAAATAAATGTCAAGGCAGCTATTACTTTTTTTTCCTAAAGAATCCGGCGTTTTAGCATATACATAGGAAGGGTCTTGGAAAAAAGCAGCGTTTGTGTGTAGTGAATCTGGACAACAGACACAAAGCTTTACGATGTTTGCTCGGTGAAAGCCATGATGGCCGCCTTCCCGTTTCCCCCCCTACAGATTAACACTGAAAGAGTGTTATTAGCAATAATGTGTGTTGGTGAAGAAATGGCATTCAGGAACATCCAAACCCATCTCTCGGATTGCCGCAGAATTGAAAAGAATAAGCTCTTACATATGTGAGGTTTCAGCTCGCTCATGCTTTCACAAAGACGTGGAAGCTCTTGGCCCGTCACTGAAGAATGATCACGGCCACTTTTTTCATCCTAAAGAATGCAGGGACGTTTTGTCTCGGTAAACGCTAAAGCATCTATGGCCAAATGTTTAATACAGCTTATTCACATCCACAAATAATGAATCAGAATTCTATTTTTAACAAAAAAAAATAATAATTCTTCTTGGCTTCATAACTGATGATCACAATAGAGGCTCTCGGACCCTTTCGGCACATTTGTCTTTATTGGTGTTCAGGTCTTGTGGTTTTTTAAAGCGTAGAATGCTTTAAAATTTTCGTGGCAAAATGAATTGAACTTTGGAGCTAATTATTGTCACGTCCTTCTCTTTGTGTGTTACTAGTGGCATTTCTCTCGGCGGACATGTCAGCCAGCTGGATCTGTTCTCACCGGTCCAGGGCATCACTCCAGGATATTATTAAAGACAAGAGCTGGTGCGTAAACAAATATCTGAAGGACTGATGTACATTTGGGATTGACACAAGCGAGTCTTTGGACGGTGGACTAAGAGACAGACATATCAAACAGGCCACGGTGGTATTTTACAGCAGTTGTTCATGAATGTTCTTTTCTTGAAGGTTCCACACATATGGTGAATGTCGCACACTAGCGTAGGCACAAAAATGTAGGCGCTTTGAGATTATGTTAGTCCGATAGGCTGAGGTCAATTTACAGTTCTTAAAAACTTGACTTTTCGGACATTTTTTTCGGAGACAAACATTTTTGGACACAGTATTTTTTTACCAGTAAGCTGGTTTTCCATAGCTTACATATAAAAAGAGTTTTGTTTTCCTAGCCACTGTCAACTTTCTGCTTGCTCACTGCCAAAATTATGGACTTTGTTCTGTTCATTATGTAGAAGTTTTCTAACTTTGTTACGTTACGTTTCTGATACGCTGTGGTCAATACACAGTTCTTAAAAACACATGTGACTTTTTGGACATTTTATTTTCAATTGTGTTTTACAGCAGTTATTCCACACATATGGCAAATGTTGCACACTAGCGTAGGCACAAAAATGTAAGGACTTTGTGATTGTGTTTATCCGATATTCTGTGGTCAATACACAGTTCGTAAAAAGACAATCATTTTTGGACAATAGATATTTTGACAAGTAAGCTGGCTTTTCATAGCTTAGATATAAAAATAGTTTTGTTTTCCTAGCCACTGTAAACTTTCTGCTTGCTCACTGTTAAAAGTCAAATGATAATTCTTGTTCTGTCCATTTTGCACAAGCGTCGCCGCTCAAATGTAGTTTTTTGGTTTTGTTAGTCCAATACGTTGCGATCAGTATAATTATTAAAAAGCATTTGAAGTATAATTGGAATTTTTTTTTCAACAATTTGAACTTGAACAAGCTAAAAATGTCCAAAATACACACACACCTTTCATTTTCTGTACTATGTGTTCTAATTCTGGGCCCTGAGGCTCAATCCCAGTAAATCTAGTCCTGAAATATACATTCACACTGCATTAGTGACCAACCAATCACAGATGGGGACACACATTCACTCCTTAACACATATGCGTGAGCAATTTTTCCCACTAAAATTCTCCTGATCACGTCTTAGTTTGTGAGAGCGGGACTCGAACCCGAGCCTTAAAACGTTCCTTTCTGCTGCCACCACACCGCACTGAAAAACGTTTTAAATATGTATGTACTGCCTTTACTAAATTAAAGCAAACTTGACGCCCTTCGATTAATGAAGTGTTTACTGCCATGTTTGCTCTGAATATTTTTTAATCCTTTGTTTTGCTTCTTTCACGTGCTATTTTTTTTATATCCTAACACACCTGAACATCTCAGATGAGATGCTGTACTGTGGCTCGGACCAATCAGAGCCCTGCTCTTGATTGTCATTAGAGGACTTGGCAGCTCTCGCAGCGCTATCTACTTCACAGGAAAGGCGCTGCAGTTTTGGGGAAGCAGCCTCCTAATTTGCACATATGGAAATGCTTTTTCGTGCCATTCCACCGCCTCTGTTGTGGCCAGATGGAATTAGAGAGCGCTCAGAAGCCGTGAAGGCAAACACATCAAAAAGAGAAGAGAGCCGGGCTGCTTTTTTTTTTCCCCCTCGCTCGCTGCTTTTCCATGAGAGACCAAGAGCGCAGAGATAAATAAGTTAATAAATAAATAACCCTCCCAATCGTCTTTTTTGTGCTTTATATATTAACACCCCAAAACAGGTATGAAAACTTGCTTCATGTTTGATAAATAGACATATTTGCATATTAGATGCTAAGTGTCACATACAAGTGACAGCTTTATATAAATTGGCAAGACGAAAATGTGTTCACATAGGATAACAAAAATTGTTTTTTTTTTCATATTTGCAACAGTTTAAGTTGAAGTTCACGTTTATTTATATAGCGCTTTTCTTAGTTCAAGACCAACGCGGTGTCGCTATGCTATGCTAATTAGAAAAATGTACATTATTTATCTGTGTGCATAAATTTGTAAAAAGAGTAAGTTAAAAAAAAGTTTATAGCTATGACATCATAGTAAAAAAAATAACAATAAAGCCTTAATTTCTCATACTGGCCAGCCAAAATCCAAAAATCTAAAAAATTCATGACTTTTTTTTTTCATTCTGAAAGAATTTATTTTTCTACCCACACACACACACACACACACACACCCACACACACGCACACACACACACCCACACACACACACACGTATGTTGTATTGAAATAGATTATAATTTCCCTAATGTAATTATGATAAGGAATTAAATTACATTACGTCTGAAAAAAACGTACATTTTGTGTTTATTTTACATTTTTTTTACATTTATAAAATTACTTTTTTTTTTATTTCTTTTATTTGCAATTCAGCTTTCAGTTTGAGAAAGTATGGTCATCTCAGTGAGTCTAGACACAGTCTTTCCTGCAGCTGCATTTTATCCATCATTAAGCTCGAAACTTCTCAGTTCTTCTGCCAGCATTTCAGTCAACATATAAAACCTCCAACATGCACTGCTGCAAAAAAAAAAATCACATGATAAATATCCCAAAAAAATGTTGTGCATTATTTTCCCCACAATATACGTAAGCGTTCATTTGTATAAATTAAAATTAATTATTTCTTTTCTTCAAAAAGATACATTTGTTTTAGAGTTTTTGTTCATTGTTGCAGCTAAAAATGATTGTACAGCTCTCCTTACATTTTACCTGAAATCATTAGTATTGATTCATATATATATATATATATATATATATGAATCAATTATATATATATATATATGGCGACCAGACTTTTCGACCCAGGACGTTTGGCCCCCGGGGCTTTGGACCCGGACGATTGATCCTTAGGACGATTGATCCCTAGGACGATTGGACACTCGGATGGTTAGACCCGAGTTTCGTCACGCGGCTTATTAAGAATATATATATATAAATAACCTGCAATCTGTTTTTGCCAGTAAGAGTAAAGTACAACACAACACATATCCTCTACACTAAGTTCAAACAATTAAATTAAAACACATATCAAGCTAAAAACAATGAACCTTAATGTAAAGCCTGTGAAAGAGTCTTATCTACTCCATTCTGAAATTACTTCCTAAACCGTCTGTCTGTAGGAGACAGACACTGGTGGTGGTCCAGAAAGACTCTTTGTAAGGTATGTGATGGGTTAATTAGGGAGTAATTTAGATAAAGTAATTAATGCAATCGTCAGCTTTTCTTCATAGATGTTCAAGGTTTCAAATGAGCCATAAATTGGACTGATCCTTAAATGATAAAATATGAGGAAACGGCAAATAGATTAAATATCGCTATATCTGCTTATTCAGAACAAATTGTTAATAAAGCCGTTATGCATTTATTTTTTTGTTTTAATATGATGTCATAGCTAGTAAAGAACTGTTGCAAAGACGAGAAAAAAAAACATCATCATGCACATTTTCTTCTTTATTTATATAAAGTAGTCACTGGTATGTGAAATTGGTCTGATCCTTAAATGATAAAATCTGAGGAAAAAGCAAACAGACTTAATATTGTGAGATCTGCATATTAAGAACAAATTGTTAATAAAATCATAGTTATTCGCTTTATGGAGCTGAAGAACGACAGGAATGAACGCACAGTCCCCAGTGGTCCGGCTGAAATATGAATGATCGCTACAGCCAAACCACATCCAAATCTGCGCCAACTCTGTTCTAGCAGCATGAAATATGCTTTCAGATGAACTCTTTCATTATTTACGTATTTACAGAGAGATCATTGACTCTTCTGTTCCGCTACAGAGGAGAGAAAATGTCCTTGTGCTAATCAATTACAAGTCCAGGTTTTAACATGTAACTTTACTTTGTACAGAACGGTGCGGAATCCATTCACCAGCAACGCTGAAAAAATTATCTTATCAAAAATATGTTTTTTCTATAATTTACGAAAAATTAGACTCAGCAGACGTTCTATACATTTCCTTGGCATTCTATAAAAGGTCTGACCAGTACTATACATAACGTATACTCACATACACATACTCCAGTCCATATCAGCACACTCAAAAAAAAAAAACAATTCAAGTCTCTCTTTCATATGACCTATTAATATATAGTTTACTTTCCTTAAATATGTCAATTTAATTGTTTAGTTAATAACAGTAACACAAATATTTGTAATAGTTTCACGTACAAGACATTTATTATCTAAATTAAATGAGTTTGTTTAGGGAACAGCCCACTGTTGCTCATTGGAGGAGCTTCTTTAAAAAAAAAAAAAAAAA
>CM051497.1:27174556-27203385 GCA_028031935.1 Paedocypris micromegethes | reverse complement strand
AAAAAAAAAAAAAAAAAACTGCACATGCTCATTGGATGAACTCTTTTTAAACTTTAAAATAAAGCATAAACACGTTTACATGATCCTGTTTTGTTGAAACAAGAATCAATCGAAGATATTTGTCATAAAGGGAGACAATAGATTTTTAAATAAGGTAAATACGCGTCTCACAGTCAGTGTGTCTACTGCTCTTTAGAATCATGTAGTCTAAAATGAAATATTTGAAGTATTTAGTATATAAGTATTTGAAGTATGAAGGAAATGAAGTATTTAGTACTGTGTGCTTATATTCTTTACATTATGGTCAGTTTGATTAAAACTAATAACATTTTCTAATCAAAATTATTTCACACAACATGTTATTACATTTCGTTAATAGCACAGATAAGAAGGAAGTGGTGTAAGTGAACATCTAGGTTGCTCCGGCGGATCTGTTTTCTCCTCCAGATGACATGGAGCTGAGAGACATTGTGTGCTGGGTGTCTCCCTCCCTGTGGCAGGTCCCTGAGGGCCCGAGTAAGTGGCGTAGTGAGCGAACAAAAGCAGGTGTTTCTGAAGTGAAGCGTGCCGCTCTCCACCATCGTCCGCTCTCTGGAGCACACGCCGCCTTCACCTCTCTGGAAAACACACACACTCACATGTTTAGCACAGTTTCTTAGATGTTATGTTTTTGTTCTTCTGTAATATGTCTTTAGACAATAAACTCTATTTGTTTTTATTTTTTTTTAATGGCAAAAGATTGATATATATATATATATATATATATATATATATACATACACAATATATACAATATAATATATATATATATATATAATACTTTATATTCATATACACACACAGAGAAAAAAAGAAAGAGAGAGAGAGAGAGAGTGAATAGAGATTGAGCGCAACAGAGAGAAAGAGAGAGAGAGAGAGAGAATAGAGATTAAGCGCAACAGAGAGAGAGAGAGAGAGAATAGAGAATGAGTGCAACAGAGAGAGAGAGAAAGAGAGAATAGAGATTGAACTAAATAGAGAGAGAGAGAGAGGATGAGAGAAAGAAAGAAAAAGAGAGAAAGAGTACATATACATTCATCAAACAATTTTTAAATTTTCAGTTTATCTGTACAAACATGCAAACATGGACATATTGATCAAATCACTGGTATATCAAAATAAACATATATTAAAAATTTACATAAAAATTATTAAATATCTAGAGCGTGTGTTTAAAAAAATCTATATAATATAATATAATGCAATATCAAATCATATCATATAATAAATTAACACATCTGAGCAGCTTGTCCATTCAGAAATGTATTTTTTCCAATCTGAATTAATATTCCGTATTTTTATCCACATATACATATATCCCCATATATATTCTGCATTTATTTTCCGAAACTTTCCGTGCATTCAAGTGAAGCACTCGCCCTCGCTAACTGACGAGTCGGAAAGCATCCGCTCCAACCTTCATCTGATGCGAAGGCCACAAAAGGCTTGTTAACAGCAGTTCTCCATACGTGCACCGTTGACTTCCCCAGCCCGGCGGGAGCAAGTTCCCGACACTTGGAAGTTTCTAGCAATCACGTCAGCAATGATGCCAGTAAACCAGCCCAAGACAAATAACGTGAAGACTGTCACACAGTCGTTTTTTCCTCATCTTCTCCCCCTCCCCTTCCCTCTGTCCATTATTCCCACAGGTATGCTAATCAGGAATTTTGTAGGTACAAATGTTTTTTTGTGGTCCGCTCGCCCCCCGTTGGGCCGGGTTGACTGGCAGACGGAACCTGTAATAGCAGGTGTTGTGGTAGTGATGCAGAACAGCTTGCCATCTCACCCAAGTTTGGATTCGTCCCTCAGGGACTGCCATTTGAATAAGCTTGAGCCGAGGGTTCGACTGTGGCGCGGCAAACAGAAGCTACGCGGCTTTAATTAAGCACCGCTTGGTCAAAATAAAACCGGAATCATTATCCCTGGCCCTCTGTGTCAAGCCACCTTCGGATGCTCATTTGAGATCCGTCCTTTTTAAAGAGTGTAAGAAATGCAGCTCTTGATACCTCCGCACTTGACTTTAAGGGTTATTTCATGATTAATTGTTAGCTGCTAAATAGCCAAGTAAGACTGAATGAGGAGAAATGCTAGTTAGCATGACGATTAAAAGACACACACTGATGGCACGACTCCTAAATCAATAGAGAAACTCAATCTCGCCTGTGAAAAGAAGATGCCGAGAACTCAAATGCGCCATTGGATGGCCAATGGTTCACCTGAAACAGTTGCCGAGTACAAGTGTGATGACCGGATGTGAAGTTCTTTCAGCGCGATGAAGAGGAAAAAAATAGCAGCACATAAAAGCTCCGGCGTGTATCTTTTGATTTCAAATTGAACAAATCCGTCTTTCAGCATCTGTTGCAACGAAACGGCCGTCGACGAGACAAACAAAACAAACCCGGCTCCTTTATCTCGCCATAAATGCGCTGCAATTAAAGCCGCGCGAAGCTGAAAAAGCAAGTCAAGGAGACTTAGCGTTTCTTTTTCCTCTCTGTGACATTTTTTCCCCTCGTTTTCCATTTGGCAATAGACTTATTTTCTCATTAGGACGATTTTTTTTTTCCACCAGGCAAGAATGGAGAACATATGAGATGCATTCCTCAAAACCAGAACCCACACGCTCATAAAGCGACATGCAGGTGCCACGGTGACTAATCTAAGGGACGCGCGAGAACGTTTAATCACAGGCTACTGACCATCAACCATCATGCGTCGTGGGGTCCGAGGCTGACGCGGGGGTCCCGTGGTGAGAAGGGGCACCTTCATGTGTCACGTTGACCGGTGTGATGGAGCTTTCCAATCATCCAGACCTTCTCTCCCCAGCAATCTGTTCCAGAAACAAGCTTTGTTTGATAAAACGTTTAATGCATTGTTAAAAAAAAACCAATGCGTATTTTCGCTTTATGGAAAAGTTTACAGGCAAGAACGTGTTATTGCATTTGGGCCGAAAAGCCACTTGGTTTCCGAAACATGCAGAGTAAAGATGGGCGACCGAGCACCGGAGAAATTTGGGTACGGAGCCTGACCCTTGAGTTAATTAAAAGTTTTATTGCTCTTTCTTGAATTAATTAAAGGAATATTTGATCTCGCTAACCCCCAGCTTCAGTTCTCTTTCCATCCTTCTATAAACTTTCCCTCTCACGGTCTGCCTACCAGAGGGACATTGGCTTCTGTCTGAGGGCTGCAAGAGGTTTAGCAAATTAGCTTTCGTTCCGAGCGTCTTGCATCTGCTTAGCTTTAGCATGTGGCTGTTAAACACTTCCTGTGCATCTCTGACAGCAAAAAACACCTGACAGCTTCGATTTGCACAATGCTTTTATACATTATTAGCATTGAAGAATGTGAATTTTTATTAAGTTCCCTTGCATTTTGTTAGGATAAGGAAACCCATAACAGATTTTCAACAATTTTGAAATGGGTAAAATTGGATTAAACATTTTTTTTTATTGCATTAAATGCTGTGAAAATGTTACAGATTTATCAAATTGATCTTTCAATAAAATGCTGCTTTTTTGTTTGTTTTATTTATTTTTTGTTTTTCTTTGAGTCTGTTCATCATTAACAGTTCTACTTTTGTGATTAGCACAAATACTTTTATTGTCCTCCTACAGTACGTGCGTAAAAAATTATGGAGAAATTGTAATACTGTAAAAAATGTTTTTAACTGTATTCCATACCACTTATAAATGTGTCGATAACAAATAATACTTTATTTCGATTTAAAATTTATCTCTACGGGCAAATTTACTCAGTTTAGGACCAAATTGGTTCACACCAAAGTCAATTTATCGATTATGCTTCCCATCCAAACCAGCACCTTATAAACACAAGGCATTGAATCTCTCTTTCTCGTTCTGAGTTTCCTAACTGAACATGTGCTCAAAATCCCGGCCGGTTTTAGTGCAGTGCTGACATTTTGTCATCTGTTACACTCGTAGGACCACTCAGGGGGCTAATGAGGAGCATTTTTAGTGATCAATAAATCATGCGTTATTGATTTTTTTTTGTTCCTAAGCCCTCTTCTGTTCTCTGAAAGTCAGATGCCTCCCGGCAAGATGCGATTAAGATGGCCTGAACACTAGAACTGACCGCTGTCATAAGCTTGGATGAAGCCACCACTAAATACCCAACGAAACTCAACGAAAGGTTTTTCAAGATTTGAAAAGAAAAAAAAAATGTTTTCTAGATGTTGTGAGCGTCGTCACACGTTCAGTCGCACAAACTGTTGCAGTGATAAAGCTGTCAAACATGACGTCTGCCCGAGTTAAAGTGATAAAGAAAGTGATACTGCAAACATTTTGACACTACCTCAATGTTGAATGGAGCTTTAAATTGAATTTGACCAAGTGAGTTTGGCTATGATTTCAAATAGTTTACAGAATACTTTGCAATTTGTAATTTACAGCAAAGATACATTTTTAATTCTCGGGTTCGAAAGATTTCCCCAGATTCCTTGTTAAAAAAAAGAGCAAATAAAACTGTGTTTTGCTGTAAAATGTTAATGTAAATTGACTGTACCGTAAATTACAATAATCAGGTACAACTAAGTTGTTGTACAACTAAGTTGTTGTACAACAACAACAACTAAGTACAAAGAGCATCAGGTGGCAGGGCAACAGGAGAGCCAGTGTGAATTTAAAGTTTGCGACCCGTTAGGTTTTCATTTTTCCCTTAAAGTAGTTTAGAAGAGAAATGTTCACATTTTATTGAAAGACCCAGATCACATTTGCTTCAAAGCTCAAATGGCGTTCCCCATACCAGACAACTGGCAGTTGTGGTCCAGCTTTTGGGAATTGAACTTGGCATTCGCGTGTCCTTGGGCAAGACACTGACCCCCACATGATCCCCATGAAGGCTGCCCACTGCTCCGGGATGGTGTGTGTTCACTTCACTGGATGGTTAAAGGCAGAACACAATTTTGTTGCCCTAGTGGCCATATCGACAAACTCACTCACTTTCTTTCAAAAGATAAGGGTTCCTCCTCATCAGAGGAAACCAATGGTGACAGTGACTCTCTCAGTTGTGTCCTTTGGCCTTCCTGTTTCCACCAACAGAGGGGACTTGTCGAGTCAAACAGCAGGCTCTAATCATATACTCAATTAACAGAACTGTGGAGAGAGAAGAGATGCCCTTTCCTTTGGAGAGAAAAAAAGGTTAAACATTTATGAACAGATATAAATCAGTTAGCACCTGCGTGGCTCCAAGGGTGGCAGGGGCTTTGCCAGCACCAGTCGGGCATTTGCAGGAGAGCAAGATCTCTTCCCTGACCGATGCCTGCAGCCCTGGATCCGGTCCTGTGGTGTGCCCCCTCGCGTGGGTCTAATTATCCTCTTAAATTTATATCTGCCGCTACAGGAAGCCCCCCGGGATTAGGCAGTGTGTGTTTAGCCCATTGATATAGACTCTTGCTGTTTGGAGGAGACTGATATCCACTTATATGTGATCTCTTCATCTCGCTGAACACAAGCAAACATTCTTTGAACGGTTCTGATGGTTCGGAGTTCTCTACTCATTGGAGTTCCCTACTCTTGAGTTGTTGTACTGTGTCTGAAGAGGTAAGACTTGAGTGTTCTCGTTTGCAAGAGATCACCATCTAAAACTTTCAACAAGAAACCATTGAGTCGCAAATCATTCACGCAAAATTGTTAAGTTAAAAAGTGTTGGAAATTAAACAGGCACAAATGATCGAAACCTGTTTGAGGAAGAGGTCAAACTTTGGTTGAAAATCTTCCAACGTTAAATGACTTGTGGTAGTTGGGGTAGGGATTTGCCAACCAGGAGTTGCAGGTTCGAATCCTGGTTCCACGGGTTCCACAGTTGAGTGTAATTGAGCAAAACCATAACCACTCTCATGCCCCACTGGTGCCAGGGCTCAAGGCTGCCCACTGCTCCGGGTTTGTGTGTGTTCACTTCTCTGTATGGCAGTAAATGCTGTTTAAGAGTTTTACTTTGGGAACAATCATCTCGAGTATGGTTAACAAGAGACCAATGAGTAGATTCGTTCATTCACCCAAATCATTTAAGCTTAAAACGCGCAATTTCTATTGGGGATGTAGGCAAGGCTGACTGGATATCAGTTAATAACTTAAAATTGCTCGTTTTGGTTGGATACAGGCAAGTGAAAGTTCCATAATGGAGTTCTTTAACTTTTAATTGGATATGAAAATGATGATGACTCATTCAAGGACAGGAAAACAATAAAACAACATTATCCAATTATACTGTTTGTTGTATGAATACGAGTAGCACCTGAATTGAATATCTGCAGTGATTAATTAGAACAAACTTGGGAGGAACTTCGCAGGAGTTAAAAAAGCCGAAGAACCCTGGAGAAATTCAATCAGATGGTCATGTGACGGTACTGTAATTGTCGGCCGCAGGTTGTTGACCACTGCCAGGACTACAACCTCAAACCCCAGAACTCGCAAATGAGCAATTCTGTGGTCAGCAAATGGACCAACCACCACAGAATTTGAATTACACGACTCACACACTGCAAAAAATGAATTCTTGACAAGCCAAAATATTTTTTTTACATCAATTTTTTTCCCAAAGAAATTTTATGACAAATCTTGTTTTTTTCATCAGTTTAAGTTTAGTTTACGTTTTTTAGTAAAATATTAAGTTGCTTGTTTAAAAAAAACAAGCTTGTCTTGCTTCAGCTGTCTTACCAAGTAAAAAAATTCTCACCCCATTGGCAGTTAATTTAACTTAAGTCTTTTTTACTCATTTGGTTTTTTATTTTTCCATGTGCATTTTTTCTGCAGTTCAGTTATTCACAAGCCTAAGTCCACGTCCCAAAACTTATTTAAAACTACAATTGTGCATAAAGCTACAGATATAATACTCAACTACAAGAATATTGAGAAATATTATAGTAATTAGGAACCTTTAAACGTTCAATTTGATTATTTCCATAAGATTAAACAAAAATTAAAAAGATAGCTACATTCTATAGCATTAAGCTAATAAATAAATACACACAGGTTTCAAAACAGCACATATAATGCCAGTAGCAGTTATAAATGTTCCGACAATAGCTGATAATGGAAGACAAAAGTAGAAAGTCATCGAGACCTAAAGAAAGAGCTTTTGTAGAGCATCCGGCGTCCTGCTTCAACCGACTCCAGGTCCCTTTGTGGTGATTAGCCAAATCCTATGGGACAAATGAGTTAGCACAAGCGAAAGCTTTCTAATGAGCGGGGCTTTCGCGCCCCTCGCCCCTGCTTGTCACACATGCAGACTTGGTACCTACAGAGGGGCCGGTGACTGTCTGAGGGTCCCAGAAGAACAACAGATGCCCCCTGCTCCATCTAACCAGAACACATTTCCATCCAGTCTCGGAAAACAGAGCAAAGATGTGATGTCTTGGCTAATCCTTTCATCATATATCTGCAACTTATTCTTGAATTGGGTCAATTGTCACATATTTGTTTGTGAATATTATAAACATTGTTACATAATAATACGTTGATACAAAAAAATGTATTTTTTTTCTGAATCAATTGGTAGTGTCTCATTGTCAGATGAAAGCATATTAATAGAGTATTAGATTGCTTAGATCTTATGAAGATTTCTTTATAATGTTGACAATGATGTGTCAAAATATATAGGTTAGGAATCATCAACTTTAGAAAGCTTAAAATTTATATTTGCAAGTATAATTGTCTTTTAATTAAAAATGTACATCAAAATTAAAAGAAATTAAAAGAAACATCAAATTAGATAAATATAATAATATTAGCAAATTAAAGTTTCCGATAGTATTAATATAAATTAAAGTATTATGTAGACACTATCTGAATATTTTTAATTACACAACACTTCACACACACCTGAAATATATACGTACACAAACTGAGAAACCAAGTGTAAGATATTAAAAATGTTCTTTTATTTTGTTATTATATTTTTAAGCATGTCTAATTACAAATCATGCCTCACAATCATTAATACAGAATTCTGTGGACTATATTTTATTTATTTATTTTAAAAAAAAACTGAGATTTTTTTTTTTAATATCATTAATATTTTTAGCAATATTTTTTAGCTTCTACATTTTCTGTACCCCGATTGTTTACAGCTCCTCCATGGCTGATGGCAACAACGGCCAAATATTTTGTAAAGCGGCACAAAGGGACGAGGAGACACAAAGCGTTGGCAGATGGAGAGAGGCATGATGAGGACCTCTGAGTCAGGAAAACAACCTCCATGCTGCACAATTCCCTCAGCAGTGCTTGACAAAGGCTGTACCTGCCTCATGTTTCCCTTCCCTGGGAGATCCTCCTCCTTCTCCTCCTCCTTCTCCTCTGGGGTGGAACATGGACGGAAGAACGTTCCCAGCACAAGTGGGATCTGGCCGCTTATTCACATGATTATCGATTGCTGTAGAAGACCATATAAACAAAATTCCAGACAGTCTCAAGAGCCTTGGGTCCACACTCTTGAAGATGCTCTTCTTCTAGGTCTTTAGTATGAAGCTCCAAACTCAGCAGCTTCTCCTGTAGATGCCAGCACTGAGGTCACACTAGTGGGAACGTGAAAAGCAGAGGATTATCTCATTTCTCATAAACTTTCTCATTATCGCTTTTAAAACTTTGCAACACATGTTGTCATTTCCAAGTGTTGATCCACATGTTCATCGCACATCTGTTCTGCGTCTGCACTGCCACATGACTCTACAAGGTCTGGCTTTCACATGGCACATGCTTTGACACTATCTACACTTCACACTTTATAGTAACTGTGGCAAGAACAATTGAAAGTGAGCCTACATTTATCTGTCTGTCTGTCTGTTCATGAAATGTATCTATTAATCCAACAGTCAGTCTGTCTGTGAGTGTTTTTCCATCTGTACATCCAGACGGATGGATGTTTGGATGGATAGGGATCTGCTCATCCACCCACACATCCATCCATCTATATTTATCTGTTCATCCAACCAACAATCTATCTATCTCTATCTGTCCATCCATCCATCCATATGTCCATCCATCTATCTACTGTAAATGTATGAATCCACCCACCACCCATCCATCTCTTTATCTTTTTCTATTAATCTCCTAATCGATCTACATATCTATTTATTCATCCATCCATCAATCCATCCATCAATCAATCTTTTATTTTATCTGTTTATCCACCCAACAATTCATATATCTCTCTGTCCATCCATCCATCCATTCATGCATCCATCCATCCATCCATCTATCCATTCATTAATTCATCAATCCATCCATCTATTTTTACGCATTCATCCACTCACCACTCATTCATCTATTTTTCTTTTTTCTTATTATCTCCTAATCAATCAACATATCTATTTATTCATGCATCCATCCATTCATCAATCCATCCTTCTCTATCTGTTCACCCACCACCCATAAATATATTTATCTTTATCTGCTCATCTCCTAATTGATCTACATATCTATTTATTCACCTATTCATCCATCCATCCATCCATCCATCAATCCATCCATCCACCCATCCACCCATCCAACCATTAATCTATTCATCTTTATCTGTTCGTCCACTTATCAATCTGAATATCTCTCTCTGTCCATCCATCCATCCATCCATCCATCCATCTATCTTTATCTGTTCATCCACATATCAATCTTTATATCTCTGTTCATCCATCCATCCATCCATCCATCAATCTATCCATCCACCCATCCAACCAACCATTAATCTATCCATCTTTATCTGTTCGTCCACTTATCAATCTGAATATCTCTCTCTGTTCATCCATCCATCCATCCATCCATCTATCTATCTTTATCTGTTCATCCACATATCAATCTATATATCTCTGTTAATCCATCCATCCATCTATCCATTCATCAATCCATCCAACCAACCATCCATTCATCCATCTGGCTGATACCGTTCAGTCCATCTTCCATCCATCCATCATCCATCCATCCCCAAATCTGTTGGAGTGTCTTGATTTGTGTTACTTTACTTTGTAGCACTGGTCCAGCTTTCAAACAAGTCAATCGATCCCCGGTACAACGGAGTCCTCCGTGGAGTTGCGCTGGTGAGAGGCAAGTGTGATAAAAGGGCAATAGCTGCCTTCTAACTGTCCATCAGAGCTCGGCGTAAACAGGCCAGCATGGTGCAATAATCTGGGGAAGTGGCCCTGTTGCTCTCTGCATCCCTCTGTTGTTGTTGTCTCCTCTCCGGCCCACAGGGGGTGTTTAGACCAGGCCGCGTGACCCAGCAGCCTGGGGAGGGCCCTGGGAGGGGTTCCTGAGCCACAGGTGAGGCTTCTCTTCAATCTGTCCCTTTGCCCAGCAGGCCAATCAAGCCCAGAGTGCACATAGCAACCTGCGGGCGGGGCGGGGCCCGAGAGGCCCTTCTGTCCCCCTGAAAGCTCAGAGGAGCCTGTCACCACCTCGTTTAATTACCTCAGTGTTCTTCATTAATTCATGGGCATCTAAATGCCCTGCAGGCCGGAGAGGAAGAAAAAAGGGAGCGGAGGGGGTGTGACGCTTTCAAAACAACAACACTAGCATCAGGAGCCACGCAGGCAACCACACCGCTCTGGGGCTTAGTGGCTTCTGGCTTGGTGAAGACCTCCATAATCAGCTCCATATTGCAAACAGGGCTCAAGGGTCATTTCAAGATCAGGGACGTTCTGTACATGCGAGAAGGAAGCAAGACAGTCCCTCAGGTCCAGTCGTATGGACAAATTTCACCTGTGGCTGACTATTAGGGACGTGGTAAGTGATTTGAGACACTATTGAAGAATGGAAATGACCAAAGTGACACTGCGGTAGAGCAGAAGGGCTTGAAATTAAAAGCCTGGTGGCTAATGTCGGGCAGTAGTGACCCTTGAATGGGCCTGGAGGTTTAATAAGAGAGACAATGCGATTCTAAATCTACTGTCATATTTCCGAACCCATTTAAAACGAAATATCTGCAATGTATAGTACAAAAACGGTCAAATAACAATACAAAAACACATCATCAATTGAATGAAATCAATTTGAGACTTTTTAAAGCACTTTTCACAGTGGCAAAGCAGCTATACGAGAGGAAAAAAAACAGTTAATTTGACAGACACTCAAACTATGCTTAGTGAGCAAACAGAAATGCGACTGTGGCTAGAAAAACAACATTTTGTGAGGAATAAAGATAAAAAATAAGTCCAGGTGAAGCAGCACATTGGCTCTTTTCTGGCGTCCCAGTACTACAAAATATCATTGCATTCTATGAATAAAATGTAAATTTGTACAATTAAACACTCAACAGCCAAGTCAAAAGTAAGGTGAGATTGGCCACTAGAAACCGTATGGATCCATCCACAATGCACAACTTTTGCATTTCTGGGTTACTGGGAACTGGAGGCAATACTAGCAATTTGGAGCCTGGAGGCAAGAAATACACACACTGATTTGCTGACTGACCAATCACAAAGCTGGACACACACATTCACACCTATGGGCAATTTCTTTCAAATTTCCATTCTACGTATTTAAAAACTGTGGATCAAAATTGAGAATCAAAAAAGATCAAATCAGAGAAAGCCACCTTTATGTTCAAGTTCAATGCATTTGTTTTTTTTTTTAAATCACAATTTCAACTGTCTCAAAGTGCATTTAAATTACATAAAGCTACTTTAGAAAAACCCCACAAAAATGCTCCACACAAAATGACCCAACTAGGCCACCAACACCAAAGTTCTCCTTGTGTGAGGCAACACCTACGCCATACCACCATACAAACTATCCACATATAATCCACAATAAACTGAACTGTCCGGAATCCGTCAGCGTGGAGAGAAAAGGATGAGGTTAATGGTAGATGCATCTCAAGAAAGAGAGACAGGTGTTTGGCAGCCAACAATAGGTGTCTTTGCCGCCCGTGTGATGTCATCAGAGTGTGTGTGTGCACGGCACGCGGGACAGATCCTGACACCCAGGTCCCTGAGAGTGGAAAGTTAATCCTGTGACAGATGTGTCTTCTCTCTCCTGGCACCCGGTCATGCTCCGGCCCGCCTCCCTCGCCCCCGCGCTGGCGTCAAATATATAGAAGAGGTAAATGTTCACTCACTGCTTGGTGGAGTCCCAGGAGTCAGGCGGCCATGAGCGGCGTAGCGGCGAACACACTCCCCCATCTTCCTCTCTTCCCTTCCGTGTCACATGTTTTCCGGAGATTGACAGCCTCCCCAAAGAGTGAGAGCTGGAACAGATGGAATATGAATGGTTCAGTCGTGTATGAAAAAGGTGTCTGGGCAAAGGAGTGTCGATGGGGGAACTGGAATTGCCATTTAAGTGTAACTAACTCTCTTTGTCTCTTTGATCTCGCTGAAAAGGTCGTGACTTTTTATGGCCAACAAAAAAAAATCTGAACCACAAAAAAAAGCAATCAAACAATCACAGCAACACAAAAATGTTTGCGACTATCAAGAATGATTTATGTTATATATATATATATAGTGAACTTCTTTAATCGTTTGTGAGCTTCTTCACTCACTGAGAAGTCAGCTGGTTTACTCGAAACACTTTATTTAACAAAAGCAACAAAAGTCTTTTTCGAGATGTCCACTTTCAACTTCTTCAAGTTGACATCACCTCACTTTCTTTCTCTTTTCTCTCCTCCTCTCGGGCACTTCCTGGTTCCTTCTTCGCATCTTCTTTAGCAATAGGCTTCTGGGCTTCCTCTTCCTCCAGTATAGTTTCTCTCTGGCTCGACATTCAGGCTTCTCGCTTCCAAACCTTCTCTCTGACTGATGTTCTACCTCTCAGCACTCTGGCTGGCTCCTCCCTCTTTTTTTACCAGGTTGGTTAGGTTGATTGCCTAAGAAACCAGCAGCACCTGTGTGGCCTCGTTACCGTGCAGACTGCATCACCTGTGGCTGTGTTCTCCATGGTTCTGCGGCCTCTGCTGGCACTGTCCTTGGTCCTGTAATGGCTGGGGCCTCACAATATAAATATATGTGTCTATAAAATATATGTACATGTAATATATGTATGTGTATATGTAATATGTGTATGTATATACGCATATTCAATATTGTATTTATTGGTTGGGCACTTTCTATATAGAAGCTAATTTCAACAGAAAATTGTTTAAAAATAAGAGCCATTTAAGATTTATTTAGTACGTTATTGTTTAATACTTTGAGTAGTTTTACTTTTTAAAACTTATTTTTTTAAGACAAGCGACTACTGAACCGTGAAATTGTAGACAGCTCCGTCATTGGTTGGCAAGAGTTTTTTTTTTCTTTTCTTCTTTCTGGTCAGACACACACACACACACACACACACACACACACACACATTTACATAATGTCCTGAGTGTGAAAAATATCTATGCCCTTGTGTTCTCAAATAATTGTCTCTTCTTTACATTCCCCTGCTCGTTGCTAACTTTCCGGATCCTATTTTAATAGACGTATCGTTATCATAAAAGTCTTTTTAAACCATGTTAAGCACAGCAAGAAAGCCCATTACAACCTAAGAAGGAGAACTTGTGTTCTCAATATGATGTCGTAAAGGAAAACGATAAGACACGGGGTCTCGGAGAAAAATCATAAGTCATTCCAGACTGATTCTGTTTTTTCAGAAGGGGCAGATTTCGACTGCCTGTCCTCGTGCCAACAGCGTTCCTGTCACAGTTTTTCAGTGCGCACATATATAAAGATTAAATATGATTGATATGCATTTCTTCAGCTCTCCCAGACTTCGATTCATCTTCCAGAGTCCAAATAGGGTAAAAGCGTCTGTCTCGCTAGTCCCCCGACATCTATTTGCTTTTAAGCGCTAAGTCATTATCAACTAATGCGCGTAGATTGTGTTAGAAGGGAATGGTGTGCGGCGGAATGAGGGAAGAATTAGTGAAGTGTTATGGAGGACAGCAGATGCTAGGCTGGAGTTATTACAAGAGAGATGATTAGCTGAAAAACATCACTTGACAAAGTGGTGTGCGCGTGACGGCGGAACTATTTCATGCTAGGAATGTGTTTCTAATGGCGGCCTTATTTACCAGGGAAGAGCTGTAGCCTTTCATCCCGATGAAAACGAGAGACGTCGCCGCTAACAGTTACTTGACTTTCTATTGCGTCTAAACCTCACCGGGTCGCCATTGCTGATGCGAGCTTTATGAAATGAATTCCGTACCATCCGCGGCTCTGACACGACACGGCCAATTAGCTATGCAGAAAAACTTCCTGTGTTCACGGCGAGCAGGTTTCGCTGCTTATCTCGCGACAGAGTTTACATATTAGCCGTGATTATGTTATGGTTGCCCGAGCAAAAAGATTCCCTTTACTGTCAATTACGAAAGAGACAGAATGGAACAAAAAAGGGGGGAAATTTAAGCGCCTTCAAGAACTTCCTGTAATTTCAATTTATTGAGAATGAAACAGAGGATAAAGATTTTAAAATTATAAGCTATTATGCAGCAGCGAGGGAGAAGGGCTGAGGGTGACTTCATAACATACAGCTGACAAGCCTAAGCAAATTACCCAAGACCATTACAAAAATCACTTAATTGCCAACCATTCTGTCAGGTCAATTGACGCTAAATGAAAAAATAACAGAAAAGCGTTTACGCGCGAAAGGCGGGTGAGCGAGAAAGAGGTGAACGAGAGGAAATTCACGGCATAATACGCCGCTATAGACGCCGGCTCGTCTTTTCAGAAAAGCCAATTTACCTCATCGATTTTTCTTCTAAGGAACATCCACATGGGTGATCAGTTCTCAACATTTATCCCTCCAAATCGGCATTTCTCTTCAACGATTGATGCAACTGTATCTGCCTAAATGTTAACTAATAATTTGTTCCATTTTAGTCTGATAGGAATTATTACAAATAGAAGGGAAATTAGAGATCGAACATTTCCTTGTCTTAAATACAAAATGAAAAAAATAGAGAAACTTATAAACACACACACACACACACACACATGCACACACACATACACACATTAATATTAATAAATTATTAAATATATACTTATATTTACATTTCAATAACGATCTCACTTGGATATTTTAAACAGACGATATTTCAATAGAAACACACATAATTATATATACAACAATCTGGATAAGATTAGAATGAAAACATGCATTTTAATTTAAATAGTTAAAATAGAAAAACTCTGCTTCATTGATTTCATGGCAGGAAAATACATGTGATTTAAAAAAAAAAAACATCTTATGAAGATAATATAAAATCCATAAGAGTTGTGCAAAATAAATGACTATCACAGATTGATAAGTAAAAGTAACACATCAATCATCATATTAAAATGACATAAATCATTCATATGCATCCATATAAATGAAAAAAATGTATATTTGTATCAATGATAAAACGCAATAACCCAATTGAACGTCTTTACTTTTAGCGTCCTGGTCCAATTCAATTCCTTTGCTTTTCATTTTCTTCCTGTCCTGGCACATAGTTCGGGCGCCTGCAATTCATCATGGCGTGAGTTCAGACGGATCTGAACGGTATTATCGTACAATCGCAGCATGTTACCTACCACAGGATCTGAGAGGATTGAAAACACGGCCCGGGCTCCTGCTTCTCCCCTGAACTGTGCCGCATAATGAATAAGGCGCTTCTGATTAGTAGATAAAAAGTGATTAATAGCCACACTGATTATCGAATCAGGCCGCTCAGCAGAATAATCAGTTAATTGATCATTATGCTATGGGAACTGTCAGGGCCTTCATTGGCGGTGGGCTTTGGTGGGCTTCGAAATGGAAGTTTACTTTGTCACTCAGAGAAGCAGCACAGATGAACATCTGACTGTTTCACGTTACACTCAACGCTTTGTTTTTAATCTAGTTCTCTGTGTGCGTAGATATATAATTTAAAGGGGAACTACATAATTGTGGCAGATTACTCTACTTCAGTTTCTGGGGAGCAGGAACCAATCACAGCAGCCAGACGGGGACAAAAAGCAGGACACACTCCTGGATTTGTGGCCAACCAATCAAAGAGTTTGACACACAAAAATACATGTTCACACTCTCATCTGTGAAAAAAACTTTTTCACCCTATTCAACCAAACACGTGTTTCTGGACTGTGGGAGGACACTGGAAACACAGAAGAAACCAGAGGTGTAAAGAGTACCAGAAAACCATACTTGAGTAAAAGTACGAATAGCTTACTGTAATTTACTGTATTGCTTCATTACAAGTCGCCAATTCCTAGAAGACTTGACTAAAAGTCGTAAAGAATCCAATTTTAAAAAAGTTTAAAGATTTATTAATTTATTAAGGATTGAGGATATTTACTCCTTCTGAATGTAGGCTCAGAAACACCAAGTAATGAAAAAAACAAGAAACTCTTTATTTATGAGATTTTAATTCCTGATATAGAAATGAATTTTAACACCTCGATGTTTCAGAATGACAGAACAAAATAGATCAAAACAAACTTGTCATGCACAATCAATGTAACGAGTAACCAAAAGAGTCAATTCTAATGTAGTGAAGTAAAAACTACAGATACTCAATCACAAATGTAGTCAAGAAGAGGGTAAAAGTTGCTTATATTTTTGATACTCAGTACAAGTTCAAAGTATCCAATTTAGTCAAGTACTGACACAAAAACATGACCTACACTAAAAGAAGCAAAGATGCCATTATTATTAAATCCAACTATTAATAAGTGACCTGTAAATTTGTACAAAGCACAATTTTTGTAACTAAAATAAGAGGAGTGAAAAAACGTGTATATTGCTCCCAATCTGAACTAAAAGCAGATTATGTCATAGACATCTGAGTCAGCAAATTTACAAAAAAGTTCCTTTCGAGAAACTGGAAAACACAAGACTTTACACACAAAAAAAGTAATCTCATGGGTTGACGTTTCTCCCATCCCTAGATTACACACCACGCTGATGTTTCTCCTGCTGTACTGCGCCGTTATGCTCCAATCCACTAAATCCCCAGCGAACCCACGCGGACTTCTGGGAATCAAACATCAACAGCGGAAAATAATCCCGCAGAAATGTGGAAATACGGCACATTGAGCGGAAGCGTCAAGAAATACGGCACATTGAGCGGAAGCGTCAAGAGGCTGAAAGAGATTCAATTTCTTCAATGGCTAATTTTTATCATCAAGATTCACGAGACACCGCGAGACTTCAGCCTCCAAACAATCATCTCGCGAAGAACCGTATCTGTATTCTGGCTCCGGAAAACCTGGCACAAGGCCGTGAGCGCCGAGATGTTTTTTGGAAAAGCGGCTAATTACGCGAATAAAAGCACCGGCCTGACTTTTGAAAAAATAAATAAATAAATAAATAAATAAATAAAAATAAAAAAGATACTTTTCTGGTTCAATTACGTTAATATTCTCCTAAACATACTTTTTTTTTTTATTGGACAAACCTAACTTGTGACTTTTGAAATTTTGAAATTGTTTTGTTGTTGAATGATACTGTAGATAACAAAAAGTCGATTTGTCACGCTCACGCCCTCGTGAAGCCAAGGCGAGCGTGAGCGACAATGGAACACAAACTCAGGGGTAAGTGCACAGTGGGTTTAATGACGGACGGATAACCAAACACTAAACGGAATACGAACACGGTGGGTCTTTGACGAGGAAACAATCCGAGGAACAGGAACGAGGACACGAGGAAACAGCACGAGGAACAATTCAAACGATGTGAGGTCCGAGAGTCTCAGGTAAGTGAAGACGTTGCTGGACACAGGACAGATAACCCGGCGCACCTATATACTGGTGTTGATTGGAATCGCCTCCAGCTGTGTGCGTGGGAACTGGGTCAGGGGGCGGAGCCGGGAACGATGACGGACAGAGTGTGACAGATTGTAGTGGTCAGAACTTCATTTCCCAAGAGTCTTTGCACCAGTCAGCGCAAAGCAACTGCGTGAGGCCCGTCAAGCTCTATGTTTCTCCGACGCTGTGTGAAGAGAATCAAAGTGAAGGATTATTATCCCCTGTTTAGCAGACCGAGCGTTTTGATTGTGGCTGTTCCTTGGATTTTTACTTCTTGACCGTGTTCTTCATTTTCGACTGTCTAAAGTCTTTCTGCTATTACACAAATTTGACCCGTTTAAAGCCGTTTTCTCTAAGCGACCCGGATGTGGTTTGTATTCTCTGTTTGTTGTAATATAAATGATTGTATTTAGTTTAGTGTTAATTTGCCTCTGTTAAGTGTTGCGGCGTGTCTTATGTTTCTTTTTTTCTGTTAGAGCCAATAAAAGATTATACTGTAGCACGTCTGCCTACGGATTATTACCGACAACGCGTTTCTGTTTATCAGGGATCGCTCCTTATTTGAAAAATGAAAAAACTGACACGTATATTTACAAGCACATTTGAAATTGCCGATTATAAGCACCCCCCAAGTTTCTAAGAGTCGAAAATTCGAGTGCTTGTATTTGCATAAATACGCTAGATGTCAGAAATTCACAAGGCCCTTCTTTATTATTACACTATCCCACTATGTCACTGGAAAACAAGGGGAACGCACAAACCGCAGCAGAAAAAGGCCCAGAAACGTGTGAGGGCGAGGACGGCTGGAAGAGCGAAGGAGATAAAGGAAGAGGAAACGGCAGAGGCAGAAAAAAGACAGAAACAATCAAAGAAAGTTCCTTGATAAGCCCCAGAGAAAAGCACCTGTGGAAAATGCAATCTTACAAATTCCGCCGGTGAATGCGGTAGGGAAGCGCATGATAATGTGATTGTGGGCAGAGGAGGAAGAGAAGGCAGACTGCCTGGGTCCGGAGGAGGGAAGCTGGGGACTGAGAGGGGACTGACTTATCAAAGGCACTGGCAGGTAAATAGTCATTTACTATGCATGCACAATGAACGCTACACGGCGACTTGACACAGGCGATAATGAAAGGCACAGCTATTGTGGCATCCGTCAGGAGACTCTTTTTAATATCGCTTCCCTCTCTGGAGTGACGGAGCGCTGATGCTTCTTGGCGCCAGCCTCCTCTTGTAAGTCGCTTTGCATAAGATGAGACGGAGTTGAAGTGGGATGCATTATCGGAGCAGAGGGTCCGTGCAGAATTAGGTTTTTTCTCTCCTCCTTATTTCTTCCTTTTCTACCTTTACCTGCTTTTCAACAGACGGGGCTTGGGTCTGCTGCGATCGGCTGCGGCGGAACCACCATTATCAGGAGACGACAAAAGGCGATTTATTTCCATAAAGATTACAGAATTCCGAGGCTTTGGTCCATACGTGTGGCTTGTAAAAGCAGTGGCTCGCTTACAACTACTGAGATTATAGCCATGATTTGTGTGTGTGTGTGTGTGTGTGTGTGTGCGTTTGCAGGCGTGTGTATAAAATATATACATATGTACATATATACGTATATATTCTATATATATAATTGTGTATGTGAAAATATGCATATCAAAGAAGAGAAACATTTCCATCAGTGAAACAAAATAAAAAGCAAATCAAAACCGAGAAGAGTATGATAATGAAGAGCATGATAATCTATAGATTTTTTGGAAAAGACAAACAAAAAAAATACCTAAAAAAAAACAATACATAAATAAAAACAAACAAAAAAAACCCCAAACTTTTTAAACTAACAACTAAAATAAAGAAATGTTTTTTAAAAAACTAAATAACGACAAAACGAAATAAATAAATTTCAAAATAAATACATTTAGAAAAAAATAATATCCAATAAAGACTGGATCCCGTATAAATATCCAGTCTTTAAGAATGACGATAAAAAACACACATCTGGTCCGGTTAGTTGCATTGCTTTTTTCCCCACATTTTTCCAAGTTTATCCATGTCGAAACCTACAGATTAAGATGCAACGGTCCTTTCCTCCCAAACTGAGGGCCCAGAATTTTCCGTGTCTCAGATATCAGAACCTCTGTCTTTACACATCCTTTAATCCAGCGCTTCTCTGCTTGTGTCACACATACCTGTATTCACTCTAATTTAAATGAAGTGACATGTTCTGACTCTTGGTCAACCAGGCAAAAAATTAGCTTGCTCTCCCTGTTAAAGGTCAGATTACTTCAAGAAATAAAGCAGCAGAGAGAAGAAAGGCAGAAATCATTAATGCGCAGGTATTCAAAGTCATTTTAAAGTTAGATAAGGACAATAAGCTCTAAAAATAACTTATAAAATGACTATAAAATGGTCCTTATTATTACATATTTGTGTACAGCGTGTGGCTTATTTTCATTAAATGCTTTTGCTATAGATGTTGAAATAATAAAATATAAACTACTGTATATATAATGTAGCTACACTAAATATTCTGTGTAAAAATCTAAAATTTGAAATATAAATGCATTTGCCATTTATCTACATTTTGTATGAAGTATTAGAAATGTGTGATTTTTATTAAACACTTACATTGTCAAGTTGTTGTGTTTAAAAAAAAAAAAAAAAACAGAGACAAGAGAATGTCACTTTTATTGTCACTAAAATGTTACTTCTTTGCATTCTTTTACTTTTCCTTTCTTTTATTTTCCCATTTACTAACTCTAAAGTAAACATGTGACAAAGTCAGTCACGGTTTAATAGACATGGCTTCCATATTTGTTTATTTAGCAGATAATCAATCCCATTGAGCATAAACTCTTATCTATCTCTTTAGAAATCCCCTAAGATAAGAGAGATGTGAAACTTTGAATTTGCGCAAGATTAGCAGATTAAATCTCACTGTCAATCTGTTTACCTCTCCGTCTCATGCCCCTGTTTATCTTCTGAGGTCAAAGACTACGAGCTGATCGCATTCGTTTTATTTTTCAGCTTGTTACAGAACCTGCAAAGGAGAACGATCCGTTCAAAATACATTCAACTTTTTTTGGTTAAAGAACTAAAGAGTAAAAAAAGAAGTCTTCACATAATACATAGCGAAGACTATTTATTTTAATTAACTAAATTATTTGTTTAAAATGAAACACACACATGCAGTAGTGCTCTTTTTTTTTTTTCGTTTCTTTGCGTTTTTGCATTTTCTCAGTTACAGTAACAAATATGAGTTTTAGCTCAATTTATATACTGTAAACTAATTTAAATCATGAATATTTTATGCACATTCAAATTGATTATCTTCATTGGTCAGTCTCTTCTTGGATGGTTGAATACTGTTGTCACTCTGTCTCAGATCAATCAGACTAATCATCACCCAATCAGATCATTAGAAGACAGGATTGATGATTGGTACAAAGCAGTAAAACAACAATGTATGTTCTTCAATAAATAATGTGTCTTTGCTTTTTGAGTGCTATTGATTATCGACAATTGTATTTATGATATGATTCTTCCAAAATAGACAGTGTTGCTTTATGTAACTACTATGTTTTTGAAGTTGTGGTATTTGCTACACATTACGTAGGTTATGACAAACTCATAGCTTGTACTGTCTATCTATCTATCTATCTATCTATCTATCTATCTATCTATCTATCTATCTATCTATCTATCTATCTATCTATCTATCTGTCTGTCTGTCTGTCTGTCTGTCTGTCTGTCTGTCTGTCTGTCTGTCTGTCTATCTATCTATCTATCTATCTATCTAAAAGAGATTCTATTCTACAAATACAATACAAACCTCTTTCTACATATACAATGTAGAATTTTACAATCACAAGCCTTGAAACTCAAGCCCAATATAAAAACCAAATTACGTAGTTTTTTGAACATCTTCCATGTATTGTTCTATGTAGTCTCAATTCATTAGGCCATTTTTTGTATTTTTTTTTCACAACAGAAGACCAAAACTCCACACACTACACCAACCAAAAGTGTGCGAGTCCCCGCCGCTCTCTTCACCTGAAGACTTTAAACTTATGCGGCTCCATGGCGGAGAGTTCCGACTCCTCTGCAGGAAGTGCCGACCAACATAATTGACCTCATTAAAAGACACCGAGCGCATAATGAACGCCAGCGCAAACACCGCATCGGGCCCAGCTAAATAATTCAACAAACTGTCAGTCCCGAAAGCGTCGCACGGCTTCACTGGAAGAGGTGTCGGAACCACTCCGTCTGCCGTGCTTCGGAATCCAGAAGTCCACTAGCCCCTCCCCCCTCCCCGCAGGCCCCTCCCCCCCAGCCATCTCCCCACCTGTCACGGCTTAAGAGAAGGCCAGAGCTTGCACTTCATTACCACTCTCTCACTCGGAGATTTCAAACAGATTTCAACTAATGAGGGAGCGTTTAGAAACTCAGGGATGCCAACGCTGGGAGACGAAAGGGACGGGGAAGAGCGAGACACACTCCGACGGGGATGTTTTCACACACACATCTCTCCATGTGACTCACACACACACACACACACACACACACACACACACACAGGCAAGGATTGTCAGCGCAGGTGAACAAAGTGAATGGGAGATGTGGCTGACAATAAAGATTTCTTTTAACATCAGTGAGCGCAGGCTCTGGAGACAGGCAGCCAGGACAGATGCAGAAGAGGCCCGTGGATGTTTCCCTGAGACCTGGAGATGCCAGCTCTAATGATGAGCCCGGGCAGGCGGGCGGGCGAGATGCCAGCCCGCAAATCTATTATTTCATTCTGCTCTTTAAAAGAGGATCTTTAATAGACAGACTAAATTTCGGCGGGTGTCAGGGGCTGCTTAAAGTTTAATTCGCCCCGACTTCCTTCCCTATTAATAGGCCACACAGTGAGAAAACAACACATTATTATTTAATACCGGCGGAAAAAACGAGAGCGACAGAAAAAAAGACGCTAAATAACAGCCGCAATACGTTCCGATGCCGACGCCATCTGCCGCGTCGCGCTGATCTGCAAATAGTCCCTTGGAATGGTGACACTAATTTACCGCGGGCTTCCATCTTTGCCGTACAGCCGCGCTTTTTCCGTTTTTTTTTCCTCTTCTGAAGCAGGTGAGTTTGAGTTGGCTCGCTAATAAGAGCCAATGAGATTATTAGAGGTTCGAGTTCAGGAGTCGTGCATCATGGGACGGGGAGGAAACTTCTCATGGAGTTTGACAGTTATTCTTCCGCAGAACTGATGGCCAGATGCTGGGTTTCATTACAATTAGAGGGAATTCTCCCATTTGACAGTTTGTGTGACTTCCATGTTTGATTTGGCTTTAGCATAAGCTGCAGCGGAGAGCAGACATCTCCTTTTGCCTTTCAGCTTCCGTTTGCTCCGTCTCAAGCTCGGTATAATTAGTAATTAACACGTTCTTTTACGCAGGCTGCTCTTTATTTATGACCGGGCACTTGCCAAATCCCACATTCCTCTGCCAGCATCAGATTATTAGCGGGAGAAGGAGGACACAGTAGTGGACATTAGAATTTTTAAAGTACAGAGTTGTGTGTGTGAAGTTTTGAAATTGAGCTTTAATCATTTTTAAGGTCTGGGAAATAAAGTGCAACAATTATGTAAGAATAATCAGTAAGAATGATAATAATAATAATAAGTAAGAATTATGTAAGAATAATCAGGCATCAGTTCTGCAGGCTTTGCCAGGATTCATATATGTAAATTACGATACATTCCTGATATATGAATTCAAATAATAATTTTAATTTTTTATTTATGTAATTACTTAAATCAATAATTTATCAAAAAAGAAACGATTCATTGCTAAAACTTTATCAAAAGGAAAAATAAACACATTTAAAACTGCAATTTCACAAAACTTTCAAAACACAAAAGCCAGTGTAAATCTTTTTTTGTTTTCCCTCCATTGACTCATAATAATGTTGTCTAATTATGCATGTATATATTTATATGTATAGATGATAAAATAGTTTTCGTAATTGTACTTTTATTTACTTGTAGTTATCACTATGTTGCAACTATATTTTTCATAATATTTGTAATATGAAACACAAATAATAAATGAACACAAAACAAATAAACGAAATTAAACAGAAATTTTAAACTAACTCTGGCACCAATACATCGTTTTTACATGCATTTTAAGGCTTTTCTTTTTTGCACCACAATACACTCCAACCTTGTGGTTGCTACCCCTATCTTTTGATTGGTTTTCTATATACAGTTGAATGGATGGATGAATGGATGGATGGATGGATGGATGGATGGATGGATGGATGGATAGATAGATAGATAGATAGATAGATAGATAGATAGATAGATAGATAGATAGATAGATAGATAGATAGATAGATAGATAGATAGACAGACAGTACAAACTATGGGTTTTTGTCACAAAATACAGCAGAATGTAGCAAAGTAGCACAACTTCCATAACAAAATCTAATACAATCTCTCACTATTCTCTCCATTACAGTGCAAAAAACACACTGACTGTGAGTAAAGTATCTGTTCCTTGTGAGAACGAATAAAAGAGGACAGGGTATGTTGTTTGTCCTCTCTGTAATTGCAGGAAGATGATGATTTTTGCCATCATGTTATTTTAAGCTCCGCCGCGCCGTGGCTGTCATTAAGCCTCAGTAGCGTCGCTCATCCTTTTACGGAGGATGGATTCGCTCACCGACTTCGGGAAAGCAGGTGTGGAGGAGACACGCGCTTCACTCGCAGACTAACTCTCACTCGTCAGGAGATAATCCTCCTCTTCCTTCTCCAAAAAAAAAAACCGAGAAAACCAAGCAATGGTAAATAAACAAACAAAAACACATATTTGTGTTCCACTGCAAATTGCGGGCAAATCCAAACACACGTACGCCCACACCTGGAAAAGCAGCGTCAAGACGTTCCCTTCCAGTTTAAACTTCACAAAACACAATCTCTCGCTAACACCTGCATTGCTTTTTCACACGTCACTTTCGTATTTAACACGCCAGGCGAGTATCGTCGGCGTTCCCACTGACCCTTTATTGAATTAGCTGAATGCTAATGTACGCTAAAGTTGTGCCCGTGGAGACGCCAACTAAATCTGACGCTTTCTCACTCTCAATAAGTCGAGAACGCCGGGCAGGAGATCAGGATGCTAGCCTGTGGAGAGATTGAGGTGAGAGGACGAGCTGCTATTATCACAGTCATTAATAACGTCACCTTTGACAAACACTTCTTTCGGGGGTGGGTAACAAATACAGGTGTTTCATCTTTTTTGTTTTTTTTTTTTTTTTCAAAATTAAGATGCAGTGAAGATGATCATAGTGCTAAGGGGGAACTGTTTGTACGAGCAAATTGAGACGTGGGCTTTTAGAGAGTTTTGAGAAACTGATTTAACAAACCAAACTTGTGACTCGTATCATTTTGATATCGTTTTACTTGAAAATTAGATAACAAAAAATCAATTCTAGTGGTCAGGACTTCATTTCCCAAGATCCTTTGCTATCCATCAGACTCCGCACATGCGCAGAGCAATTGTTTCATGATCAGGCCTGTTTCAAGCTCTCGGTTTATGAGGATTATTATCCCCTGTGAAGCGACCTGTGGAGCGTTTTGATTGTGTCTATTCCTTGGATTTTTTGTTTCTTCTTGCCCGTCTGCTTAATTTTTGACTGAGCTTGAAACAATTGTTCTGCGCATGTGCAGAGTCTGACTAGATAGCAAAGGAACTGGAGAAATGAAGTCCTGATCACTAAAATTGACTTTTTGTTATCTATTATCCTAGTAAGTATTCTATTATATAAGTAAAAAAACATCAAAATGATACGAGTCACAAGTTAGGTTTGCTTAATTAAAAAAAAAAAAATGTTTTAAGAGAATATTAACGTGACTGAACCAATAATAACAAAATAATGGAATAATCTATTATATTGCCTTATTGTTGTTTTACTTATTACTTATCTCTTAATTGCCTTATTTTTACCTATTACCTCTCCTTCTTCTGCCTTCATGTGAAGAACTTCGGTCCACACTGGTGGTTTTTAAATGTGCTATATAAATACATTTAGATTTGATTTGATTTGATCATAAGCACGTCCCAAATTTAATGTTTTTCAACTGTAGCCACATTTATGTCAAGTTTTGCCGCGTGGTCACAAACTCGAGTCAAAGCGAGTTGTATAGAGACCACCGGCATCAGAAAGGGAAGTGAAGGAACGTTGAGCAGTTTTTGTATCGTAGCCATTAAGCAAACATAACCCATATGCTTGTTTCCTCGTGTGTCTCACATGTGAATACATTTGGGAGCAGGATTTATGGTATGGCGGAGCAGTTGGTGTGTGCGAGAGCCGGTCTCGCCTCTTAAACCCTGGGAGGTCCGTGGACTCGACGTGTTTGTGGGGTGCGGAGAGCGGAGCTGTCATTGCTTCAGATTTACGTCGTTCAATAAGGATCCTGAAACTTTGAGCCAAGTTAAGTCACTACATAATTAAAACCTCGCTTTGGAATCTCTCTGATGTCGGAGCTGTTCGCCACACTGTCAGACGAAACACACACACACACACACACACACACACACACACACTTTATACAGGACAAATCAGGGACAAAACTCTATAAGCAAAAAATCTTTCTCGAAAAGGTCAGTTTAAAGAGAGACGTTCGTTTTGAGAAAATGTCAGCTTTGGCTTCAGAAGCGATGCTAAATATACACGGAGCGTGTTGAGTGTGTGTTGAGTTGTTAAATGCAACTTTTAAAAAGAGGATTTCAAAGACTTTTTTTTTATGATTGACAAATCAAAAGGCGAAGGTTTAACTTGGGAAAATATTGCTCAGGAACACATTTGTCTTGCCTTGCACTTCACGCTAATGGAGATTGTAGATGTTCATGCATTTGCAAAGTTACAATTATAGTTCATTTATTTGAATAAAAACTACACATATTGCAGGTGCTTTTAGATTATTATATTAGGAATATATATATATATATATATATATATATATATATATATATATATATATATATATATATATATATATATATAATTCCACATAATATACCACATATAATTATAATTTCTGTCTGTCCCTCTGCCTGTCCGTCTGTCCGTCCATCCACCCATCTTTTTTTCATTCATCCTTTCTTTTTTTCCCCACATAACTACATTGTTCAGTACAGTAAAAGTACAGTACAATCTTTTCAGAGACATTGATTTAAGGAACTTCTATTAAAAGGATAAAAACACCTTATTTTTTTTTTCTCAACACTTCAACAGTCATCCTAGAAATCTTATTTTACAGCATGTACTGTACTTTATATGTACATTACATTTTCAAACACTTCTTATGAACCTACAAAGACATCTCAAGTGTAAAGATTCAAATAAAAATTAAAATATTTCTTATTGAGCAACATTCAATTAAGCAGCATTGCCTCTGCACTATGTATATTTTGTCAATTGCATGTTTCTTGTGTTCTTGTTACTTGTGTTATATTTAAACATTTCTATGTTTTGGACCACGTTTTAATATGTTGTATTTATCTATATTGGTTATTCGGTGTGTTTTTTTTTTTTACCATTATCTCATCTTTATTTTGCACCAAATGGAGTAGCAGTACTAATTTCATTGTAACCCTGTGATACAATAACAATAAAGGCATTCTATTAAGAAGGTATCATTTCTTTTTTACACCAATCTTTCATCAAACGTATTTTTTATATCATACTCATGAAAAAAATAAAGTTTCATAACACAGTTACTTTTCTATAAAACTGTGGCTAATCTTTTACTCATGGGACGTCATTTAAACATCTGGATGACAGCAGTGAAACCAAAAGTTCCTTTCACAATCCATCCTCAAACTCATGGCCACAAGGAGCCACTGGTCTTCATCTCACAATCCCGTCTCCAAAGGGAACTTTGAATCCGTATTTGAATCCATGTCATGTGTGATTTTCACCATCAGCATCACACTTTGATGCTCCCCTGTTAAATCGTGGTGGTTTTGAGACCAATCCTACTAAGATTTGTTTAATTCTTGATTTTCTGCTCAATGATTTTTAAAGGTCTTTGCTTTACGTTTTCACTGGCCTCCAGCGCTGGATGGAGAAGTTCGGATCCGTTCCCAGACCGAGCATTTTAGCCAACACACACATGCTAAAGATTTTATGGAAAAAGAGTTTGCCAGGAATGGGCTTCTCAGTTCTTCCCCAAAGAGTTCAAGTTCAAGTTCAGGTTTATTTATATAGCGCTTTTGTTAGCTTCAGACCAGCACAAAGTTGCTATGCGGAATTAGAGGGGAAAAACAGTCCACTGTTCATCTGTGTTCAAAAATTAGGAAACACAGTCAGTTAAAAAAATTAAAATGTCCAAAAAGCATCTTTTATTTTTTTTTTGTCCTAACAGCTCTCAGGCAGTTTACACACCCATACAGTACATACAGTACACACATTACATACAGTGTTTCGCTGCATAATCACTTGTAAAAGCACAATGTTACACACTGTCTTTGATTTAAGAGTAAAACATGTTTAAAATGTTTTACAACAAAAGCTTGAATTGGATAAAAGACACAAGACTGTTTCATCTGTTCTTCTTGTTTGTTTTTTCAAGACAGCTTAAAAAATGTAATTCTTGAGTGAGTAAAATAATATTTAAATTAATATTAACATGTTTCACATGATTATAAGTATACAAGTCTTAATTATGATTAAATTAAATGTGTAAATGTAAAGATTTATAAAGAAATATTGAGTTTTAGTTAAGATTGATTAATTAAAAAAATAAAAAATACGGTTATCAAGTGAAATGTATTGTTTTGTTTGTAAGTCATGGTGGGTCCCCAATATGTTTGTATGTGAATGTGTGTGTGTGTGTGTGTGTGTGTGTGTGCGCGATAGTCAAAAAAATCTGGCATAAAAAAGAAAAAAAAAATCAATTTGTTGGCCAGTTTGCAATTTGGCCAGCAGGGGTTTTCTGGCCACTCTGCAAAATGGCCGGAGAATTTGCAATATGCTGATAATAATAATAATAATAATAATAATAATAATAATAATAATAATAATAATA
>CM051497.1:27143172-27164605 GCA_028031935.1 Paedocypris micromegethes | reverse complement strand
AAGAAGAAGAAGAAGAAGAAGAAGAAGAAGAAGAAGAAGTAGTAGAAGAAGAAGAAGAAGAAGAAGAAGAAGAAGAAGAAGAAGAAGAAGAAGAAGAAGAAGAAAATAATAATGAAGTGGAAGAGATAGAATCAGGACAGGGTTGTGTCCCTGTAGACTAGAGTTAAAAAAGTAGAGAGAGAAAAAGTAGAAGTAAAAAGGTAGAGTGGAAGAAAAAGGACGAAGTAGAGACGAAGAAGACAAAAGGGGGAAGAAGAAGAAGAAGAAGAAGAAGAGACAGGATGAGTCAGCAGAAAAAGTAAAAAGAAAACGGTGAAGATGTGAAAAGGCTAAGGAAAAAAAGAAGAAAAGAAAAGCATGGCTGTGGGTCCAAACCAGACCAGCTTGGGCCTGTTCAAGAGAAAAAAAGCATCAAAATCCACAACTAAAAGAAGCAAACGAAGGCGTGTAAAACGTCCCAATCTCAGCTTGACTCTACAATTCCTCATGTTGAGTCTGTTCTACACGACCAAGCGTCTGTCAGTCAAGGCCTGTGCTTCTCTTCCAGCACGTCTGCTCTGTCGAATCCAGCCCCACGGCATCAGACACGTGTTTGAAAGGATCTCGCTGGAACTTTGTTGGAGAGGGAAGGTCAGGGTCCGGTGTTTGCTAAAGCTCTGTCCCTCCGAGCCTCATCTGTGTCTATCAATGTCCACTGTCAATGTCTTGCTCCAGAGCTTCATCTCGCAGCTACGCCACACGTCCACCACCTGGTCCACAAGCCCTTCACTACACAACCTCAGCTCATGGCTTGACTTTGCTCTGGTCACTACTATCCATCAGCAGAATCGACGATGATCCGCTTTTGATTGGTGTGTCTGACAGATGCGGGTCGGCTACAGAAGTCATTGACGGTGCTCTTGGATGTTGATAACGCGGCCAATGTTGTGGAGACACTAGCAGAAAGGATTATTTTAAAACATGAATAAGTGATCATATTTGAATGAATTCATTGATTATATTTATTTAAAAAAAATTATTCTTTATTATTTATGTATTGTTTTTATTCAAAACATGTATTGTTATCATTTTTTTTATTAGAATTTTTTTTTATCACAAACAATGTTTCAAAAAAATCTCTTATTGACATAACAGTGTTCATAATGTTCAATAATGTTAATAGAAATATTGGACGCATCTAATTTTGAATAGTGATGCTTCACTTAAGAAGTTCCTGACCTTAATCTGTTGATAACTAGTCCATGATAAGGTTTAAACCTAGATCTTTAGATGACAGTTTTGGCATTGGTCGATTACTATAATTGGGAGATTAGGGTTTGACTAGAGATTGAGAGATTGGTTGATTGATTATATATAACATTTTTGTTTTTTTTTAATCAACAAAGATGTTGATGAATATTTCACGGATATTTCTAAATATTTAAAAATACAATCTAAAAAATCATTTTATGATGGGGAGATTAGTGATTTACTAGATTGAGAATTTGATTGACTGTGTGATTGATTGATTGATTGATTGGTTGGTTGATTGATTGGCTGATTGGTCAATTGATTGATTGATTGATTGATTTTTGCTTGTTTTTTTGTATGTTCTTACAATGTAAAATAGTAATGTCTTGATGGATTTTGATTACAAAATACTTATTTTCATAACATAATATTCTATTAATAATTAAATTTTACTTCATTTCACATTTAATACAAATGTGTAAATAAATGATAAATAAATAAATATGTAAACATTAATACATGTCTAAATGTTCCAAAATAACATCTAAAAAAACATTTAACAATCAAAACACCCTCACAAAAAAAAAAAAAAAACACACTCAGCCGCAATCAAAGCGAAAAACAACTCGGCTAAGTTTGCATATAGAAGCGCACACTCCCGACCGCCATCCGTGTTGTCCACATGCCGCAAACTGCTGGCACACGAGCTGATTATCTCCGTTTGAATATTCAAAATACATTTCACTCGCCGCTTTTTCTGGCAACTGGCAGCGCGAAGAGAAAAGTGCTCGCTAATGAGAGGATAGTCAGCGAGAGGCTATAAATATTTTCACAGCTTATTTGGACATGCCTGCCCAGTGGATATGAAGGCAGCGCTTTGATGAGGTGAAGTAGTCTGTTTGAACAAGTCATTTGGCAGCGTGTACATGCTGGAGCGCACAACTCCAATCCTGCGCATAACACCTGTGGTGTGAACGTTAAGATGCACCTTCAAGTGGAATGACTAATATACACAAATTGACCCCAATTTAGGCCTAATTCTTGGATGGAAACAGCCAAGGTGCCATTTAAGACAGGACTAATGGGCCGTTTTAAGGCCACGGGCCTTATTAAACCTGGTTGTTATTAATTTTATGGTAATTATATTTTTAAAAAACACATGTTGGAACATTAAAACGCCGAGCTTTTAATCTGAGGTCGGCGCATCAAAACACAAACTGGGACTTGAGCTGGAGACGAAGGCAGCTCTTTGTTCCAGACTAACTCTCTAATGAGCCTTTTCATTACGGTTTGCGACAAATGTCACGCGCGAGGTTTACAGCGGCGACGCGGGATGGGGAAATATACGTGTAATTAGCCGGAGCGCCATGACACGGATGTCGTAACCTTTGGGCTGGACGGGCGAAGCTTCTCCACACGCTGGGCTAAACTCAATGCTAGTGGTAGTAATTAACGCCCGTGTTGTTGACAGCCACAACGTTGAGTAAAAGCTAAAAAAGGGGGGCGGTTTTGACTCTTAACTGCTTTTTTTCTGACGGCGATGGGTTTTCATATTGGTGGTTGGGTTCGCTATGTTGTGCTCAAGGTCATTTGCGTTGAAAGTCGGACCGAATTCACTTTACTGTGCCGTTCTAAACACTCGGCTATTGATCGCTGCGCTCTTTTTGTGTGAGCGCATGAACTCACACGCTGTAAAGGCTTTATGATTTTTTTCTGGTATTGTGGGAATAGTATTTGACATCTTTCCAGCTTCTCGTATTAATCACACAATGAAACGTTGAATGGATTGTGGAAGGAAGCGCTTCTGACTAGGCTGTGTGTTGTAAGGGGGGCTTTAATTAATTTATTTTTAGGCAAATATTTGTTTTGAAGTTTGCAGTAGTTACTAAGTATATTTCGAAGGGGAGGTTAAATTAAATAATGCAATGAAATATTAATAGTTAAAAATGTTGTAAAGTTGGTAACAGTTGCTAAGTTATCAGAGACATCTGACGAATCAGATGAATGAGTTGCGTGGTCACATCTGACATTATCAGACATCAGATGAATGACATCAAACATCAAAATAATGCGACAAAAATATCATCAGAAGAATACAAGCATAGTTAACAGTTGCATAATACTAACGTTAATGAAAAATACAATGTGAAGAAATTGAATTAAAATAGCGACATAATATATCTGTGCATTTAATTGTTCACAATTAGATTCTGCAACGGAACACAAAACTTAAAAAATAAATGGAAAATTACTTTACACAACAGTTGTTTTTTTTTTTTTTAGATACTTGTATACAGTAATTACAGAATTTGCAGGAATCATCTGAACTATCTTTCAGAAGATTTTTGCAACTCTGCATTATCAGCAATGTTTTGAACAAACGGCATATTTATTCTGAGGATCAAACCCATGATTTTGATGTTACTTTTTATTCATTGTTTGTTGGTGTTAGATAATGGCTATGACTATGGCAGGTAAAAAAAAGCCTCTCTGACAGTAAAATTCCAGACATGACAAAAACTTTCACGTTTAACAGTTAAATGCATAGCACTATTTATATACGGTCCCATGTGGCCATATTGACAAAACTCACTTTAACCCTACTATTATGTTCGGGACAAATTGGCCCATTTTCAAAGTTTTAAACATATTTCAAAAATTACTTTGTTTACTTAAAACTTCTCCTGCTTGGCTTATTTGGTGTAATCATATAATGATTGAGTTCACGTACATGTAACACCACACTACATGCTTATTCTACAAAGATAATGTGTTTGTGTGTGTGTGTGTGCGTGTGTGTGAAGTGTGAGTGTGAGACAGTGGTGTATTATGTCTCATTGTTGCAAAGAAACACGTTTTCGATCTTTCGGACTCTTTTCAGCTTCCATTTTGTCTGAAGGGTCGAATTGACCTGAACATTATCTTTGTAACAAAAACATGCAGCGGGCGTTACAAATATTAATACGTATTTTTTTGTTTATATGTAGATTACACTAACTAAGACAAGCTGGAGAAGTTTCAAAGTGGAAAAATACTTAAGTATTTTCTTTATTTTTTTACTTTTAACACGGGTCAATTTGACCAGAACATAGAAGTTTAAGCAAATTAAGTTTGTGGGCATAAAACAACGACACAAGGAGTCACATTGTCCCCCACATGGCACTATCCAGACAACCGGGACGAGCTAAGCATTTGTCAGACTCCATTATCATACGGTAAAGCCACCGAACCTGAAGTTAATGACCCAGCAATGTCACTTCATTTGCTAAAATTAAAATATCACACACACACACACACACACACACACACACACACACACACACACACACACACACACACACCACCACCACATGGTAGAGAAGCGTAAGCTCCCATTAATACAAGTCTCATTGTAATGCCGCGACAGTTTCTTGGCTGCTGTTTCAGCATGCTTGACAGTCGTGGTCACCCCATACCAGACCTCACCTATACTCGGGGCGAAGATAAATCCTGCGTGATTGATCGGAGTAGCTTTATATTCATTCATTAGCCAAGGCCCTGTCAGACAAGCCCTGGCAGGTTCCTTCATCCTAGTGTGGTCTCGAGCTCACAATTCTCAGCTTATTAATGACATTTTAGACATTAATATTGCGAGGATTAGGGATATCCCATCTCCTTTGTTCCTCTGACAAACCTTATACAGTCTCCAGCTTGGTCGCTTTCTCTATCTCCGACCTTCCTTCACAACCCCCCTTTCAGGTTCAGGTTCTAGCTACCATTCCAACTCTTGTCATTTATTTTTCTCAGACTTGGTCTTTGAGGACAAGTCTGGTAAAGCGATGGAGCGGAGTGAGAAAAGACCCACCTTCATCCACATTATTACACATTTATCCTCATCTCCACCGTAGCATTTCAGAGTTTCTCTCCGCTGTGCTGCTAATGCGAGGCAAGCCCGTGAAGCCGTCCTCCTCAACCAATCCGGCGATGGAAAGGGTAAGAGGTGGATCTCCAGTGCCACATCCATGACACATCCCAGATCAACGGCGGTCCACCTCCACCTGCCCGCTTCTCGTTTGCCCCGCTCTGTAGGATAATGTCGCTACACGATGGCATTTTGAGGCTCTTGGAGTCGAGATATGTCGACTCAAGCTGTCTGATCCCGTGACCATCTTCAGAGGGAGGAAAGGAAGGCCGGCGAATTCCGAGCAATAAACAACCCGCAGGTCTGATGTTGACATTTCTCAAACTCACACGAGTGCCAGTGTGACCGGATCTAATGGTCTGTTTATGCAAGACGGGGCACAGACCTGCCTTTCAAAGCGAGACAGTCTCGCCACCCATCAGATCCCACCAAATGTCCTGGCAATTCGAGCTGCGTTACCCTAACATGCAATTACGATGTAGAGATTCCAATGTTCTTGTGCCATTTTCTCAACCCACAAAGAGACTCGCCGTCTTCCCCGAGTTGTTTCTGTCCGTGATGGCTTGGAAGTTAGTCTCTGTCTAATAGCGAGTCTTTGAGAGCGTTCCAAGGAGCTAAGACCACATTTGACAACACTAGGTCCCTCTCGAGGAAAGACATGCCTGATGTAGCCCGCCGTCCTTATGGCCAGCTTTTGCCCATGGCGTGTTTATTAGCGTTAAAAACTCCTCAACTTCACAGCCAACCATCAGTGGCATTTTTCCAGGTATTCCTCCTTCGTGTCCATATGGAAACGCTTCGCTTCGTCCCAGAAATCTCCCTCCTCTCAGACATATTCTAAAACGCCTTTATAGATTACGGGCAGCAGGACTTCAAAATGGCTTGAGATTCAAACACTTATGTCATAGCTGGACTGTCTGGCTGGGTGTATGTGAGCTTTACTCTTCTACTCGCAGGGCACTGAAGTGAAAGTTATTGTGTATTTACGTTGAGTCAAACCTGTGGGCATAGATTAAATGAAATTAAATAATGCTTAAAGTATAGCACAATTATATTATTATCAAGGGTTTGTCCATTAACGGTGGTACAAAAAACATAAATTGGCATCTTTAAAATGACCTTTTTGACTTGCCGTTTCCTAAAGTGTGGTGTACAGTATGTATGTGAGGAAAATGGGGAATGAAAAGAAAAGTGAAAGGAAAGTGGCCAGCTATTGAGGAACCATACAAGTAATTTGAACTGCTAGTGTAAATACAGACAGTGGACACACACACACACACACACACACACACACACACACACACACTCAGAGCAGTCGACAGACGTAAATTTCTTTGATTTTGGAATTTTTATTTTGTTGATTTATTCACACTTTGTTCTATTCTTCGTCATTCTATCTTTCTTTAGTTTTTTGTGTTTGTTGTATTTACTTGCTTTTTTCTTTCTTTCTGTTTTTTCTCTCTTTCTGATTTTTTTTCTTGCTTTTTCTTTGACAGTTTTATGTTTTCCTTCTTTTGTTCTGTCTGGTTTTCATTATTTGTCTCCCCCTCATTTTCAATTATTTTTCAGTTCTTTTTTTATTCACCTCTTTATCGTTATTTTCCATCCTCTCGCTCCCTTTTAATTTTGCTTTATTTCCCTTTCCCGTTTCTTTCTTTCATCTTACCATTTTCTTTCCAACTCTCTACCCCTTTCTTTCCCATTCTTTTCCCATTTTCTTCTCTCATTCCCATTCCCTTTCTTCCCTCTGTCCTTCTTATCTTTTCGTCTTTCTTTTCTTGTCTTTCGTTCCCCCTCTCTCTCTTTCCTTCCTTCCCTCATTCCTCCCTCCTTCTCTCTCTTTCATTTTTTCTTCATTTTTTTTAACTGTTAGATTTTCAACATGTAAAAAAATAGAAAAAACATAAATTCTTTCTTTCTTTCTCTCTCTCTTTTTCTTTCTTTCTTTCTTTCTTTCTTTCCTTCTTTCTTTCTTTAATTCTTACTTACTTTCTTACCTTACCTTACCTTACCTTACCTATCAGATTTTGTTTTCTGTATCTGTATTATAAAAGCGTGTAGACATTGACTCTACTCTGGAGGTGGGAACACCTCTTCTACACCCCCTCTACTGGCAGCCAGAATGCTTTACATTAAGTGCGGACACCGAGAAGAACCTCCACAGACTCGTAGAAGGACATTAAACGTCCATTTCCAGCACGAGAAGTTTCTTTCACGAAAGCTATAAAACGTCTCACGGCAAACCCCAATAAATAACTCACTTACCCTGACCTCAGGCCTATTAATTACCTTTACCACATGTAGGTTTGTGCTGACTAGCTAATGCTTCCCCTTTGACCAGGACGAGAGCCTGAAATGTCTCTATAGGGACGAGCTCTAATTAATCCTCTGTTACTGGTGTAATGCTTCTATCCGGAGGGAGAGCGCGGCCAAGCTCAGAAATATTATTTCATATATTGTAAACAACAGTTGTTCTCCGGGGAAGAGCGGAAGCGGCTGGTGTTCCAGGGATGAAGGGGTGAACGGGCCACGGCTTTGGGGAGAAGTAACATTGATGCAGTCGCAACTCGTACGCGATGGAGAAAATTCTATTGTTCGCCATGACAACACTGTCACAACAATGATGCCGAGAGCCAGTGGCAACAACGCTTCATCTTTACCATCCATCCCTGCGTCTGAACCGTTTCCTCTTGGAGAACATCATTATAATGGAGGCAAAGTCGAGAAGGTTATTATTTGTGTACATGAAAAGCGAAGAATTCCGGAATGGTTAGTTTACGTACAGGCGCTTTTTTTGTTAAACTTTTCACAGGCTAAATGTTGTTTTTTTTTTCTTAAACGGAACATTTTGTGATTCATATACTGCAAGGAATAAATTCTTGACATGCCAAAAAATCTTGAAATTGTACAATAAATCTTCGTTTTTTTTATTCACGACGAATTAATAATAATAATAATAATAATAATAATTGAACCTTTATTAGTGTCTCAGTGGGGAAATTTTTTCTCTGCATTTAACCCATCCGATCAGCCACGAACTCGGAGCAGTAACTAGCTTGGAATTGAAAGTGAAAGATTAATTTGCTTGTTTCACACAGTCTTACCAAGTAAAATTTTTTTTTACTTGTTTAGTTTTTTATTTTCTTGCTTTTTCATGTGCATTTTTTGCGGTGTAGCAAATTCCAGCTCGTCTTAAATCCTCACTCCTTTTATAGAAAGCGCAATTACAAACGTTTGGTGGAGGAATCTGGCAAGACTAGACAGCGCTAAAAAATCAATCAATAAATTATTAAAGCGACATAATCTAGAACTTATTCTGTTTGATTATTGAAGAGCGACTTTCCGTAATAAAAGAAAAACGATTTTAAATTATCGTCTCAAGTCTCGTTTGTCTTCAGATTCTTTTGTTCAGCGGGCACAAAAGCAGAACAAGACAGCTTCTGCCCGGAATGTTCCGTCTATTAAGCGCAACAATGGCGAAAACAGTGAATATTCTCCTGATCTGGCTCTCGGCTTCTCCGAGACCTTGGTGCAGACCTACATCCAATGATAATCAACATCTGTGGCTGTGAAGGAACACTGTCCTGTGTCCTCCGAGCCCCAGAGGGAAAGAATGCATGTCTCAACGACCTTCAGCCAGAATGGCTCTTTGTAAGAATTATACGGCGTGTGCGTGGACAGACAGTCATACGTTTAACAGTATCATAGCACTCGCTTTCGGCATTTCAGAAGCCCAAAACGCTCTCCAGTGGCCTGGCCAAGGTTGGGAAAAAAGATACGATGAACTCCATGACTGCAAGATTGGGATTTTCACAGCTAGGCCTTCAGTAGTGGTCTGTCTGAATCAACGAGCCCGAAAGTGACTTAGGTTACAAATTCCATCCTAATAGGCAAAATTACTGTATAAAGAGATGCTGCTGGCTTGCAGAATCTCCTCAAGGAATGACAAAACTTGAATTACTAAACTAAAAATTATTAAGCTAAAAACTATTAAACTATATACATTGTAATCTGATAACTTAACCAGGCCTTTCAACGACACATTTTTATAAGTTTCATTCCAACAATATCTTTCTTTAAAATATTGTTGATATAAGTTAAGATATAAAGATAAATATTTATCTTTCAATATTATTTTCAGTCATTTTTTCAATATTTCGTTTTATTCATATTCAAATTTCTATTTCAACAATGTGCAATATTTTTCCATTCATATTCTTTATCTTTACTTATTGTTTACTAATTTAGCTTCTGCAAAATGTCAATTTCTCATTGTTGGGACAAATAAATCTTCTTCTTCTTTTTCTTCTTATTCTTCTTCTTAATACAGTACATAAGAATTAACATTACTGTAGTACTGCCATATCAACTTTTACACTACTAATTAGTCATAATAGAGAAACAAGAACTAGTCCTATAATTGCAAATACACGCTAACAATCATGACACATTTAAAAACAGCAATGGCAGCTTCATAAATAATGACACGTAATATTAATTGGGAGAAAAATTCAACAATTAAATCTTCGTCCTCTCTATTGTCAAAATACTCACAATAGTTAAATTGCTGTGCAGTTTGTTTGTGCACTTCCATAACAAATTTATTTTCCACAACAATCAAAGCTAAAGCTGGAAGTCAAATCTGCCAGTCCAATCAATGGATCTAATAAACGACTGATGAATATGATTGGTTGAGAAGGAATTTCCGTCCACTTTTATTTTGTGTTGAAGGCCTGCAGAACGGATTGTGAAGGCTCTCATTTTTGACTTTGATCTGCCTAGTAACAAATAATGGCTGAGTTGTGATTGGTTCAATGCTTTGATACAAAAAATGTCTCGGAATGTGGCGAAAAAATTTGTCCATTTTTAGTTGTTTAATTTTAGTAATAATTCTTATTGTAGTGAACTATCCATTAACAAAATGCCAGAATTAATACAAGTGATGTTCATATCTATTTAGGCCAACAAAGGCTCCCGAAGGCCCCTGGGAGGAAAACAAATCATCACAAACACACTGGAAATTCATCAAGCACTGAAACTCCTCAACAACATTGTACGGAACACAAGGTCACTTCTACAGAAGCACGGGGTGTGCAAAAGGTTCCTGTGGGAAAACGTTTGACCACACGAACCCGGACAACCACAAAAAACACGACATGGAAATGGTTCCATCCTGGAAGCAGCAGCTGTGGGTGTGTTGTGCGACACAACGGACAAAAAGCCGCGTTTGACGGTTCGACTGAGCGCAACATCCAGTGGTACATCGGTCACGCAGACACCTCGTTTCCCCCGAGGCTGCAGGACAGTGGTCCAGGATCACAGGAGGACTACAGCTGGAAGGCAGGAAGGCCTGAGAGGGAGCAAAAGACTCAAATAATCCCTGGAGTCCAGGCTGTTGGGTATTATTTTGCTGTGGCGTGTTCAGCTAGGCCAGACTGTCTCGTGTATAGCCCGAAGCGGCTCGGATCGGGGGGGCTGTAGTCAAATGGGTTTCATGTTCTTTTAAGCATGAAAGATGAAAGTAAAAAGACACATCTGTGGTGGCCATTTATCGATGAGATGTAAACAAGAGGGAGGAAGAGGGGGGGAATAAAGAGAGAAATCATTTCTACTACACAGAATTTACGTACTAACATATGTGACTGCTTTTATTGTTCTCTTGCTGACCGACGTGTTTAAAACCAGAGGTGTAGAGATCCTGAAAACCATACTTGAGTAAAAGTACGGCTAACTTAGTGTGAAAATGACTCTATTACACGTCACCAATTTTATGAAGACTTGAGTAAATGTCGTAAAGTGTCCAGTTTTAAAAGAACTTAAGTATTAGACTCCTACTGAATTTAGTCTCCAAAATACCAAGAAATGTGGAAAATCAAGAAACTATTTGATTATGACTCTTTATTTCCTGGTATAGCAATTGAACGTAACACCTCAATGTCTCAAAAAGGCAGAACAAAATAGATAAAAAAGAACAAAAAGTCAGTTTCAGTCAAAATCAAATGTGCAAAAAAGTGCAACCACTAGTTCACATTCAGCTGATGTGTCCCATAAAAAGCATCCAGTACCTTCAGCATCCTGCAGATGGCAATATTGCATCCTGCGGCCAATAAATTTGTCACGTTAGAAAAAGGTGTCGACTTGTCACGCACAATCACAATGTAACAAGTAACGGGAAGTGTTCATTCAATTTTTGTGAAGTAATGAGTACAGATACACAATCACAAATGTAGTCGAGTAGTCAGTTAAAGTTGCTTCTATTTTTGATACTCAGTACAAGTACAAAGCACGTAGCCAAAATAACTACGTAAAGCAGCAAAGTCCACTTGCTCAAGTACCCTACACCACTGCAAAAAATAAATTCTTGACTAGCCAAAAGATCTCAAAATGACACAATAAATCTTGTTTTTTATTCAGAGTAAAAGATTAATTTGCTTGTTTTAAGAAAATAGGACTTGTTTCAAGTTGTCTAATTATTTTTTTTTACCAAATTCGGAGATAATTTTACTTGATTTCAGTCTTTTTTATTCATTTTGTTATTGTATTTTCTAATTTTTTCATGTGCATTTTTTGCAGTGCACTGTTTAAAGCAGAAGTTTTGAATAAACTGGACCTGTAGGCTTCACAGATCATCTCAGCGGCGCCACTGAAACAACTGTAAAAGTGTGAGAGTCAAGTGGTGAGTGAGGAGTCGGCCGCCTTTGCAGCCATAGGTGTTAGCACATTACGAGGGGCCGTAACAGTGGGCTAGCTGAACTGCTAAGTGTGCGCAAATGGACTCACTTAGGGTCTAATGATGAGCGCACGGGTCGGGCTGACGTCTCACGGCGCCGCCACACGCGACCCACTGATGAAACCACGCGTGAATGGAGAAAAAGAACTAGCAATGAATAAAGAATGGAGCATTTGTAGAAATCAAAACAGACAGATTAAATTCAAAATAGGATGTTGAAAAATAGATTGGAATGTCTGTACTTTTTTTTCCAAAATTCAAAACTGAGAAGGAAGCAAAGGAGGGAAAAAATAGAAGAATGGATTGAATGAATGTGTGAATGAATGGAAAGATTGGATGGATGGTTGAATAAAAGAGAAAATTAAAATTACAGGAAAAGACAAATTAAAACAAGAGAAAAAATAGTGGTTAAGTAAAAATAAAAGAGTGGAAAAAGAGGGGGGGGGTGCTAAGTCTTGCTTTTGGTTTACATTGCTGTTACATTTGATTTTCAATGTAGAACATAGCTTTTCTGTTGATGAATTCCCAATGTTCTTCCAACTGTGTTTCTGTTTGTTAGTCAATATCCCTCCATCGTTTAGTCAGAGAGCGATAGAGAGAGATAGAGAAAGAGCAAGAAAGGCATAAAGTGGGTCAGAAAGAGAGATGTGGAAAGATAAAATGAAAAAGAGACATGGAAATTGAAGTGAGGGAGAGAGAGAGAGAGAGAGAGAGAGAGAGAGAGAGAGAGAGAGAGAGAGAGAGAGAGAGAGAGAAACAAAGACTGGAAAAGCAGAGTGAGAGAGATATAGAGCGAGAGATATAGGCAGAGAAGGAGAGATAGAAAAAGAGCGAGAAAGACTGAAAGTGAGACAGAGAGAAGGATAGATGTGGAAAGATATAAAGAAAAAGAGACAGACAACTTAAAGAGAGAGAGAGAGAATTAGAAAAAAATAGATCAAGTAGAAAGAAAGACAGGAACAGTGAGACAGACAGACAGACAGACAGACAGACAGACAGAAAAAAAGGAGGGGGGGTGACTAGCAAAAAAAAAAAAACTAATGCAAGTAAAGAAAGTAGTTCAATCAGAGCAAGGACATGTTAGACATCAGCTGATTAATAACGGACAGAAATCCTACTAGGCTTCATAATAGGTGACAGATCGGCAGGAGCACTTACAACGAGTGTGTTTGTGGAGAGAGAGAGAGAGAGAGAGAGAGAGAAGGAGTGAAAGAGGTGAGACGACAGTCACAACAGCAGATTTCACCCATCACGGTGGCGGGCAGGAGGTCCGGAGGTGCCGTCGCTATCATTGTCACCAGCTAATCACGGAAGACATTAAGTGGCTCCTCAAACCAACGTCTAATTTAGAGTTTCTTCCCCAATCTCTGGGTATAAATATTCTCTTTAACTCGCGGTTGGAAGCTTTACGTTGTGTGGAACGCCGCTCAGTGTGAGGTGAATGTTGGGAGACTCCGAGCATATGTGCCGAACCTTTCATGTTACACATGTACAAACTCCGACGGGTAAATGAAACTCTTGGCTCGAGCCCAGTGAAAAGCAGCGGGAACAAAGACCCTCAGTCCAGTATGGATATGAAAGAGGGGCTTTAGTTAGTTTAGTGTTATGAACTGATTATAAAATACTGAGGACATGTAAAAACACATGTAATAAATATTTTGTACATACAGTTTTTTATACATTTATAATTACACACACACACACACGCACACACAGAGAGAGAGAGAGAGAGAGAGAATGAGAGAGAGAGATGCTTACAATTTTTTTACAGGAGCATTAATCTGTATTAGTGTTTATTTCAAACCACATTACTGTTTTTGGATGGATGGTTACTAAGTAAGAATAACAAAAACAAAAAAACAACAAAAAAATCTAATTATAGAATTTTGCATGTTTTTTCATGCTTTTTTTACTTATTTGAGGTCATTTTAGGATCTAAATGTTGTTGTTTATCTGACAACATTTAGTAGCAATAATAATAATAATATAACAGTGCTGATAATACTACTATTACTAAAACTAATATAAATAATAATGATGATGAAAATAAATATTTATAATAATAATAAATATTATTATTATTAGTGTTCCAATAGTTTGGAACGCCAGGTCATGGGTTCAATTTCCAGGGGAAAAAAAGGTGAAAAAATTGTAAAAATAATAAAAAAAATGCTTGGGATAAAAGCAGCTAAACGACTGTAAACTGCAAAGTATACAGATGCATATATTCTCTCTCTCTCACACACACACACACAAACAAACCATACACATCCAAAAAAAATGTAAAGTGATTAAAAGAAGCAAACACTCGTGAATTATCTCGCAATTTGTAACGGTACCTGTGAGGTACGTCCCGAGCGCTGCAGCTGGATGGAGCATCTAGTCTGGAGAGGCGAGTCTGGTGTTCCAGGCAGCATCATGAGGAGAACACTCGCTCCAGGGGGCTCCTCTAATCTTTCCAGGCCATCCAATTAGTGTTTGTCCGATTAAAAGCTGCCCCCCATGTTTTTTCGTCAAAAGAAGGGGAGGCCGTATACAGTCACCTGGGTCTGGCGGACAGATGCCGATGATGAATTGTTCATTTGTTCTCCGGGAGCTGGGCAGCCCCCCGGGCCATTACACAAGCCGGCATATGCACTGCAATTTTAACGGACCCGTCTCGGATTCAGATCAGACGCAGAGGTCGGGCCGGGTCAGATCTAAAGCCATTTCTAGGAGGACGACGTTGCTTGGGAAAGAGCTGCTGAAACGACCGCAGATTAAGATCGCGGGGGGATACATGAATTACATTACAGCCGGCCTTCACATTCGCGCTTGTCACGGTTTTATATCGCTGGAGCAGATGAGATATGCTGATATGTGTGGGGACGTGTCATTTAATCCTGAACGGAAGCACCCGGAAAACAAGTGGCGTATTGATTCCACATAACTGCGAGACGTCGGTGAAATCATCCGGAATAATCAGCGTTTTTCCCTCCATTGATCATCTGGTTAATTGATCCGACCTTTGACTTACAGGTCACCGGGGTCGTTCAAGTTCAAGTGCGGGCAATCATCGGCAAACATGATCGCTGACAGAATGCGAAATAGTAGCCGAATCGTGATGAATGAAAATTAATTACGAGCGGATTTATTGACTGCAGCCGCGCATTCAAAACAAATGCAAATATAAAAGGCCTTTTTTTAACGCATTCGCAAAATAGCAACGTGTTTTCACTTTCCAATTACTGAGTGGTTTCATAGAAAACATTCACAGCAGCTTCCTTGAAAATAGCCTTCGTGGTCTTCTGGAAACATGATATTGCTGGTCCAGATTGTGTTGATGGAGGAAATAAAAGTCCTTTCAGTGACAAAGAAAAGTAATTTAGCTTTGATTAACTACTGAGAAAACGAAATTCTTTAGGATTGTAATTACCGTTTTTACACAAATATGAGCACCCACTTTTTCCAATTTTAGAGGTTCAAAAACTTGCGGGGTGCTAATAATTGCCCATTTCAAATATTCACGTAAATATAGCATTCTCAAACAAATCTAATTTCTCTAAATAATATTTCTGGAGGCAGACGAGTTTTTATTAGCTTAATAAAAGAAATAAAGAAACATTAGAAACGTTGCAACACTTAACAGGGAAAAAATAACACTGGAAGAAGTAAGATTAAGTTTAAGATTAAGATTGAACAGACAGGCCATATTGCTTCCAGTAGATAGTCGTGCTAAAGGCTAACGGGCTAGCGCTTGAAAACGAGATCAGCAGCAGCAAAAAGCTTTGGAGAAAACAGAAAACAGTTCAAAACGAAGAACACCAGAGTCAAACTCATTCTTCTACTGTCTACTACACAGAAAAGAAACGTGACTGTTCTAATATTTACGTCTAACAAAAACCCAGCTCAGTAAGCTTTATGTTATGCTTTTTTAGCGCAAAGGCTCATGGGAACCAGTGAGCAGCAAAGCATGATGGGAGGTGTAGTTTCGATCCCTAGAATAGATTATTGTTTTATTATTAGGTTTGTTAAATAAAGAATAAAAATAGTATACTATTTTACTAAAAAAATAGTATTTTAAAAAGAAAATGTATGTAATTTAGTACATAATTTAAACATAATTAATTTTTTTTGTGCCTGAAAAAACGGGGAGTGCTTATATTCACGTAATTACGATACGCTTGTGAGTATATTTGCATTAAACAGGGTCAATTTTAATTCCAAACCGTGTGTAAAGGAATGCAGGACGCTTATAAAAAGCGAGCAAGTGGGTTTGTAGGTGACGAGAAGAACCAGCAAAGAATCAGAGAACGTGAGAGTCCAATGTGAGAACTGCTGAATTTCCATAACTGATCTGTTGGCGCAGTTGTCAAGAGGTTAGGGTGAAGGCCAATCTAGCTAGAGAGGAGCACGGATTAAAGTCTTTGAGATATGGATCTCTGGGCTCTCTCGCTCTGAGTACTGGGCTTAAGTATCATATCCGTGGACAGACAGATCAATACGCAGCCTTTCTTTTCCTCCTCCTTCAAGGAGATTTTGGTATTGCTTTCATGGGGTTCTCCACCCTGCCCTAATGACACGGGAGGAGCAGGATAGTTTAGACTTCCCTTCGATCCCAGCACTCTTGATAGACTACGACAAAGCTGCTCGCTCTGGTCTGTCGTGAGCTGTGTGTGCTCCTGATGTTCTGGAGTTTGAGTTCAGTACCATTTAGAGAGAAAATGTTTCCACATTGATTGCTCTTCTTAGACGGACCGTATTGATCAAAACGGGCATTTGTGGTCCAGCCAAACATTTTAATTTGTGTCCATGGTAATGATGAATTCCAGACTTCTTTCCCCCCCTTTACTCATTATCAATGTAGTTAATTTATGATTTATATATTGGATTATATATATATATATATATATATATATATATATATATATATATATATATATATAATTAGCTGTATTATAGTAAACTGCACATTAGAAAGTGTAGATTTAATAGTGTGAGAGTAACGATGTGAAAATATAGCTGAAACCAGCAATGACGGGGTTCAAACCTTTCACTCCTGACAAACAGGATCCATATTGTACAAATCGTGTTGACATATTTCTTACGCATGTACTGAAGGTGAGTTTTAATGACGACTTTTCATAATGTTACATAGTGTTTTTTTTACTTAAGTTAAGTTATTGACTGAAAAGTACTGAGGAAAAATTAAACTATTTGTAAATGTGGATCGTTCCCTGAAAAGATAATCTATTTTAGGTTGAACCCCTAAAAACAAGGTATGTCAAGTAAACAGGATTGTTATGCAGTATTATGCTGTAAAGAATATTTTTAAATACAACATTAAAATACTAAACGAATTCAAGTAGCAATAATAACAAAACATACTGCAAAAGTCATTTAAAAATACACGATAATGCGAATAAAATACAAAATACCCCCCCCCCCCCCTCCTTTTTTTTCTCTCTCTCTCTAATTTTATGTTTAATTCAAACAAGAGAATTGCTTAAAACAAGAGCGTCATTAGCAACACCATGTGATAAAACCAGATAAATTGGATGTAGGTGGTGGTTAGTGGTGGTTAATCCTCCAAAGAGACGAGTTTAAAGCAAAAAAGGTGAGAAGATGCCATCAATTTGTCAGAAATCTCAACTAGAGTTCTTTTCCACTGACCTTCAGTAATGTCAGAAGCCTTTTTGATCACAGAGAGAAAACAACATGAATCAAAACGATCGATTTATCGAGTCACACGGGCTAGAAACAATAGGGTTCGCGACTCCATGGTGTCGTTCAATACGGCTGTAATTCTACGTCGTGTTCAGAGAATAGGTGAGATACTTCAAAGCTGCTGGGAACCATGTCATTACCTTTGTGTCTCACCCATCGCCGTTTAAATATTGCATGCAGACCCTCCGAACCGATCATGTGACTTCACACTCCCAGAATCAGCTTACTAACGTTATCTGGTGTGTGATTATCATACATTACACCGACGCGAAAGAGCGAGACGGACAAGCTCACACGGACTGGAGGATGTGATGGTGCGAGCACCTCAAAGGAACATAAGTGTTAACGGTTTACAGTGAGCAGCAGATATTCATCCTCCGCCGCCATATATCCGTTTTTGACAGATCACCAGCCAACATGAGAGGAACGACTCACACAAAGTCCTTTTCAGTGTAAGATGCCCTGGGCCACCATAGAAATTTAATTTCATGCTTTGAGTCAAAGCAGCAGAGTTCAAGAGGCTCTGATAAGATAAATATTGATAGATATACACAGAGAGAGAGAGAGAGAGAGAGAGAGAGAGAGAGAGAGAGAGAGCGAGGGAGAGGAAGGTAGAAAATAAAACAGAAAGACAGGGAAACAGTCAAACAATATCGGAGCGATAGAAAGATGGAGTGAGAGACTTAGATAGAGTGATGCAGATAGAGAAGGAAAAAATGAATGAGAGAGATGGAGAAAAAGACAGAAAAAGAGAGATACAGTAAGAGAAAAAATGAGTGAGAAAGAGTGAGACGAATATAAAAAGAAAGAAAAAAACATGTGAAAAGAATTGTGAGAAATGTACCCAGGGGGAGGTGGGTCAAAAAAAGAGAAGTGAACGAAGGGAAAGACAAAGGAGTGAAGAAAGAGAGCGTGAGAAAGAGAGATAAACGAGAATGAGGCAGGAAAATGGAGTGTGAGAGAGAGTGAGAGAGATAGAGAGAAGCCTTAAAGAGATGCAGATAGAAAAGGAAAGAATAAGAGAGAGATTGAGAGAAGGACATAAAAAGAGAGATACACCAAGAGAAACGGTAGATTGAGAAAGAGAGAGAAAACTATAGAAAGATAAAAAAAAGACGTGAAAGGAAATGCGAGAAGGTACACAGAGGGAGGTACACACAAAGTGAGAGTGAAAGAAATTGAGAAAAGGAGGTGCAGAAAGTGACATATATCGAGAGATTTCAATAGTTAAAAAAACTATTGAGAGTATGAGAGAGAGAGAAAGAGAGATGAAAGAGAGAGTGAGAAAGAGAGATGAAAGAGACAGAGAGAGAGAGAGAGATGAAAGAGATAGAGAGGAAAAAGAGAGAGAAAGAAAGAGAGAGATGAAAGAGAGCCAGAGAGAGAGAGAGAGAGAGAGATGAAAGAGAGAGAGAGAGAGAGACAGAGAGAGAGGAGAGAGATGAAAGAGAGAGAAAAAGAAAGAGAGAGACGAAAGAGATAGAGAGAAAAAGAGAGAGAAAGAAAGAAAGAGATAGAGATGAAAGAGAGACAGACAGAGGGAGTGACATATATCGAGAGATTTCAATGGTTAAAAAACTATTGAGAGTGAAAGAGTGAGAAAGAGAGAGAGAAAGATAGAGAGGAACGCAAGAGAGAGAGAGATGAAAGAGAGAGTCAAAATAGAGATGAAAGAGAGAGAGAGAGAGAGAGAAAGAGAGAGAGAGAGGAGAGAGACAGCGAGAGAGAGAGAGAGAGAGAGAGAGAGAGAAGAGAAACGAAAGAGAGAGAGAAAGAGAGAGATAGAGAGAGAGAGAGAGTTTGATCATTTCTTTCTCACTGACCTAATTGGATCCAAATGCTCCTTTGGCTGCCCCGCAGAGATCATTAACCGTCTTTCTTGGCTCGTTGTATTTACTTAGAAAGCAATTTAAACTTTCTAATTAATCAACAGCGAGTCTCTGATGTCATGTGTGATGCGTCCTGTTCCCACCAAATCAGAGGCAAGAACAGCTGCTTCACATAGACGCGAGTAAAGGACGAATCTCTCTGCCATCGAGATCACGATGCTTTCATTAGTTTGTCGTTTGGACTTTCCAGACTCGCCGCCAACAGAATTGCTGACACATTCTTGTAACACGTAGAAAGATGCACTGGGCTCTTTTACGGCTTTGCCAGGCCTATCTTGGCGAGTCCGAGTGCCAGGAATCAAGCATCACTGCCCGACAGCACAGCTTAGATGGACTGCACCGAGTCTGTGTCTGAAAGAAAAAGTGAAAGGAATGAAGCAAATACACAAATCTTTACAGATAATTGCTCTGAAAATGAAAAAAAATATATTTATAATAATAATGTGCATATATAGATAGACACACAGATTGACTTGGATGAATGGATGTGGTGATAGATGGATGGGTGGGTATGAAAAATACAAATAAAAAAATAAAAACGTGACTGTGCTCTTCATGATATATGTAATAATATGTAGATTGCATGTGAAAAAAATTTAGAGATTAGACATTTATTGGTGTGTTTTATCACCAATAAAGTTTTATCTATAACCTTTGTTTGTATTGTAATGACCCAAAATATGTGTATTTATTGTATAAAATTATATATTTAAAGTATATATTTGATAAATAATGTAATAATGTAATGTATATGTGTATATATGTACTATATAATTTTTCAAAGATCTAAATCAGCAAATTAAAAGATAAATAAAATCATTTAAATAAAATAAAAACTTTTTTTTTATATTTTGATGTTTTTTTTGGCACAAAAATATGCATTACAGTAGATAAAATCCATTATATTTTTATATTCTATAATTTACTTGTTAAAATACAATATTAATACGAAATAAAAACATATTTTATATAATATATTATAAAAGATAATGAATTTTTTTTTTTTTATTTTGTTGATTTTTGTCAAAAAAATATGTATTAAAGTATATAAAGTGAAATAAAAAACACATGTTTTTATATTTTATACTTTTTATATACATTTATACTTTTTATATTCTATAATTTACACACTGTTTCATAATTTTAAAAAACATTATCAATACTACATTTAAAACATTTGATATAGACCCGAGTCGTTTTTCTTTAAAGAAACGATTGACTTTCAGCGAGTTCTGGTGGTTTTCCGAATCCGACACGGTTCTGCCGTGTTTGTTTGCTGCGGTTTGTAAAGCTCTGATTCTGTGGCGAAACCACTTTGCTGCTTTGATTGCAAATGATGTGTTCTAAATTAGTGTGTCCAATGCTATGAATTTATTTGCTGAAAACGTATCAGCGAGCAGGCAAAGAGATGTTTTATTTAGCATCGCGTGAAACAAAACGTCGAATTATCAAAGTCTGGAGCCTCAAACTGCCTCTGCCTCCATCCTTGTCATCATCCGGAGGAGGGAAAAAAAAAGCCAATACAGACGTTTCATTTCAGCCTCATTTCCTTAAAGTTCTATTTCGGATGCGACAATCTAGACGACACAATTTCTGGAGGATTGATACACAACAGTTTGCAGTGATTTAAAGTCTAAGCATTTACCAAATCTCCAGCTTGCTGTCTCTTTGCGTCTCTGTGCAGAAAAATGACAACTTACAACGATTTGGTTGGTAAGTTGATCTGGTTGAGGCTGCCCACTGCTACGGGCTTTTGCCAGTATGTTTACTTAAAAGTCTGTAGAAACACTTCACCGTTCGTGGGGTTAAAAATGTGACAATGTCTGAAATTTTGGGACTTTTTGGGAAATTTTGGGAAAGATTTGGGACTATCAATGATTTAATACATGCATAATGCTTATAACAGTAAGAAACTAATATGGTGTAAATGGTGTGCTGTTCTGCGGCAAATACTGTAAAAAAAAAAAAAAAAAAAAA
>CM051497.1:27131687-27137447 GCA_028031935.1 Paedocypris micromegethes | reverse complement strand
ATCTATCTATCTATCTATCTATCTATCTATCTATCTATCTATCTATCCACCATCCATCCATCCATCCATCCATCCTTCCATCCATCCATCCATCCATCCATCCATCCTTCTAGCAAACTTTCACAAGCCGACAACCTGAATTTCTTCTAATTCTGGTCATCAGCTAACGGGATTGTAGTCTAGTCTAATTCTAGTCAAATATGTGGTGGTCTTTGGATTGGTGGTCTCGTCTTGCATAGAAAAAGACAAAATAAAGTATATGCAATATGAAAAAAATCTAAAAATGTAATTACATGTGGAAAAAATAACAATGAAGTGAGATCTGGCCTCCGATTGACTGGATTCTTGATGGACCGTAATGCAATCAGAGCTGGAATCATGATGTGACATAACACTGGGTTTGTGAATGAGTTTTTGCCTAATGGAATCTGAAAATTTCTTGGCACCGGGCGTTTCTGGCATTGAGCTTTGGCAACGGCCTAAAAAAATCACAAAGCCATCGCTTGTACCAGCAGTTATTGGACAGTGAGCGAATTGATCAACATCGAGCTCCAAATCGTGGTCGGCTTTCATCTAAAGTGACGCGAGTTGAGCATGAAAACACACATATGTTCGTTTCTGTCACTGGTGCCGTGTTGACAACTTCTTCTTTGGTTATAAAATAAAAAGTAGGGTTATTGTCGGGATTTTAAAGCAGAAAGTAAAGAACAAAACATTCCAAAGGTGTTTTGTTGTAAAACTGAGCTGATTTTAGCTTTAGCCTTAGCATCGCAGCTGAGCCGCGCGAGCATTCTTATCCTCTGCCGAGTGGAAATGACAAATTGAAAGCGAAGCAGTTGGTGAATAGAACCCTGTAACGTTATCTCAGTCTTGAATACATATTTGATATGGACTATACAATATAAATAAAAGCATAATGAAGTGAGTCCTTGATTTAGCCTCTTATCTTTCAAAGTGTCCACTTGTCATTGCAGCAGCGCTATTCACCGAAGTTCTGCTCACACAAAACACACAGCGAGACTTGAAAGATTAAAAGTTTGTCCACTTTGTCAATGTCATCATACTGCCCTCTTTTGTCAGTTTCGGTGGCGTGTTTTCCATATCAGCGTTTGACACTTGATTTGATTTGTTCCTGTTTGCATTAGCGTGAGGCTAATGCTGCGGATTTAACAGTCAAAACACAACCGTGGGAAATGCCCAAGTGAGGGATTGTGGGTAAGTGATTGATTTAAGAAGAAAAAGCGCATAAAGCTTTATATATTCACATTACTATTTTTATTAATTGTGTGTTTGCAAAATATGTTTATTTTATACCAAGACTTAAACTTGTGGTTAAAATCATACAACTAGTTAACATTATCTAGACTGCAATTCCCAAAAAATTCATAACAAATTAATGTAAAACAATTATATTGTATGCAATTTAATGTCATTAATTAATTAATGTTTTCCCCATTAGATTTACTTAGATTTCCCTCGTCATCTCCTTCAGACACAAAGGAGAAGTGATTTTACCTTTGCTGTTGTGTTGCTGTTTTAAAATATGATTTAAAAATGTGTATTTTATTGTAAACGTAATTGTAAACATGACAAAGTTGCATTTTCCGATTAGCAGTGAGATGCAATTTAAGCTCATGAACAGAATTGCACAGTGAATTTCTAAGGAGTGTGGCTCCCCTAGTGGATAAAGCAGAAACAACAATGAAATAATTTATTTTAAATTAAAGGAAAGGTGAGTGAGAGAGTGCATTTTTGCGCGCGCGCGTGTTTGTGTGTGTGCGTGCTTGTTAAAGAGAGAGGGGTTGTTGATGTGTGTGAGAGGGTAAGAGAAGGAGAGAAGGTGACACTAAAAGAGAAAAAAGGCAAAAAAAATGTGACAGTGAATGAGTGTGGTTTCGAGGGTCTGACAGTGTGTGTGAGAAAGTGTTTTCAGTGTGTGATAGTATCTGTGTTTGTTTTGAGTGTGTGTGCATGTGTTTGAAGTGAGTGAAAGTGTGTGTGTGTCCGTGTCAGAAAGAGAGAGTGATTGTTGATATGAGTGAGAAGAAAAGAGAATGTAAAAGTGTGTGTATGTGTGGGGGGGGTGATAGAGTGAAAGAGAGAGATGGGTGGGGCTGTTGGAGTGGGAGAGGGAAAGGTGAAGAGAAAGAGCGATTGAGAGGGGGGGTTGATAGATAGACAGACAGACAGACAAACAGACAGACAGACAGACAGACAGACAGTCAGATAGACAGATAGACAGATAGACAGACAGACAGACAGACAGACAGATAGATAGATAGATAGATAGATAGATAGATAGATAGATAGATAGATAGATAGATAGATAGATAGATAGATAGATAGATAGATAGATAGATAGATAGATAGATTCATAATTTATGATTTTGTGATTTAATGATTCATATATGTACACACGGCTCGCCCATGTAAACACACAATCCCGCGGGTTCACGTAATGTCAAAATCCTCTTACTGGTCATTTGCACCTAGTAATGTCCCACACGACTAATGCCATCAAGTCGCTCGCCTGATCCGGTTATAAAAGCAATAGCGCTGGATTTAAACCTCCGAACCTGCTGTGATTGAACAGTGACACTCTGACCTCTCGATTGACCCCACATCGCTTTATCTCCTCCTTGCATTGATAAAAAAGTGCCAAACACGGACTCTACGCCACTAGAACTGCGCGAGTGTTGCCGATAAAAATAAAACATGACAGAATGTGCCAGCCTGGTGGACATGGCACACAGCCAAAGATAGTTTGCAGTCAAGTCGTATGAGCGTGAAGCATTCGCCGGAGAATTGTTTCGGAAGGTATGGGGCAAATCACGAGACTATTTCACCCGAAATGTGGGTTTTGAGGATGGCAGCGGGCACGTAATACATCCACCCGCCATTTCCTGCGGAGTGAGGACCTTAGTTTGAGCCAGTGTGCGCTTGACAACGCTACAGCACTTCGACAAAAAGATTCTCCCTCCGCTGTCAAGATAACATATTGGGGCCTTTGTAGCACTGTAGGCTATTATACGAGTGATGTGGACTCCCCTTTGTTTATAGCACTTCAAATACACGGAGAAAAAAGGAGGAGGACGTGGCAAAACTAGACGCCTGTTGTTTTAGCTTTGCCGATTCTGACAGACGGAGATCGAGGAGCGGGAAAACTGTCATTTCTTGTAGGAAATATATTTCATCAATCAATCCATCAGCAGTATATAAAAAATGCAACTCTGTTTGGACAATTGTTTGGGTTTTTTTTTTTTTTTTTTTTTTTTAGCGTTTTAGGCCATGTTTTTCTGTGTTGGCGGACGGGTGGGAATTCGAGTTTTGGTCTGCAAGAATTTCGAACTGAGACTTGATTTGCAATACACAGCATCTTATTTCATTACAAAGTCTTGTCTGGCATATTTAAAAAATATACAAAGTGTGTGTGAGAAAGTGTTTCCCGTGTGTGTCAGTATTTGTGTTTGTTTTGAGTGTGTGTACATGTGTGTGAAGTGAGTGAAAGTGTGTCTGAAAGAGAGAGTGATTATTGATGTGAGTGAGAAGGAAAGAGAATGTAAAAGTGTGTGTGTGTGTGTGTGTGTGTGTGTGTATGTGGGGGGGTGATACAATAAAAGAGAGAGAGAGATGGGTGGGGCTGTTGGAGAGGAAGAGAGAAAGGTGAAGAGATTGGAGAGAGAGAAAGAGAGAGATGGTGAAAGAAGAGAAGAAATAGATGAAAGAGAGAGAGAATGAGAGTAAGAGGGGGAGAGATAGACACGTAGATGAAGTGAGAGAGAGAGAGAGATACGTAGCTGGAGTAAAAGAGAATGGAGATGGGGAGAGAGAGAGAGAGAGAGAGAGAGAGATGACAATTAACAAGAAAACAACAGATTTTTCATGACCATTTTTTTCCCTGAACTTTTCCATTTCTGAGCCATGGGGGAGCTGGAACCAATCCCAGCAACTCTGGTCCTAAAGGCGGGGCAAACCCTGAGCTGGTGGTCAACCAGAGTCACTTACACCTAGTTTGGAAACTTCAGCTGTCCAGAAAATACAGTAAAACCTCTAATAGAAGGCCATGGCATTTCAACTCTTCTGTCATGGTGGGCTTCTATTAGACGCTTTACAATATTTTAGGACATAAATTGGCAAAAAAAAAAAAAGAAAACTGGAGACCAGGTACAGTAGAAACCTACGCAAGCACAAGGGAATCTTGCAAACGCCACAAAGGAAGGCCAAACTGGACGAGAGGCTTGAACAAGTATTATTGCTGTGGAAAAAAAAAGCATAACACAAAAAAATAAAAAATAAAACAAAAAAACATATTTTACAAAGAGAAAAGTTAAAATTGTTCACGTTTATAACTTGCAAGTTTTCCACGGGCCATAAAGTGAGACCATTCTTGATTTCACTACGATAAATGTGGCGTCTTAAACTAATCTGTGCAACAAAGTACAGCATATGAGATCAGAACGATGACATTTGTGATTTTTGTGGTCTTTCGCACAGTATCTGCAAATTTGACCTTTAACACATTAAGACGTTTTCAAATAAATGTCATTTACATGATGTGATGGAAATTGGTCTTGAAACCAGTATTTTAACTGGTTTCAAACGTTTGTTTTACTGAAAAAAAAATAAAAAAAAAATTGAATTGATTTGTTTGTGAATAACAATTCTCAAATGTATTGTCTCTTAAACTGTAATAATCCAAGGAAAATTGTTGACATTTTTATATATCACATATTTATATATCAAAAGATAGACTCCGCTCTCTCATTTGCATATACACTGTTGTGTTCCTGTAAGTCCGATAACGAATGGCTAGAAATCATTCTAAAACTTATATATGTGTAATTAAAGGTGTAATTGGGGCTAATGTGGTATTAATTGAGCCATTTTACATATAAGAATGACAACAAGGAAACTGCTATAAAACAGAGAAGAAATCCAATTTGCTGTAAGCCGTCAAAGATTCTAGCGAATCCCCATCGGACCAGACAGGAAACGGTAGACGATGAACAAAACTACACAACACAAAACACAAAAACCGAATCCCAATTCTGTCCAAACTCCAAAAGCTTTTGTAATGAACGCCATTGTTTAATTACTTTCCCAAAGTTGTGTCGAAAAAGTTTGCTTTTCAACGTTCACCATTCAGAAAGCGCAATTTCTCCGCACGCTCCTCATTCCTTTCGATTTGCTCCCGAGTCACACAGAAGTGTGTATTCCCATTGTAATGAATGCACCACATTGATCAGACGCTTATTTTACAATCCCTGAAGCGTCAAGGTAATTACTTCTAAGTTTCACTTACATGACTGATCTTTTCTTTGACTTCTAGTCATAAACAAGGCGTCGTCACAACACACAATCGCTTTCTTTCCACTCGCCAGCGGATTATATTGTGTTTTTGCGGGATAAATATGTGTCCATTAAAGCCGACACAAAAGACTTTTTTACGGTTTGGAATCGTACAGTAAATCCAGTTCAATTACGAGAAAAGTTGATGAATGACAGGCTACCGATGTCGCCGGCGAAACTCCTCGCCATCGGTAATGGTATTGGGAAAACAATTCACTATCCATCCCTGTGTTGGCACGCTCAAGAATGGGAGAGTGAAATAAAATCAGACATTTAAAAACCTATTTGAGCAACGGCTCAATGGTGGAATCATAAAAAAAAATAACTTGAGGGGGGAAAAAAACTCACTTTAAGGCAAATTCGGAAAACGCATGATGGCGGGGAAGAGTCAGCGTGAGAGAAATGAAATCA
>CM051497.1:27116687-27129187 GCA_028031935.1 Paedocypris micromegethes | reverse complement strand
GAGGCTTTGGAAGCGGAGACACCTCCGTCTTAGCCGCGCTGCCTAATGAGCTGAGGCTGGAGCGGCTGGTGCGGACCCTCGGAGCCGGACTACTGGCCCCTCGCTCTTCCTGTCGGTCAGGCGGAGGAGCCGCTTTTGATTGGCCTTGATAACCGACAGCAATTACGGGAGATTTTTGCCCATCAGCCGGTCCTGTCTGTTTTTTCAACGGGATTTCAAAGGGAGTTTCAAAAACTGTTTGTGAGAAGGGACAATAAATAAATAAATAAATAAATAAATCTAATAATAATAATTATCATCATCATCATCATTATTATTAATATTGTTTACTATTATTATTATATGCATAATAATATGAATATGAATTATGTAAATAATATATATATATTAAATAATAATACATTTAATTAGGTAATTAAGTAATTTTCACTTGAGTAACTGTAATAAATGGTCATTAAAAATAGTCATATGACATAATTTACAAGTGAACTATATCTCTCAAACTTTAAAATTTCCATAACTTATTAAAACCTACGTAATAAACAAGACATTGTATCGTTAAAATAATGTAACAAAATGTTAATTGTCAATTTAAAAAACTAAAATGATCAGATGAGACACACTGAGAGTGAAGTGTAAATATTTTTTTAAAAGGACTAAAAATGCTGGTAAATGCATATTTCTTTATCTCACACTCTCAATACTAATACATTGTAATCTGATGTATAATCTACAACAAATAACAAATAACAAAAAGGCTACAATTACACTAAGGTTGTACTAAAGCATCCTCGCTAAAATCAAAAATAGCAAAATTAAAAGTTAATTAATCTTTTTAGATTATCACTCTTTCAATTAAAAGTTGTTAAACCACTTACAAAACATGTTTGCTTTTAACACATATAGTTCTGCATGAGAGAGGAAGTATTATATATATATTAATATAATTATTTATATATAATTTTTTTTATATGCAAGCAATGCACAAGCTACAGCAGGAAAACACTTAAAACAGCAAGTTTGTATCACGCTGCGTCACTTCCTGCGTCTTCACTCGCGCCTGTAGTGAAAAGCGATGTGTGATGAGCAATCTCATCCACGCTTCCTGTCACACACACTCCCCTCATACCTGCATCCTGACAGTAAAGAGGATATAATGTGCCTCGCGTGACCAGAAGAAAGAGTTGGTGCTCAGAACACAGACTCCATCTGCTGCATCAGGTGACAGCCCTGCATTCACAGAAGACAATCATCACTTTCACAACTGTACTTTCAAGAGGCTGAACATTGATAAATGCCTTTTCATTCAATCAAAATGTATATTTTTTAACTATTAAACCTCAATCAGTCAATCAATTCGTTTTGAATCATTAAAACAAGAAACCTGATCTCCCAGTAAAAATACTTCTTGACCTCTTAGTAAAGTAACATTACTTCTGCATTACTTTGTAAATAAACAACAACACTTTTGGATTTATCTGTAGAGAAAAATAATTACTGAATAATTACTCTGTAAATAAACATTACTTCTGAATTACTCTGTAAATTAACATTAATTTTGGATTACTCTGTAAATAAACAGCATTACTTATTAATTACTCAGTAAAGAAAGATTGTGTCTGGATAACTGTAAAAAAATTACAAAAGCTCTGGATTAGTCTGTAAATATACAAAATTATTTCTAGATTACTCTGTAAATAAACAGCATTACTTCTGGATTACTCAGTAAAGAAACATTGTGTCTGGATAATTTTAAATTGAATACTCTGTAAATAAACAACAATATTTCTGGATTACTCTATAAATAAAAAAACATTACTTTTGTATTACTCTATAAATACACTACATTACCTCTGAATAACTCAGGAAAGAAATTATGTAACTATGAAGAACTTTTCACTCAGAAAAAAGGCATTCGATTGTGAATACATATATATTTTTAGACTAGATTATTTCCTAGCCATTGCCTAAAGTCCTGCTTACTGCTCAGACTAATTTGCTCACAACGTTGACTGTTGTCTGGATGTTGTGTTGTTGTTCTACGTTTTATGGTTACATCCAGATGCTTTGCAATAGCCTGCGACTGTGAAAAACACTTTAAAATCAAAAGACGTAGTGTTGAGAAAGCACATCGTTTTATAAAGATGCCACATGCAGACTTTATCCGAACTCTAAAGAAAAGTGCAGCATTACAAATATACATTGCAGCGTTATAGTGCTTCCTCTTTTAGTTAGAGCACACTTATCTTCGTAAAGTGATGCACTTCATCAGCACAATTCAAATCTGGGATTGCTGACATGTGTTGGTTCTTCTTGTCCATCTTCCCTATTTTTTTGGGAAGAGACATTTCGGTTTTCGAATACAAGACCATATCTGGAAAAATAAGGTCTAAAACAACGTAGAACTTGCCAGGCATATCTTGGCATTTGGTGGGAAAACTAAAGTTGAAATGGATATATGTTTTACGTATGGGACAGCTGGGCTTTGAAAATAAGAAAAGTGAGGGTCTAAAATATATTTGTGACAGTTTGACATCCCAGATTCTCGACGTGTGAGACCAGCATTTAATCCATCCTCACTACAGCCTTATACATATTTAATTCAGCAGCGACGGAGCTGGGAGAGAGGACAGAGATTGAAAGCAACGTCTGGAGCTGTATTAAAGAGGCGGGGCTTCTCAAACACCTGCTCCGCCCATGCTAATAAAGTTAAAGGACGTAACTAGAAGTATGCAAATGAGCACATTTCCTTGCCAAACCCTTTTCTTTCTTGATTCAACTGACACACTGAGCTGTTCTTATCATCCCGCATATTACTGACGCCGAGCCAAAACTCGAAGCTTGAATGAATGCCGGCATCAACCAGGAATATGACAGCTTTATTTCAGCATATCAGATGACATTGGTTTTCCGATGTTGGATTTTCAGAATTGAGCATATCAGCCATAGGAGAGCAAACTATAATGATCAGTATTTACAATCCATAAACAATCCGAAGATCTAAACGTTGCTTATACGTATAAATACTGTGTCAATATTTAAAAATGTTATCACTGAAAGGAAATTTTAAATGGTAAATTTTAAAGTGCTACAATCCCTGAATTTCAGAAGTGCAAAGTACTTGAGTAAAAAGACTGTGTTACTTTAGGTATTTTTGTAAAGTTTATAAATATACAACATTATATACAACGAAAGCGTAAAAAAACTGGAAAATATTTTTAGACATTGAAGCACTGAGCACTTGTATTAGTACTTGTAGTTTTTGCACTAGTGACTAGATGAATTTATTTGGTCTGCGTTAATTTAAAACTTGCTTATATGTTTGATACTCAGTACAAGTACAAAGTATACAAAAATACTTAAACATTTTTTTTTCTACAATATTATACAAAATATAATATTATATATATATATATATATATATATATATATATATAATATAAATATTATACAAAATGCACAAAAATGCCAAAAGTGACCAAGTCTGTTTACCCAAGTACTTTTCACATCTGCTGAATTTGCAGGCTTTGAGAATGTTGAGAGTCTTGAGAATGTTGTACTTTTAAATTGTTTTTAAATTTGCATTGCATACAAAAATAACTCTTTACACACGTGTACATGCATTTCATTGCTTTTCTTAAGTAAAAAAAAAAAAAGATCTAAGATTCTAATGCAGAATATTTGAACTCTCCATCGCACAACTTGTATCATTTTACACAAACCTGTTCTATTTACGACCGGATGGTTATTTCTTTTTCCAACTTGGCATCCTAAATAATCTTGCATTATGAATGAAACCTGATTTTTAATAATTAGAGCTCGGGCGCAGCTTCAGCAGTATATTTCCTCCTCCTCTTCATTACAAACATCATTAGATAGAATACAGGTTTCCAGAGCTCTGACATTTTTATTAGAAGCGGGGTCTGGGAGGGGCGCAATTCCTCTGGCATCTGCCACATCAAGATCTGAGGACAAAAGTCTCCCAAAATTGCCATTCTCTATGCATATTAAAGAAACTTGTCATCCAGGCATCACGGCAAGCCACAAAAGATAAGAGGCACAATCCCTTTGGGGCAGCGTTTCTTGCCATCAGAATGGCGAAATTATAACCATAAAAATGTCCAATTTGTGGAAAATGCTTGATTTTAGCATGTTTTGCATAAAAGCCGGTACATTTAAATTGCTTGCGCAAAAAAAAATGGAAAAAAAAAGACAAATTGGCAATCCGTGTTGAGTCAGAATTGACACTAACACTATAACAAAGAGAATATGCATTACAGTGGACTGTAGAGAGGCACTCTACCTTCTGAAAGGTAGAGTCCATTGAGACTGTAAATTAGAATGGAGGAATGGGGAGATGCACTTCAATCTGAGAATTAAAGTGTGTCGCATATGCTGCTTGGGGAAAAAATTACGGTTTTTCCTTTTGATGCGATCCATCGGTGGCGTTGAATGTACACAATCCTGGGGTGATTCGAATTGAATGCTTCAAACTAGCCTAACCTGCACTTTGCTCGTACCTTAAAAGTGAAATATCCTGTCTGCGTCGAAAGCCAAACCACTAGCGCCTTCTCAAAAGCAATTCAGTTTGAAGTTTGTTTTAAGTAATGACTTTGGGAGAAAGTTGCAAAATTTGCCTCAGCAATGTCGCCCATTTCAGACTCAAGTTCAATCCCCGATCTAGGCCTTTTGGTGGAACACGCAAGTTCTTCCAGTGCTTTGGTCTCTCCCACATTCCAAAATCATGTGAATGTATGTTCTGCCGTCTGATTGGTTAATCACCAATCCAGGATGTGTATCCTGGGATTCAGTTTTTGGAATTGGCTCCACCTCCTCGTGACCCAGAAATGAAAAACCCGGAAATGGAAGAAAATATAATATTGATTAGCAAACCAGCAATCCTGCGGTTCAATCAATTTAGCAAGTTTTAGCAATTTAGCAACGTCAAAAGTGTAGAAAAAAATTGTAAAGATGATGCAATTAAAGTTAGAAATTGTTCAATACTTTAGATTAAAGCATGTTCTTTGTTTCACTCCAAATAAAAGTGTGATGAACAGAAGTTGCGTCTGAAGTGATGCAAGCGTAGCTCTTTCTTTCTTTCTTTGACCAGGTTATCTATTAGAATTACTTGAGGGATTTGGAGCACACGTCTTCCCATTTCCTCCGTCGCACTTGTGCTAAGCAAGCATTCACACATCTTAATAAAGATTTCCAGAAAAAAAAACACATCACTTCGCTCTTAAAGACAATGATTTCTGCAGACAGTCAATTTTTCTGATGTGTGCTCAGCAGCCTCTACAAAAGTTCAGCCTTGCCTCGGGTGGAGCACCTTCATTTCTCACTTTTGTCTGTGTAATTTATGGAAATATCAGAATGTTCTCTCACAGGCAAAAGCGGATTTCCTAAAAGATAAGTGCAAAAATTCCACAATGCCGATCTACCAAGTGGGTAAACACAGGAGGGAGAAAATAACACCCTGAGAACGGTCCATGGATCAACATTCACCAAAATATGATTTCCCAAATCCTTTAAAAATTATAATAACACTGATAAGCTTTCGGCTTAAGTGATCCATGGAATCACTGGCTTGAGAGTTTAACGCCAGTACCTGAAGAAGTTATTCTGATGCAAATGAGCCTGAAGATTTCCTAATAAATGCCACGGGGTGCTGAATAAAGTCCAGGTGGAACTGTTATTTATACAGTTTGGAAGTGGAAGGAAAAAAAACTAATAAGCATCTGAGAATGAGAAAAAGGATTGTAGCAAAGTTGATCCTTGGCTTACTGTATTGTGAGAGGTTTTAGTTGGTTTGTCACCGGTGTCGACGGTGTTCACACTTGCATGGCATTTAAACTGGGTCTAATCTGCAAACTTGACCTATCGGGTTTCCTGTTCAGAGAAACTGTTAAACTTGGGGAAAAGTATTCAAATATCCACCACCGAGTGTATTCTGACCTAATCTTTGAAGAATATGAAGGTGTGTATATAAGTATATTTGATTTCGGGTCATACCTTTGGGAGAAACCTTATTGGGATTAACCAATTATTATCACAATCAACTTGTTTACCCCAAGGTTCTGTTTTTTTCCCCACTTCTGATCTCAATCTACACAACCATTTCTGGCATGGTCATTAATAACCACAGCTTTTCCTATCACTGTTTTTGTGAAAATATGTTTTGTGAACCAGACGGCCACTTGGCTCAATGTTGTCTAACCTCTTGGTGATATCTCCAATTTGATGATGCAAGACCACCTCCAACTAGACCTAGTAAAAATGAATTATTAGTTATTCCTGCTCACACATTCATGAAACACAACATTTTTGCAACCATTCGGCATATCACAACGACCTTCCAAGACTGATCGGAATCCTAGGGTTGTGTTTGATGACTTCTTGGCACACATCTCTGCGTCAGCCAGGTCCTGTTGACTATTCTTGTACAGTATAAAATAATGGAACCTTGTCTCTTGTAGTATACTACCCAACTTCTAGCTTAGGCTCTGATAATCTCAAGGGTTAAATATCTGTATTGTCCTCTTGGCAGGTCTTCTTCTCACTGTACGACAACAACTGCAAAGAATTCAGAATGCTGTTTTAATTTTGACAGCATTTTAATTTTGAGTGTTGCTCTGCTGCTTGTGTTTTTGCACTGGTTACCAGTTGACAATGAAAGTCAATTAAAGCTTTAATTATGGCCTTCAAGACTGTTACTGGTGTATGTTTTCCTTTCGTGCTACAATCGATGAATGGTACTTAGTTCCTCTACAACACATACAGTACGTATGTCAACAACTCAAGGCCCAAGGGCCAGATGTGGCCCGCCATGTCTTTTTACTTGGCCCACGAGAGCCTAAAAGTTTTGAGTGTCTAAAAAAATATACCAAAAAACAAATTAAGAGCGTGTGTTGACCAAAAACTACACTTCCCACAATGCTTTTCGACAACAGTAGCTGCGGCAGTTTTCCCACAGTTTTATGTTATTTTTTTCTTTATTTACTTGGACAGTTTGATCCTTCATTAATGGAGTTATGTGTTTTCATAAGCTGACAAAATGCAAAGGGATTTATGTTAGAGCAACACGGAAACATGGGTTTTATCCATAACTGCAATTGTCATTCGAATGGGTTATAATGAAAAAAAAATGAATTAACATTAAGGAGTAGTTACATTTATTTTAGGTTACATCAGATTACTTAGTCAATAGTTTCACTTGCTCAAAACTCAATAACTTTCACTTGCTTAACTATCATTTGGTGGAACTATTCTGATTAGACCTCTATGACCGTCTCAACTAATTTTACCAGCTTTTTACAAAAAAAATTTATATCCAAATCATCAATTGGCAAAAACATATTTCGAAAAGTTTCTCAAAAACGCTAGAAACGAATGATTATGCAACCATGAGCTTGCCAAAAACGTTGTTGCAAACACACCCCAACTTTCAAGACTCTTGAGAAGTGCTTTTTATCTGCTATATCCGAAGAAGAAAAAAAATGATAATGATATCATATCATCTCTGCAGATGTGATACAGTGATAAATGTACCCCTTATTACTCATGTCACAGCTATAAAAGATTAATACCCTTCTACAGTTTTAGCTCGCTCAAAGGCCATCTCTAACCATTTCCAGCTATTTGTTATAATTGCCTCGACAAACCCTGGTTTCATCTCAATTAGCACCTGAATAGACACCACTAGAGCTAATAGAAGCTGTTAGTCCAGGCGCACAATTTAGGCTGAACAGAAATGGTGATGGGTAAAATGCAATTGAATTCCTAAGTGCCCGTGCCTACTTTGTTTGCCAATCAACTGTAGACTCGGGCTTTGTTTCACTAGATACCTTTTGGGGATCCTAATGGAGCAAGTCCTGCCCCGCGGCAATTGGTGCCACTCAAGAAGTCTATTGTTTTTCCTCATAGGGGGTGCTCTTCATGCTCACGGAGGAGAGAAAATGGCTGTGTGAATTAACCAGAGAAATTAAAGAAACCACAGACACATCCGATTATGCATTTTATAGCTTTCACTTCTTTTAAATCTGCCGGAAAAGTGCACAAGTGCAAACAAGACGCTGCTACTTTTCAATTCTTTCCATAAACCTTTCACGACTTTAGAGTTAAACTGAATGAAACTGTATGAACTTTTTTTTACCAGAAAACAAAATATGGACTCACAAAGTATTTTTTCCTGTAAAATATAGTTTCCAGTTTAAGACGAATGAGTCAAATGTCTCTACGTTCTGTATTATTTTATTTATGTTCTTAAGTTGAAAAAGTTTGCAGGGCTTTTTTCCAGCCTATACGCAAACCAGTCAATGTCCCGTTTTTATGCAAATGAATTGGTCCAAAATTTGTAAGATGTGTTATAGACTAATTTTCGTCATCATTAAGTTATTTTATATCAAATCACATATTAAAAACAAGAAAAAAGTTTAATTTTTAATAAAAGTGTCTTTTATGCTGTTTTTGATTGCCCATGGATGTGGCCTAAGCTTCTAAAAATTATTTTTATCTCATTTCACCAATTAAAATCAACATAATATATCCATATCATATATATCCTACTAATATTAACAAGAAAAATTACCATCAATATGCAAATTGGTACAAGGTAAATTTTATTTTTACATTTTCAAAATTAGGCCAACATATTAGTCTAAAAAATTTAATAAATAAAACCTTTAATTGGCTGTTCTGGTCCGACTATGAACAATATTATAATTGAACTAATCCCAGCAGAGCCTAGACGTTCAACATTAAACTCAATGTGCAGTTACTTGGCTCAACAACAGTGACCTTGAATTAGCTTTCGGTTTCCTAAACCAAGCCTTAATCAATACAAGCTAAAGAAACACCTAAAAGTCAATAAGAAAGTGATGGACTCCAGTGCCAGATGCGGAAGTGCAAGAAAACGAGATTAATTGTTTATTTATTGTCTGTTAATTATTCAAGGGATCTGTGTGAGAGGTATTCTGAGAAATCCAGAAAAAAAACATTAAGAATTAACATCTCCGAGGCCCTAATGCGCCGCAATACAAAGAACATCGGTCCTTAAACACATTTCTGCGTAGCATAAGACATGAGCACGGAAACGTTCACACACCGATGGTGTCAACAAAATCACTTAATTAAATTTGTCTTTGACCGATAAATTATTCAAGACATACGGCACGTAATTAACGGCTACCTAACTTGTATCATACTTCCATCCACGGAATTAACAGAAATTTTTAAACGGTTTCATCCTGTAACAAAGCGCAGAAATAAAAAACGGTGCTGTAATCAGGCGGTTAAGTGTAGATAGATTTGTTCAAACTAATCCCAGGTTGTCTTACTATCAAAAAGTGAGAAAGTCTGAGAAGTGAAACTGAACAATCCGGCGTTAGTTAGAGAACACAATGGTTAAAATTTTAATTGTAAAGAAAAAAACAGAATCAGAAAAAGCTATATTGTAAGATTATGCTAAATATTTATGCAAATATACCCTTTTTTTTTTTCTCAAAAACTAGCGAGGTGCTTATAATCGGCGATTTCAAATATGCACGTATGCATTTCTTTATTTGTTTTTTTTTTACATTGTGGGCCTGAAAAATCAAAGGAGGTGCTTATATTTGCGCAAATACGTATGTTTGTATATATAACGCTTGTCTTAGAGTGATGCATATATTTATCGTATTAATGCAAATATAAGCAGCCATTTTTCCAATTTTTGAAGCTCAAAAACATTAGTTTGAAATTATTTGAGATTGGACCTCTTCAGCAGAGTCTTAGTCTGGACCTTTCGTTTTCCCTAAAGTTGGACATCCATGCGTGACAGGACCAAGATTAGTAGAAAAGTTTTCTTGAGAAAGACTCTTCCACCAATGTGGAACCAGTGGAACCAGTTTTGGCTTGAAAAGCAAATGAACCTTCTGATTGGGAAGAAAAGTGGACTGACATCGGTGGGAATACGTTGACAGAAATCCCTGACCTTTGATCATGTTCCTCCGGACCCCAAGGCCTCCCGGTGCATGTCGAGATGGGAAGTGGGTTAGTTTGATCCCGATGCCTGATGTGTAAACACAAGGGAAGATCTGCTAACTCGCAACTTGTGTATTTCTGAATCTGATTAAAGAAAACCATGGGTCATAACTGCAGCACCATGGGCGAATTCATTGGTCAATGTTAAATTATTCAACAAGTCAGGGACAGAAAAAAAAAAAAAATCGCAATTAGATGAAGGACTGAAAACTTGGCCAGGATCACGTCCTCTAATTCTGGTCCCACTGAGATAAAAAAAAAAGACCCATAACTTCTTCCTGACACATAAAATTGGTTTACCATCTTAATAAGTAGAAATTAAAAAAAAAAATGGTGCTCCAAAACTAATAACTCCAGATTTTGTTTTAAAAGTTTCCAACCGCAATAAACAGATTTGTCTCAATTCTACAGTCAAAATACTGAGACGCCATTGGCAATTAAAAAAATGTAGAGCATTGTTTTCAGTTCAGAGTAATTTCTCACGTAAGTCTGCCAAAAAAGCAAATGCCAACAGACTCCAGCATAATTCCAGCCTTTATTCTTCCTTCTATCGCGTGTCATTTAGGGGCTAGCCAAGGTTAACATGTTAAATCTGTTTTATGAGGTCTGCTGGAACCCACTCTTCAACAATACATCTGTTCAACAATTATTAGACCGTTTTTGTCATAAAAAATTCAGCACCCCCGAGTGTTGCATGAGTAAGACCTGAAAATTTATGCGGTGGATAGAATACTTAATTTCTCCTAGGAACAGGAATGGGGAAAAAAAGAAAACGGAATTTACTTATGGTTGTCCGATTCAAAGTATTGAGCTGATTGTATTTTTATATAAATATATATTATTATTTACAAATCCCATGGGATTTTATTGTAAAAAGTTTATTGTACTTATATAAAAAGTATTCTACATATTATTATTATTATTATTATTATTGTTGTTGTTATTATTATTATTATTATTATTATTATTATTATTATTATTATTATTATTATTAGTAGTAGTAGTAGTAGTAGTAGTAGTAGTAGTAGTAGTAGCAGTAGTAGTAGCAGTGTTATTATCATTATTATTGCTATTTTAGCAGTTTAGCATTATTGCTATAATCCATTGATTCATCATAGTTCAAAAATTATCATTGTTACTGTTCATTACGGTAATGTGGTTTTGATCTTAAAACTAGCACCGTTGACAATAAATCTAGAAAATAAATTTAAGAAACTAAAAAAAATATATATATTTAAAACAAAATCAAATGACCATATCATCACCAATCTCTTCAAGTTTCACATAGCGGCTATCAGAAAGAAAAAAAATATATTATAAATGATTTAAAAATATAGAAAAATGTCCATTATAAACCAATATTAAATACCTAGTATATAAAATAATCATTAAAAATAAATGAATAACCCGGATCTCACAATCTCTTCATGTTTCACATTAAGAAAAAAAGAACCATTAGAAAGAAAAAAATCTACTATAAATAAATTATAAACATTATGTAATACACAAATCTATTATAAGCCAAATATAAATACGTAGTATATGAAATAATAATTACAAATAAATGGTTTCCCATGATATCCCAATCTCTTCATGTTTCACATAACGGTCATCAGAAAGAAGCGACATCCTCTTCTCCAGCATCTCCATTATTTTCCCAAGAGAAACTTTACCAAAACACCACCTTAAAACTCACACAGAAGAGAGGGGGAAAAAAACGAGCAACCAGATATTCCAGTATTTCTGTAAAGGATCTGATTTTAATATACATTGAGGCTTTCTCTTAACGACACTCTTTATACGGCAGAGGGCAGGAAGGCAGTCGGGCCCGGCCAGGCTAGAGCAATTCCCCCCGTCCCCGCTCTCTCTCTCTCCCTGGCTGGAATGTGTTCTGACAGGCAGGAGGGATGACCCTGAGAATCACATTATGTATATTTCTAAGCGGCCTGCTGCATTTGCATGTAGGAGACAGTTAAAATAAGGCCATAAATCAGCAGCAAACATATAAATGGATTTGTGGGAGATTGAAACCCTCGGAGAGTCTCCCGAGCAAATATTTCAGGGCCTGTCTGAGAGATATCCACTGTCATTAAGCCGCAGGAGCTCTCTGACCACTCGCCGTGTATATTTCCTTCATTACACGACTAGGAAGACGGCCACGTATGGCTAGTTCGATAAATCTATCTGCATATTCCTGCGCCTGCTTTGTCATCAGGGACCGGCGGTTTAAGCATTTTATCTTCTTTTCATGAAACCCGAAGAACGTCTCAGAAGGGGTTTACCAGGTTTAATTTTGGTCATTTTGAATTTAACTTTTTTTCCTATACTGCAAGGTTTATGTTGTTTTACGTGGTGCAACTTTTAGACACTTTAGTCAAGTTTTAAGTGCTTTTGTTATCAGACATACACGCACACCTACACACACACACACACACACACACACACATACACGCACACCTACACACACACACACACACACA
>CM051497.1:27040759-27116667 GCA_028031935.1 Paedocypris micromegethes | reverse complement strand
TATATATATATATATATATATATATATATATAGACATTATATATAGATATAGACACAATGCCTCTTGAAAATGCAAGAACATATTAAAAATGTATATAAAAGATGTGTACATTTTTGTTTGTGTTACAATGTTTGTGTACAGAAAATATTAAAATATGTAATTATTTTTTTGTATTTTTATTAGAATAACAAAAGAATTAGCATATATGGATGTATTACCAAAAATGTAAACATGTAAAATTTAATTAGTAAAATATGGTACCAGGCATACACTGATACATTTACACGTTTAGGCCATGAAAATTCAATTCCATGTATTAATCTGACAACAAAACATCTAGTTTAATATGTGTCTACTGAAATTCTGCCAATAGAGCTGCTTTTTATTCTCAAAATTAAGCAAGATTTATAAATATCGTACAACTCAAAAATCTACAAAGATTGCCTACTGAATAAACCTCAAACTAAGGCCTGTAAATCTCTTAAATATGCTCAAAAAAGCTACGACTTGCACTTCTTTTCATACACTGTAATTGCACTTTGAAAAACATCCTCATTCAGACGCAAAGAAATTAATTACGGTTTAGCGGCGCTGCTGGTCAGTCGCCATCATATAGGTTTCCAGAGTAAATGCTGACGGTGGCGTGTGAGGAAGGATTAGTGACTGTCGCTTCCACAAGAGAGAACAAAGCATCCCTGAAGAAAAGAGCCCAGCATCTCAGTCACAGACGTGAAGGCTCTTTACAAGTCTACCCGCTTTGCAATGAAGACGCCTCTTCGAGAGCACTGTTATAGACGCAGATTTGTGACAATAAAAATGAATGATCGCTTTCTAGAAAAATTACAAAAGAAGTATAAAACATGGCTTGTTTGTTTTCTTAAACAGTGTGATTTTTGAAACACTTTGTTTGGCAAATTCTCACCAGCCAATCAGAGCAAAATATGCCCCTACCTAGCATAAGACAATTGTCACACAAAACAATAAAAAAAAAAAGTTTGACTTTTAATAAATAAATTGAAATTACAAAGGAAATATGAAACACTGCTTGTTTGTTTTCTTAAACAGTAAACTTTTTGAAATCCTTTGGTTTGGCAAATTCTCACCAGCCAATCAGAGTAGAGGACAATATGCCCCTCCCTAATGAGAGAATTGTCACACAAAACAAAACAAAAAAGTATGACTTTTAAAAAATAAAACTCTTCAAGACAAAAATGTATAAATATTAATATAAATATGTATTTATTTATTGATTAATAAAAAAAAAAAATATATATATATATATATATATATATATATATATATATATATATATATATATATATATATATATATATTTAGGCCTTGAAAATGATCTAGTTTAATATTTGTCTAGTGAAACTATGCCAATGGAGCTGCTTTTATTTCTCAATATAATATTGTTATTCTCAATATAAATATAAAAAATATATAAATATTTAGAGATTTATAAATATACAACCGAAAAACCTACAAAAATGGCCTACTAAATAAACCTCAGATTAAGGCCTGTAAATCTCTTCATTAAGCTCAACGAAAGCAAAAAACAATTAAAAAAAAAATGTCTTTGAAAAAATAATTAAAACATACACTTATAAATAACAATTGAAATACTGGTATGTATACATTAATATCCATATATAAAAAATGTTATATATTTACATAAACACACAAACATATGTAGTATTATATATAATATAGTATATATATATATATAATATAGTATTAATTTATCGAGATACATACATGCATTCTCTAAGCGAATGAACCAAATGAACCAACATATTAACAAAAAAAAAACTTTTGGAACTCTGAGACCTTGAAGTGCATGTTTGCCATAGGTGATGGTTTTGTGATGAGAATAGTGCGTAATGATCAATCCCCACATCCTCAATTTGATACACAACTGAAACAGATACTCACTCAACCAACTGCTGATTCGGAAAGTGCAATCCTAGGGAACGTTCTGGAAAAGCCGCTCTGGTTAAATAGAAGGACATGCCCAATTTGAGCCACACAAAGAATTGAAAACTTAGGAAACCTTGAAGCTCAACAGGGCTTATATGAGCACTTGCAAAATTGTGCAAAATATTTAGGATATTTAGACAGGGTTTGGGCAATGTTTAGTTGCTTGGATTATACTCGAAATCATCCAGCTCCACTGAACAATCACAAACTTATTTTTGGGTAAGTACATCCTCCACCCCCTTAAAAAAATCCCCAAAAAACTCAATTAAACTCTGAAATCAAATCTTGGATTCCCAAAATTGGCAGCTATGTGTAAAGTACATTAACCAAACTAAGGTTTTTCTGTTTATTGTTAAGAATACTGACAGATATGAACCAAACTATGCTAGTTTTGATTTCTAATAAGAATACTTTTAGTAGACAAGTCCTGGCATTTTTTTAAGTTACAAATTGCACAAATTGACTGACAAAAGCCCAACTATTTATTCTCTTGAAATACAGTTTAATCAGGCAGCAAATTCACTGGTAAAGCCTGATCATGTTCAAGTCCAGTAACTTTCACAACAAACACTTCAACCATAATTGCGCTACGGGCATACAGGAATTTTGCGGATGACGTCACATGACACGTGCCCAGCCAATCAGATGTAGTGTTTACATCATTTAGCGCTATTCTGTCTATATCAATTACCACCACGGTCGTTTGGTTCATTCGGTCGTGCTATGGATTGTTGAGCAATCTCTGAACTCTTGAACTAATAGATTCAGATCAAGACCTTTCAGAAGAAATGGTCTCTTAATCTGTTTTGTAATTTTCACAAAAAAAAAATAAAAAATGTGCCATGTTATAACACACTTCTTTGGATCGATCACCAATCACAGAGCAAGTCTCTCTCTCTCACACACACACACACACACACACACACACACACACACACTCTTTCTCTCTCTCTCCCTATAAATAAACAAATAAATGAATACGTAAATAATTAAATTATTCATTAAAAGCTATTGTGACCATAAAGCCCAAAAAAAAATGAGAGAAAGAAAAATGTATGTGAAATATTAAAAGAAAAAGTGGCAAACTTGAAACTGGAAAATCAATTCATTTGGAATAAAAATGAATTATTTAACATTACCACCACTTACCAATTCATTACCAAATCTGGCCTTTTGTGGCAAAAAAAATCTGATTGAAATCTGCCTAAGCGACGTTACTTTCGTTACTTTTCCATTTGAAATATAAATGTTCGTACAGTAGTTGTGTCACGTTCATGTACAAAGGACTGCATTACCCAAGAGACTTTGTTTCCGTCTTTTAGTGTGTAATCGTTGGTATATTGTTGCCACCTGTTCCTCATGAGTGTATGTATTTAAGTCTTCACCTGTGTCATTGTGCTTCATCAGTCATTGACGTTGCACTTTCTATGTAAGTTCTCCGAGTCTTGTCATTAAATGTACGTTTTTCGTCACCTCGGACTCGGCTTTTCTGATCTGCACCGGAGATCGTAACAAGTTGCAACGATAACATCTTCATAACATTGTGTATTTCCAACATTGTGATGGAAAAAAATCAGTCATCATTATAATCATTATAGACACTTGTTGTGCTTCTAAACACTTTGTTGTGATGGGAATTCTGGGAGTTGAAGTTCCTAGACTCGCCAATGCTTTTTTGGATGCGATGTCTTTGCTAAAATTGCTAAGAACCATTCAATTCAATTCTACTCTAAATCACAGAACGCCTGATTTTATAATAAAATTATATATCACCTTCACTTATTGCAAATTAAAAATACATGAATTACGACCCAGCCCGTATATAACCGCTGAACGCTTACACATAGCAACTCAGCCATCAGATTTAACGGTGGTCCACGCTAAAGCACGTTCTTTAGATGACTAGGCTAATTCCAGACTTAGTCGGGGTCGAGTAAAACATTTCCCAAAACCATTCAGCCTTCCGAATCACACAACTCAAGTCTCCGCCAAGCCACACGACTCGAATTCACATTAAACCGAGGCGGCAACACATTATCGTCATGTAAATACATAAGTGATGCTGCTAGCCCTCTTTATTATTTATGAGACCGGACTCATAATCACATTACATTACTCTGCTTAGAAACCCAAGAGGTCAGAAGTGGTTTACATTAATGGGCCGAGCAGCGGCGGCGGATGCTGAACATTACATATCATTTAATAAGGCTCATAAGTGTCAGCGTGATTGGCGTTAATGGCATTGTTTTAGCGCTGAAACTTTCCGCGGCCGAAAACCTGACAGGCCGTCGGTGTTCCGTGCCAGGGTGCCGACTCATGTGGCTGCACGAGCTCGATTAATATTTGAAGATATTAATGTAGATCATAATGAGCGTATAAAAGTGGGGCACGATGCCTTCGGAGAGGCGGCGCGAGTTGCCAAACAAGCAAATTACCAGCCCGACGCTACACGCCACACAAATAGTCCAACGGCGTCTTTTGTGCGATTCGATTCTTTCCCGCAGCTTGGCATCGTGCCAGCGCCTAATTCTTTCTGGTAGGAAGCCACGTCCACAATCGAGCTTATTTCATCACCGAAAACACGCGCGCGCAATCTCCAAGGATCCCGTGCACATAAAAAGTGATTTATTTTAACTTTCTGAGTGAAAATATGATATTTAATTACTTCTGGTGGGAAAACAGATTCATCTCGCGGTGAGTTATGGACAATCCTGCTCATGAGCGGAATGAATGTAATATCGAGTGAAAACGCTTTCATAAATCTGTGCGAAAATGCAAATGCGCTTTAAAACTGAGCCATGCAAGGTTACGCCAGCCAATATCGCTCATGCTAAACGCTCAAGACCACTGTCACACACGAAGGTCTTCAATGTAAACCAACCCATGTGTCCGTCGCCGTGCCCGCGTTCAATAAATCTCGTGTAGGGTTTATTCACGGCGTATTTAAACAGTAAATATATCACAGTCGCGAGCATCACTTTAGACGTGCAGATTATGACGGCTGCAAATGCAATTTCTACAAAGCAAAGCCTTGTTAGCGCCAAAGTACCAAACGCCGAGGACAATCAGGACCCTTATCACCGTGTTCCCGAGAACGAAAAAAAAGGAAAGATCTGGAAATCTAGGCACTTTGAATCCTTTACTGTTCCGTGCATTAGCATAACAAAGCCCCAAAGACTAAGGTAGAAGAAGAAAGAAATATTGTTGCATCTGCCCATCCCATCCGCTCGTCCCTCTATGCCATCGGCACAAACGCACACGATGAGATAAATGTGCCGATGGATGGATGAATGGATGGATGGATGGACATACTGGTGGAGACCGATAAATAGAAGGACAGACAGATGGATGGACTGATTTACAGATACAGAAACCGACAGAGACATTTGTATGAATGGATGAGTGAATGGGTAGACAGACAGACAGTAATATACTGTAAAACGACGGAAACAGACAGACAGATAGAATGACAGACAGACAGACGAAGAGGCGGTGAGGCAGGCAGATTCAAAGAATGAAGATAGATGTTTAGATAAAATGATGAGAATGGAGAACAAAAAGGCAATAGATAGATGGGTGGATAAATAGAGACAACGGTGTGTGCGGGGTTCTAGTGTGTGAAAGGGATAAGATAGAGATAGAGAAAGAGAGACTGACAGACAGACAGACAGACAGACAGAGAGAGAAAAAAGACAAAAAAGTAGAAAGAGATAGAGAAAGAGAGATAAGCAAAAAGAAGAGAGAAAGGGAAGAGAGAATGAGAGAGAAAGAGAAGACTGAACGGAGAAAAAGAGAGTGTGAGCGAGAGAGAACAAGACTGATAGAGAGTGAAAGACGAGATAGAGGAGAAGAGAGAGAGAGAGAGAGAGAGAGAGCTAAAGAAAGAAAAGATAAGAGAAAAAGAGAGTGTAAGCGAGATAGAACAAGACAGAGACAGACATAGAGAGATTTATAGAGAGAGAAAGACAGATAGAAAGAGAGAGAGAGAGAGAGAGAGAGAGAGAGAGAGAGAGAGAGGGAGACAGACAGACAGACAAACAGGGAGAAAAAAGACAAAAAGAAAAAAGATATAGAGATACAGAGATATAGAAAAAAGATATAGACATAAAAAGAATGTGAGGGTGCGAGTGAGAGAGAACAAGGCAGATACAGACATAGAGAGATATAGAGAGAAAGATAGAGAAATAGAGATAAAGAGACAGACAGACAGACAGACAGACAGACAGACAGACAGACAGACAGATAGATAGATAGATAAATGTGTGTGTGTTTGTGTGAGAAAGATAGACAATTGTAAATTTGCATGACATTCACATGACATGATGTTTTTTCCCCACAAACATTTCTACACACACACACACACACACACACATGTTTCAGACCCATTAGGGACTGGCACGAATACACGCAAATTCTATTCATGCGAAAAGTTCTCGCCACGGCAAAACCCCGAAGATCTGATATCAGCGGAGCTCACAAAGTCAGCAGAAACAGCAAGTTTGTAAAGCCCCTCAGCCACCGACACAGACCCCCCTACTCTCATCCAGGCCCGCTCAGAAAGAAACAGGATGAAATGACATTATGCATATGAAAATGTCCAGAAAGATGTTTGATTTATGTATGCATTAGATGCAAATTCTATTACAGGACACAAGGCGCTGGTGAGATTTCTCTCTGAACACTCGACTGCCCTGATCAAACCTGATCTCATTAATTCCGACAAGGGGAGAAAGAGAGAAGCGAAAGAGCGAGAATTGGAAGAAATTTACAACCCGGACACAGATTTAACAAAAGAAGGGGGGCAGTAAATTGCATTCTGAGCTCTACGGCCACCGCAGGAAGAGTCGGACCAGGAGACCAGGGGCGCGGACCACTCATGTTCTCACACTATGCATTATACATGATTACATACACACAATTCGGGGGCTGTTTGTTTTCTGGCTTGGTGATAAATCGTGCGCTTTGAGACAGTTAAAACTGTGAAAAGCGCCTTACAAATACTGATTATTATTATTATTATTATTAATATTATTATTATTATATAAATATATTTTTTTTTTGTACACACGTTTTTGTATATTTGGTTAGCCACTTTTTGCACTTTTTTACTTCCTTGAACCTTTATATTTCTATATTCTATATTTATTTATATCTCATTTGTAAATATACCTTATATGCACTTCAGGTTAGATGCTAACTGCATTTCATTGTACGTGTACTTTGCACAATGACAATAAAGTTGAATCTAATCTAATCTAAATGCAAAAAATATGAGCAAGCAAACACACACACACACACACACACACACACACACACACACTTGCTTAAAACGTAAAATAGAATGCCATTATACACACTAAATAAGAGCAATAGAAATAACTACAATACATCAAAATATATTACAGAATAAAAAAGACCAGAAACAGTCTAAATTTAACACAAGAATACAAAGCATACGATTTGACTACATATAAAAAGTGCAAAAGGCAAAATACAAATAACAGTATTGAAATAAGTAGTAAAAAACCTTTACTTTGGGTTATATAAATGTGTGTGTGTGTGTGTGTGTGTGTGTGTGTGTGTGTGTGTGTGTGTGTGCAATGTACCAGTTTGAAAATTGTTTCTGCATTTCATTGGTTGAACCAGTATAGGTGGGGATGGTAAAGACAAAAATTGAGGGTCATGATCCGATACTCAGGTAAGAAGGTCAACAATTCAGAGTAAAACTATAGTGTTTAACCCGCTGGGGTCCCTAGCGCACTTTTTTTAAGATCAGTGTAAAACACACTAACAATGGGCTCACATACAAGTGTTATACATCAATAGAAAGTTTGAAGTGTCTATGTTTTTCTTTTTTTTTTTCCTAAAGAATACAGAACGTAGTGTTTTTCATAAAAAATAAAACTACGACATGAAGCATGTTTGCCTTTTTGTTAAGAGGAGTCAGTTCAGAAATAAATAATACAATAAAAAAATAATAATAATAAATAATATTCTTCCATAAATAAACTATTTCTTATCTAAATTACTATACTTAATAATATACTATGTTCAATTAAATATAACCAAACCACATTGATTAAAAACAAGAAAAACAGTTTGGTTGGCATTTTGTTTTTATAATCTGAATGTATTTCTATAATTTGGTGCAAATATAAGCCCAAATTCTACATTTATCCTTAAATGTGGACATTTTATGTTTTTGCTTCATTACTCAACAAAACAGGAAAAACCATCAAGCTTGTCATTCAAAAACTGGACAATTAAATCACCAAAAAGACCAATTCGATGTCGCCGTAAACAAAAACGACCAGCCACGGACAATCCAAACAAAGCTATAGATAAACATCGACAGCAAAGTGAACGACATCTCGAAAAGAGAAAAAAAACCCACAGAATATGAAAACGAAGGCACCATGTGTGTCCTAGGATGGCAGCGACAAGACGGGCAGAATCATCAGGATATCACAGACCTTTCTATATTCCCATTTCACCTTCTCCCGTGGCTGCAATGATTGAGGTCAAGCAGAGGATTCTCCGCTGGCCTAACTAATGTGATTGCATCAGAGCAATACCCTTAAACCATATCAGGTCCTGATCTGCATACTAATTGGCTGGGCCGTCCTTGGCAGTGACCTTGACGGGGTCTAGCAGCCTCGGGGAGGAGGTGGGGGTCTTGAGATACGCACACTGTCCATCTCAAGCATAACCCCTGTTAGCAGCCCATCTCCTTCTCTATGCATCAATGCAAATTATAACAATGGCCGGGGCTTTATTCCGAGGGTAAGCCTGCGTGACCCCCCGTGACAGGCAAGGGGGCAAACAAAGAGGCTCTTTCCCACTCACTGCACATGGTCACTGTCAGACTGCTTGACTCTCAACGCATACGGAATAAGACGCGGTGGTGCGGGTGGTGCAAAAGCAATTTTTATCCATCGGATGCTAAAAAGCGCATGTTTGTATGTTGTTGAAGAACGCCGTGTGTGTGCTCAGATACTGCTGAGCTGTTCAGCGCTTCGCTTCTGATGTTATTGGTAACGCTTAGTCATCTAAATATGGCAGTTTATCCTCAGCAAGAAGGCTTTAAGATGCACGAACCAATCAGAGACTCCCATAAAATCAGCCAAATATAAGCAGACACACTTGTTTAAATATGTGTGCGTATATATTGTTTACGCACGGCCATAAGTATTATGTATATTATAATACTTATAATTATAATATAAGTCCATAATTATTATACGTATATAATACTTATATATAAGGCTATAAGTATTATATATAATATATACAGTATAATAGCGTCTTTGCGTTGGTCTCGGACTAAGAAAAGCGCTATACAAATGAACTTGAACTTGAACTTATTAAATATACTCTATATATTTATATAAATACATATATTAGAGCTGCACGATTAATCGTTAAAAGCTCACAATCGTTAAAAGATCGCGATCTGGATTCTACCCCCCTCTCTCGATCTTAATCCAGCATTTATACAATTCTGCCAAACTCTCTGATCTCCGACGAGCTTGTGTGTGAGTGTGGGTGTGTGTGTGGGAGGAACTCCGACATACACAATCATTTAAATACTATAAAGGAGAGACGGTCATGATATACTTCTGTCGTATTTGGAGCTTCGTTTAAAAAAAACTGAAAATAAACAGGGAGAACGAGTGAGGAAGCACAACGGTAAAGTAAGTGTGCCTTCAACTGGAATTTTAGTACCTGAAAAAAGGATTTTATTCGGAAGTGTGTGTGATTACTGCAGTGTCAAACAAGAGCAACACACTCAGCAAACCATCTACAGCAAACATCTACAGTTGAGGAGAAAGTTATTAGCCCCCCTACAAAATAAATTGTTTGATAAGTATTTTTAAAAAGTGCCTTTAAACAGAGCTAATCATTTTGTTCTCAATAGTACTGTTTATAATACTGTACTTTTGTATGTTTATTTTTATTACGTTTAATGGTGATTTTTTTTTACAACATTAGTTTTACATGACATTACATAATTTTTCATTCTATTGAATAAAATGTAAAGGAAAGAGTAAACTGTGTTATGTTGCGGTTTGACAACCTGATTTGCAGGGTTAAATATTTAAAATAGAAAAATATCCAGAATCATGAAAAAAAATTATATATATAAATGTATACCCTAACTACCCTAACTAGGTATTCAGTCATCTGCCTTGACTAACATATGAACTTAAGTGCCGTCTCATTCCTGACCCATAGGGTTCAATATGATGTCAGTCCACCTTTTGCAGCTAATGCAGCTTCAACTCTTCTGGGAAGGCTGTCCACAAGGTTAGGGAGTGTGTTTATACAAATTGTTGACCATTCTTCTAAAAGCAAGGTATTCCTTTCTCTCCCGTAGAACCGGCATCATGAAATGACATTGTACAAACCTCCAATATTTCCTTATTCTCAGTAACGAAAAAATTATTTGTCGAACGAAACGTCTCGGCATGGATTCATTTCATACGTCGGGGTACCACAGTACATCCATCCTTTTTCTCTATCCTCTATCTATTTCGAGGTCACGAGGAATTAAGGCAAATCCCTGCAGCTTCCCATTTCTGGCTCTCCAAAGCAGATAAACACATTTAAACGGGACGTCCTCTCATAGTTAAGTGGTCGTTTCATCTCAAGTCGATGAACCAGGCGTTTGTAACTTTGCCTGATCCGTGTAGTAACAGTTTAACAAGTAAATAGCCCATAATTGCACATGCCAGGCCAAGAAAAGTAAGGCGACGTGGCACTGTTTTTTTTTTTTCCCGCCCCTCCTGTAGTTCTCTCTTCTCTTCTTTATTATGCGACTTCATTTTAGTGTACTATTAAAATCCCGGCACATCACAGGAGTCACTCACACCGGCCTCACGGGACACAACAGCACCGTCAGTGGATCATTAGACGCCGGCAAACTCACAATGCCTTAGTATCATCTCAGCGCTAAAAAGAAAAACAGCCCTCTGCTCTTGTTTGGCTCCTGCGTTCCCTTCCCCAAGATTTTAATACAAAAGAAGATTGTGAAAGCTCGGAGGGATGAGGTGAGTTTGCTTGAAGATATTTAAAACAGAGGAACGCTTTGTTAAAAATACAAGTCCTTCGGGTTGTCGGAGAGCTCTTTGGTCTAAGAAGCTCCGGTTTTAAATGGAGAGAAAATGCTGCACCGCAGGGTTTTTCCAGGTCCTGACATATCCGTTACCTGCAAAGTAAAAGTGCACGGAAACTTATTTTCTACCTTTGTAATTCCAAGTTTCATTACCTGCAACTTTTTTCAAAGTGTTTGGCGGATGCTCGTGCGCACACACACACACACACACACACACAGAAACTCACTCACACTGTTTAGATTTTTGTCCACTTGTCGATCTCACACACACACACATACTCACATAATTCAGATTTTTTTGCACTTATCGATAACAAAAACTTGAGTGTTCTTGGACCACCACATGCGCACAAACACTTAACATCACACCAACACAATTCACGTTAGTATCCAGACGTATATAGCATCACACACACAAATACACAAATGCAACACAATTTGAGTTATTATTCAGGCGTATCTAGCACACACACACACATACACACACACACGCACACACACACACACACACACACACACACACACAAATACACAAACGTAACACAGTTCAGGTTATTATCCAGACGTATCTAGCATGTGTGTGCACACACACACACACACACACACACACACACACACACAAACACACACTTTATGTCAGACAAGCATTCCTTATAAAAATATTAAATCCCAAAACATAATATAATCATGATCATAATTTAATATTTGATTATGAAAACTATATTGTTATGCTAATCATTTGCAATTATGTCAAGACTTTGCCATTATTACTATAAATTTTATCTCAGGTTTCAAACGGTCAACATTTTGGATTTTCAACTTTTTGCACTATTTTTTTGTACAATACATTTTATTTTGTTCAATACATTTATTCAAATAAACAGTCATACATGTACATACTTCCTTCTTTTTTATTTATCGTAAACCAAACAAAATCAATTATTATTACATAAGGAAGAATATAAACGTAAAACAGCTTTTTTTGTGAGTGTAAATGTGTGTTTGTGTGTGTGCACATACTGTATATACATTTCATATTTATTATGCACTCACTCTCTCTCTCTCTCTCTCTCTCTCTCTCTCTCTCTCTCACACACACACACACACACACACACACACACACACACACACACACACAAGATGTGTATCTTAATAGATGAAGTAAGAGCAAAAGAGCTGTAATTTTAATCAAATCTCTGGCTTATTCGTGTGCGGCTGTCGAGCGCTATTGAGGTTTTAAATGCATGTTGTTGGGACTTTGCTGAATGTGCTCAGTAGGGGTCGTCTCGCTCAGTAATTATACCTCACTTACAGGTATTTCTGTTGCTGTGCTCTTTATCTTCTCTTGTAAAGAGGAAATCAATTTGTACGGATGTATATGAGCGAGGTGATTGCCTGGAGTGGAAGGGGGGAGAAAAAGAATGGCTGGCTTGGCACAAGAAAAGAGGGGGAGAAAAAAAAAAACATTGTTATAAAATGGACAAGTCGTTTGGAAAATTGAGGAGAGTTGCTTTTGAATGTGTTTGTTTGGGTCTTTTGTTGGGTTGTATTTAACGTCTGTCATGGAGCACTGAAGATCTGGTGGAGGAACCCAAAGAGACGAGGACAAATGAGGAGAGAAGTAGACGCTTTACGACGAGGCCCGAATTAAAAAGACTAGTGGTTTCACAGCTTTTTAAGCTTTAGTAAAATCGTCTGTTCGAGAAAGCAGGAGAAAACTATTGATTTAACTAAAAAGCAAACGAACAGCCTGACAAACTAAAGACACACACGCATACATACAAAACATCAGTCTCTCTGTCTCTCTCTTTCAGTTGACGAGGACAGACGAACATGTGGGGAAAATGACAGACAGGGAGACACAAATAGATAGACAGGATGAATGAATGAATGAATGAATGAATGAATGAATGAATGAATGAATGAATGAATGGGTGGGTGGACGGACGAATGTACGGATGGACGAAGGGATGGATGGATGGATGGATGGATGGACGGACAGACGATAAGACAGATAAGCCGATAGACAGATGAAGAGGTAGACAGATAGAGAGATAGACAGAGAGATAGACAGAAAGACAGATAGACAGATAGATAGATAGATAGATAGATAGATAGATAGATAGATAGATAGATAGATAGATAGATAGATAGATAGATAGATAGATAGATAGATAGCGTCAGTTGTCTGTCTGGCTTCTTAAGCTTGGATCCCAACGTCCGGCTTCAACTGCCCTGGATAGACAGACATGGAAATAGACAGACAGACAGACAGACAGATTGAAACATACAAATAAATTAAACTAATGATCTTAATTGCATTAAGCCGTAAATGTCATTATTCATGACAAGATAGCCAAACAAAATAAATAAAGTCACACGTATTAAAACCTTGAGCTTTCTAATGAGCAAAAGCACAAATTGTATTATATCCGCAAAATTCAGGGCAGATTTGTGTAAGTGACAAGGCTAAATTATCACAATTAAGGTCATCACCATCCGGCTCCAGAGTGGTCAAGTGGAATAATGTCAAGACATTAGGTCTCGCGGTTTCCAGCGTGGTCACACCATCGCTCAACGCGGCTATTAGCGTCCGGCTCGGCTAAACACTCGTGGCGCTTATTAATCAGAAGCCAGATTTCAGAGCTTAGCATATTCTGCGTGTAGCGCTGGCCAGACTCGTGGGTGGCTGAACGTCAAAAAAAGTTCCGTCACCGGCGTTAGCAAAGCACACAGTAATTGTCAGGCACAATTATTTCTATTTAAAGAGTCCGGAGATCCAGGCCTGGCAGAGTGATTCAGAGAAACCCTCAGGCTGACCATGGCTGGAGTGGACGGGACGGGATTACGAACCATGACCATAATGTGTGGATGGCCAGCGGCCTGTGGAAGCCATGAGACAAGTGATCCAATGATAAGTGAGGGAAGCCGATTGGACAGAGGCCTGATGCTCGATTTATAGCCGGTCAAGAGTGTCTCGGTCCGAAATGGCCACGTTGATATGTGTAAAAATTTAGGATAAAAAAGACCGTTTTTAGCAAAGAGTGTGAAAATGTCAATTAGAAAAAGCAATACAAGACCGACAGATGTGGTTTCCAACACAGTACTGTAAAAAACGGATCTTCATCTTGATTTCAAATTAACGGCAATCTACCGTTATTTTTTTATTTTTTTTTTATAGTACAACTATCTACTAGTCATCTCTTGAAGCATAGTAAATAAATAAATGATGCTTTGTAAAGAAAGAAAACTGTTTTGCTGTAAACTATATATTTAATTTTACACTATTTTTACAGTAAAGCACCAAATTCCAATATCCAATTGTATCTGTATTTCATGCTAATGTGATTATTCTCATATAATTGTGATCATATTTTTGTTAAAATGAAAAAAAAAAAAACTATATGGTTTTACAGCTATACTGGTATATACAACACCAAACTATAATAATATGAATCTTTACCGTGATTTTAAATTAACAAAAAACTAAAAAAGTTTTATTTTTTTTTTTTTTTATACTGTACAATACTCTACTAGTCATCTTTTGATGCATTGTAAAGAAATAAATGAAGCATTGTAAAGAAAGAATAATTCCGTTAATATGAAAAAAATATTTAGCTGTAAACTATACAATTATTTTTACCGTAAAACACCAAATTGTAAAGGTACCGGTATATTACGCAAATGTGATTATTCTCACTCTCCGCACTTGAAGTACTCTTGACCCAATTACTACTTCTTCAGACTTGCACACTCTTTGTAATCCACGTTATTATCTAGTCTGAGATTTTTGATTTTCTTTGTTTTGATACCTTTCCTTCACTCCCGCGAGACTGTGTTGAAGGAAGGGGAGGTTCTAACGCCATTTTTCTTTAGGATTCTTGGTAAATGTTTTTCTCTAGAGGTCGGAGAGAAGAAGCAGCTCGAAGTCTGGAAACGAAAGCGCCTTGATCAAATCAGCTGAGCTGAAAAAGATTCACCCACAGAAATAACAAAGACAGAGGTGATTAGCAAGACGCTCGTCCTAGCGACGAGCTCTTCGTTCACACAATCCAGTAGTTTTAAATCTGGAGCAAAGGCAATGATGAGTCCAAAAGTTCTAGAAAATTCCACCATAACAATTTCCAATAATTTTGTTTAAAACCTCCAATAATTGTGTCGTATATCAGATTACGAATGACCAAATACAGTAATAATTTTACATTTTCACATAGTGATTAATTGGTGTAAAGAGATTGGGTTGCAATGTCAGAAATTCAAATTTCATATCGAGTTTGAGTGTTTGTGATACATTTAAAAAAAATGTAAGTAGTCGGATATAAGAATTTAAAATGTAGCATATTTGTTGTCTAATATTGTTGTATTGACATTATTTTATGGGTTGCGTTTGCACATTGTTTTCGTTTTAAGAATGTAAAACATTTGTAAAACAATGTAAAAAAGTTAACTTTTTGGAAATCCGATAATTAAGATCAAGATAGCAAATAAACTCTACACACCATTGTTCGCTTTTTTGCATATGAACTTTTGTTTGTATTTTTTCCCCATTCATTTCATTATGATAAACCATGTCAATAAGTGATGCTGATGTCAATAAGCCGCTGCTGAACACAAATATTTCCCCTAGTGGAATTAATAAAGTCTATCTTATCTTATGAACTATTCTATTGTGTTTTTATCTTTTTATCAGTTCAAAAGTTCAAAGCTTGTATTGTCATCTGTACTAGTTTCCTCGTACAATAAAATTACTACATTGCTTCTCCACAAGGAATCCCAGAACAAACTATAGACCAGGGGTACTCAATAGGCGGACTCCGGTCCGCATCCGGACCCAGACGCGATTACTTTTGGACCGACGGCAAAACCAACATGCTACTCTTGTGATCAAAATCCAAAGGCGTTTTCAGGCGCAATTTTTATTCTGCATTGTTCATTCACACACACGCACCAACGCAAACGAATATATGTATAAATGTGTATAATTTATCTTGAATGATTGTGCTCGTTTTAGCTGCGGGATTTGTCCAATCACAGCCGCTGTAAGAGCAACGTGACAACTACGTCATCTGCGCTCTGGCGGCATTCAGTTAGTTACTTTAGAACACGGCCGCGGCGCTTAGTCGCTCTGGTCGCTTCAGAGTAGCCAGAGCCAGGCGAACGGAAGCTGTCGTTTGCGTAAATCGAGAGATTTTTTTAACCTTAAAGAATATGGCGAGCTCAAAGCTGGCCGTCGATTAGAAAAGAAAAGTTGACTTTGAAAACTGCGAGTTTAAGAGTGAGTGGACAGAATAATATGCATCCGCGCGAAGCAGAAAACCAATGTGTTTAATCTGCAATGAGACTGTCGCGATCGTCAAAAGTGATCGTGAAATGCCATTTATTAATCCAAGCACGCACAATTTGAACAAATTACCCTCCACACACACACACACACACACACACACACACACACACACAGGCAACAAACGTCTCACGTGTCCTGGGACAACACAAGACACCTTTCTCTAATGCTGAAATAGTCAATGAGTGTGTAGTGGTGACTGCTCTGTTTGAAGGGACTCAAAAGGATAATTCACAATTTATGATCTTTCTCAGATTGTTTGATGAAGAAAAGGGAGGTGAACAATATTGTGTCAAATTTATGAAGATGTTTTGGGTCTTACAAACCTCACACAAGGAGGGATTACATTTATGAAGTAGTAGATTCTTAGAGATCGAGAGATTGACCTGAAGCATGTTGTTTCTATATGGATGACGTGCCATTCACATATCGATTCATATTTGCAACTTGACCGATATTTTTCCGGACCTCAGACCGAACAGAAATTTCATAAGTGGACCCTTCAAGTTTATAATTGAGGACCCCTGCTATAGACAATATAGACAGTATTGTATTAGAATTATACCCACCAACTTGTAAATCTGAGCTTGGACTCGCGCTCAGTATCCCGGTGATGCTTTGAGTCGGTGTCCTTGCTTAATGGCACCAAAGAAAAGGACATTTGTATACAATCTCCGAGCCAAAGCAGCGGATATTTTCCCATCGTAGACAAGAGCAATGGCTTTCTGCAGCAGAGCCCAAGGCGGCCGTGTCGGGTTCTAATGAGATGTTTAGAGACACGGCTGGCTAATGGAACATTCTGGAGTTTGTCTTCTTAACTCCAGAGCCTTGTACCTGAGGAGACAAAGGACGTTCTGCCTACCAGGGGAAGAGCGGAATTCGAGGTAATCTGTGTCGTTCATATTATGCTTCCTGACACAAATGATCAGATAATTCACATCAGAAGTGAATTAACATCTGTTGTTTGAATGGGGCTAATGTCTAGTGATTCATCAATTTCACCCGCTAATATTGCTGACCAGAGATTCACGTAAGCGTGCCCAGATTTACACGCAGAGCCGGTGGTTTGTAACGTAACCTTGCTTTAGTAGGAGGATGCTGGTTATAGTTATCACCACAACAATCAAGTAAAGTAAAGTAAAGTGAGTGTGATTGTCGTGATGAAAGTTTGCCTATTTGGCCACTCAAAAAGTGTACTCTGCATTTAACCCTCCAGTAAAGTTACACAAGCACAGTACACAAACATAGGGAGCGTGTTAGGGTCAGTGAAAGCCAACGGACCGGGATTCAAACCGGCAAGTCTAGGGTGGCAGGTCCAACTGTGAGTAGAGGGTTTGGAAAATCAAATCGGGAAATTAGTAAAAGAAAAGCAACAAACAAAAAAAAAATATTGTTGTGGATATTGTTCACGTGGACACCATGATGACATCAGTCATGCCAAAATCATGATGACATCATTCATTCAATCATCATTCAAAATGGCATAATTCGCAAGGAAATCCTTCATTCCGTCATCATGATGATATCATGAAAATTTCATGACAGTCACGACATATTTCACATTCTTCAAAAATGTTCTTCATGATGACATTTTCAAGTGGACATCAATCATAACATCATTATTTACAGTACATAGACATTATTAAGGTTTTGCTCTTGATCTTTTTGGACAAATCATGTTTCTGAGACTGAAACAAGTCGCTTTGTGTTTTGATTCTATTAATGGCAATTTAAATGTACTGGTAAAGCCATTTTTGCATGATAAACAACGGACTGTTTGTCAGCAAAAAAGTTTTATCATTGCTTTTTCATACCATTTTTCATCTTCTAGAATAGCCACACATTAAATTTCGATAGGTTAAACTTTAAAAACTGATGATTGATTAACAAAAAATGAACTTTTTGCTTCTCTCAAAACTTTTCAGAACACTTCTGATCCGTGTTCCAAAAGTAAAGTACATTTCTCAACGTCTTTTCCTCACAAGATCCACCCTGGTGACCTTTCAGAAGACCCCGAGATTACGCTCGTCTTATTAACCAGGAGCGCGTCGCTTGACGCTTTGACAAGCGGAACATTTCTCCAATTCTTAGGGTTCACTCTAGTTTGTGTTCCATTCGTATTGTTTACCCATCCTCTCTCCATCCGCACCTCCGTGACAAGCTCCGCACTTCCCCTCAACGCTTCACCGAATCGCTTCTTCTCCGCAGGATCCCGCTAATCTGACACAGAGAAGTCAACGATTGCCGACTTATTAGGAATCGCTCATTCCATCAGAGCTTTCTGTGCTCATCCACAGTCCCTCCACCCTCCCATCAAGCCTCCGAGGAGCATCACCGCCAACAAACATGGCGTTGGAGAGGCAAGCGCCCACCGATGGACTCAAAGAAGAAGAGAAGGGTAGGATGAAACCACTAATTCTATTTTGATAGTGGTCCGCGATGCTTTTTGCCGTGGGGATGCTGCGACTCTTGTACGCGACTGACAATAAAGCAGGAGACAACATCTGCTCGGTGCCGACTAGCTCGTGTTCCTCGCCGCTCAAGTCTTGTCAGTCACATTTTCCCTAATTAACTAACATCTGCTTTCCATTTTCAGTTACACTGCATCGGCAGCTTGCCTCATCTGAATCCCTGACTCCTGACCTCCCCTGAGGAAGGTGCTCACTGTCACCACAACCCCCAGCATCCTCCTGCCAGGGAAAGGTGATTCCTTTAAAGGGATGAAGGAGCGAGGGAGGGAAGCTGTCGCGTGTGTCAGGTTAAGGCATCTGGGAGACGCCACTGAGTTCTTAAATTAAGCATCGGCTTTGGCTTTCATCGCTTTTCTTTTTCTCCGTTCGCCCTCTCTCTTTCCTGCTCTGACAGTCTTACGTTCTCGCCTTCCAGCGGAGTGGAAAACGGGTTAGGGCTGCAGACTTTGCGCTTTTTTCTGGATGCTGGGTGAGTGTTGGAGCGCGTGCAGAACGGACGGATGTGATGCTGATGTTTGTGCGGCGCACGTGTAAAGCCACAGTAACACCTGAACTCGCTGCAGATGTTGCTGTTCCACATTCGCAGACACTGTTCCAGTTTTAGCCCGGAAAACAAAAGTCACTTGCGAGTGTATGTATTGACACACACACACGTTTTTTTTTTCAAATTGTGTTTTCAAGTATATGTTGGGGCTATTTTTATACGCTGATATGTTAACAATTCCAATACGTTGATTTTGCAATTCAACACAAGTCTACAGACACACATATAGCAACACACACACACGTACACACACACACACACGCACGCACTAGATTATATATTTTGATGTGTCAATAGTGCTACAATTCAACACATGACAACAGACATACTATAAAAACAAACAAAAAAAAATTATAGGAAAACACACACACACGCACACACACTTAATATTTCAAACAGTGCTTCAAAGTATATGTATGTGCAATTTATATACTTTGATGTGTCAATAGTGCTACAATTATACATACAACAGACATACATATATGAACACACACACACAATTATTTTTTCAAATTGTGCTTCAAAATATATGTTGCGGTATACGCGTTGATCTGTTAATAGTGCTACAGTTCAACACACGTCTATAGACATACTTATAGTGTGAGAACACACAAACACACACACACACACACACACACACACACACACACACACACACACACACACACACATGCACACACACTATTTCAAACAGTATTTCAAAGTACCGTATATGTAGGTGCATTATATATACCTGATGTGTCAGTGCTACAACTCAACACAGGTCTACAGAAATACATATAAGAACACACAAACACACACACACACACACTGTTTCAGTTTTAGCATGGAAAACAAAAGTCACTCGCGAGTGTATGTATATACACGCACAATAGCGTGAGAACATAAAAACACTCTCCGGCTTCACTTGTTGACTGCGACGCGTCGACCTGCGCTGAATGATTATTCAATTTTTTAAGAAAGCTTCCATTTTGTTAGATTTGTTTTCCAGCCTTTTTTTTTTACTTCTTGATCAGAAAGCCTGTGATTTATGTGGAAACAGAACGAATCTCTCAAGTTCTACAAAAAAAATTGAGAAAAAGAAAAAAACAAAACAGTAAATGATTACATAAAAAAAAAATAACAGATGGGCCTGCCTGAAAAAATATGATTTTGCACAAATGATTGCATTCTCTCCCCTTTGGTGTGAAAAGTAGACTCAAGAACACTTTTAAATAATTTGTTCAATTTGTTCCACAGCCAAAGAAAAGCGGCTTGGTGGAAATTCGTATTCATTAAAACTTAATTAATATGCATCATTATGTAAATGAGGTTGCAGTTAATGAGTTCTTAAAAGAAGCCTTCCTTAATTAGTTCACTTTTTAATGGCATCATCATTTATCTTTTTTCTTTGAAGCAGAATGACGCCAGGACCTAGCCGTTCCCGAAAGTGCTCGAATTTTCCGTTTTTTAATTATTCCTATTTCCTTCATTTTTATATGATTAAGAGAGCATTTAGGGAAGTAAATAAATGGAAAAAAAAAACTTGGAGCTTTTTATTTATTTATTTATTTCCTCACTCACTTATTTCCATTAGAGCAGAAGTGTTTATAAAGTTAAAGGCAAAGCATCTTTTTGGGAAACAATCAAGGCCGTCGTCACCATTACCGCTATCTGCCGCGAGTAGCTTGATTTCCGCTAAGTCTTAGCGGCGTGTTAATTACTCTCTCCAGCAGGGCTGCAGTATATATTACCGCACTCCATTACTATTTATGGAGCCTGAGAGTCAGACTGCAAAGATGAAGGCGACAGTGGTCATCTTCTCCTGCACTCAGTCTGCCGTTTATTCATTTACAAATTGGAGCTTTTCATTTTGCTGCAGCTGATTTGCATAGTTAAATGAATAAATATTGCAATTGACCTCATGTTTAAATGGACGCATTTAAAATGTGTTATTGTTAGCTTTACATGTTGTGTGAAGTTACCTTGCGTGTGTGTGTGTGTGTGTCTGCATAAATAATATGTTTAATTAGAAGAAAAAAATGGAATGTTCTGCCACGTGTGCGTGTGTGTGTGTGTGTGTGAATAATATAATGTATATTTGCAAGAAATATTTTGAGGGTGCTGCCACAAGTGTGTGTGTGTGTGTGTGCGTGTATGTGTGTTTGTGTGCGTGTGTGTCTGAATAAATAATATAATGTATAATTACAAGAAAAATTTGAGTGTTCAGCCACGTGTGTGTGTGTGTGTGTGTGCATTACACACACATACACACACATGTGTAAGTCAAAAGTCATATGTTTTTTTTTTATTGGACATAAAACACATACAATCATATGTGTGTGTCCGTCACATGTGTGTGTATTCATAGACCTTATTCATATATGTATTTTTAAATTGGACATAAAACACACACACACACACACACACATTGTGACAGCCAAACGCAGTATTTTCTCTTATTCCCAATTTTTTAAATTGATATCTTGCGTTCTTCAAAAAAACATGAAGCCTGAACTAATTTATCTCATGTGCAAACACCAATTCATCATGTATCAAACAGGCGAATTCATCATGTGACTTGTGATGAATGCGTGTGCTAAACGTGTGTTTACCCGCTTTTCCACCAGAAAAACTTTGCAACCCGGTGAAAGTGTGGAAGCAAAAAAATAAATAAATAAAAATAAAAAAGTGTGGAAGCGACAGGCCCGATGGCGGTGTGTGTGTGTGTGATCTGATGTGTGTGTGAAGGTGTTCAGACGTTCCCGTTCAGTAAGCGTCATTCCGCTTCTAATTGATAAGCGCTGGCATTTGATGGGCTTCTTTAAACAAGCCATCTATCTTTATATTTGGTGTAAGAACACCATCTGTCGCCACCAAGCTTCACATTCATTTAATTTCATTTCTCCAGCCAGGAATTTCCTTCTAATTGTGCATTGTTTGCTTTGATTTTCCCCGTCAATCCGTCAGTGGGATGTCGTTTTCTTCATTTGACCTTGAGGAAGCTTTGACTTTGAGAAACGCTGTCTCTCTATCACGCTGACTTTGCACTTTAATCACCACTTGCACTGTCCACTTTCATCTGGCCACTGGACACTTTAACTTTAACCGGTCACTTTTACAACACTTCTGGATCACTGAGTCACTTTTTAGACACTTTAGATGCCTTAAACTGGACATTTTAAACCACATGTCTCAAACTCAAGGCCCGGGGGCCAGATGTGGCTCGCCATGTCATTTTATGTGGCCCGCGAGAGCTTAAGTTTTGAGTATCTAAAAATAAATACCAAAAAATGATTTGAGAGTGTGCGTTGACCAAAAACTACATTTCCCACAATGCCTTTCGACTACTGTAGCCGCGGCTGTTTCCACAGTTTTATGTTATTATTCTTTATGCACTTGAACAGTTTGAACTTTAATTAATAAAGTTAGGTGGGTTTCCATAAGCTTAAAAAATGCAAAAGGATTTATGTAATAGCAACAAGCAAACTTAGGTTTTCTATGCAACTGCAATTATCACTTGAATGTTATTTTATTACAAAAAAAAATAGATATTTAACATTAAAGAGTAGTTACATTTATTTTACATTACATTTGATTATATTTAGTTGCCTTTATAAGTTATGTTTGGCCCTTTGAGGACAGCCATTATGCTGTTGTGGTCCTCGGTGAAAATGAGTTTGACACACCTACTTTAAACCTTTCTAGAGTCACTTTTTGTACATTTTTGTATTTTACTCACTTCTACGTTATTGGAAAATATCTTGGAAATTTGGCCTTTGTAATTTTGGGCTTGTATTTTTATTCATATTTCTATTCTTTATCTTTATTGCATTTCCCTTTGCACATTTGGAACAACATATTTTATCTTTTATCTTGTTTTATCCTACTTCTATTCTTATGATTTCATTGTATTTCCCCCTCTGCACATTTTGTCGTATCTCCTCCATCACTATGTTTAATGCAGGAACGATTAAAAAACACATTTCACTACATGTTGTACCACATATAATGTGTACTTTGCTGGAATCTTCTAGCCTAGAGAAGAGAGCTGGTTAGTGGGATGGGTGCTTCTGGACTGGTGGGCATTTGGTGGGCACGTGTTAACTCCACATAGGACACGAGCGAGAAGCAGACGCCCACCTGATCCTTCAATCTGTCATTTCCTCTCGCAGCCCGATTGGGATAAAAATAAAACGCCTCTCTCGTGCGACTGGTTTAATCGCTGCTCTTCGCACCTCTCTCTCGCCGGCGTGTCCTCCGCTCACAGTCAGCATATTGTCCCGAGTTCACTCTTCTTCAGACGCTCCACTTTTCTTCCTCTGCTTGGGTTGGTTTGGCTCTGCTTGAATATCTGCTAAATTCAAGGCAGAAATTTTATTTAGCAACAAAAGAAAAAAACTTCTATTTTGTAATTTAAATCAACTGTTGGATATGCTTGTTTGTTACTTCACTGTGTGTGTGTGTGTGTGTGTGTGTGTGTGTGTGTGTGTGTGTGTGTGTGTGTGTTTTCTGTATCTGTATTCTGTAGAGAGATACATACGTTATCTTATTTTTCATCATTCTTTTTTACCAATAGATTTTTCTTTCAATTTTCTCTTTTCTCTCTGTTTTGTTAGGCTTTCTATTGTCTGTCTGTTTATTTTTGTCTTTCTGTTTGTGTGTCTCATCATATATCAGCTATCTCTTTTGACTATCTCTTTTGTTATACAATTTGTAATACAATTTTATTTTAGTCTGTCTCAGTTTCACACATTCTCTCAGGCGCTCCACTTTTCTTCTACTGCTTGGGTTGGTTTGGTGCTGTCGTATATAGAGAATATTTGATAATTCCAGGCAGAAATTTTATTTTGCAAAAAAAGAAAAAACTTTTATTTTGAAATTGAGATCATCCGTTGGATTTGTTTGTTTGTTATTTATTGTATCGATTGTTTTGTTTTGTTTTGTATTGCTTTTTTTTTTTTTTTTTTTTCGATTTTCCTTTTCTCTCTAGTTTGTTAGGCTATCTATTGTCAGTCTGTTTAATTTTGTCTTTATGTTTGTGTTTCTCATTACATATCAGCTATCTTTTTTATTATACAATTGTCTTCTTTTTTGTGTCGCTTATACAATTACTCTTTCTTTCTTTGTTCTCATCTTTCAATCTCTCTTTCTGTTTGTCTTCTCAATTCATTAACTTTATTTTAGTCTGTCTAAGTGTTTTCTTTATTTTGTGTCTGGTTCTATTTTTATTTTATAACTTTCATGTCTGTCTGCATTTCTTTCTTTCTTATTTTCTTTTTTTGTCTTTCTTTCCTCTCATTTTTCACTTTCATCTTTCTGTCTTTCTGTAATTCTGGTTCACCTTCCAGTTCTTTCTCTTTTTTTTTATCTCCTCTGTGACTGTCTTTTAGTCTTTTTATCTGTCATGTCACTCATCTGTCTGTTTTTTTCTTTCTTTTCTTTGTTTAATGTCTGTCTCTCTGTTCCCCTTTTCTCTTCTTTCTCCTAGATTCTTTTTTTCCCCATCTTTCATTTTTTTCTGTCTGTCTCTCAGTTGTTTTCTTTCGTCTTTTTGTCTCTGTTCTTCCGGTTCTTTATCCCTTCTTTTTTTCGTGGACACGTTTTTGTGTCACGTTGCAGGTGTTACAACTTCCAGTCTGTACAGGAAGTAGAGAAGAACTAAACTTCCTGCTTTGGTCTTCATTCACCACGAGTGACCCAAACTAGAGTCGAAGCCGAATGGTCTTGTGATTCTGACATGAAGCAGCTCGGGTTCCGTCGTCTTTAGATGGATCTTTTGGGGTCTTCACAAGACGAAGATTGGTGCTGCTTGATACAAGCCTTTTGCATTAACCGTTTATTATGCATGAGTGCGGACCCTGGGTGGTTTGTAAGATCACTATGAATAAAGAATACAGCCTTGCAATATTTAGCTTAATAAAGCCAGTAAATTGAAGTGGAAAGTTTTAGTAGTGAACTATGACTCCTGAGATGGAGGATGTTCAACTTTAGACAAGTTATGATACGATGAGCCTGATATGGCCTGTGTGTGTGTGTGTGTGTGTGTGTGTGTGTGTGTGTGTGTTCATGGACATACACACACATGTGTATTGTTGTTTTGTACATATACAAATCCGCAACAAAGAAAAAGTTCCAAAGTCGGATTCATCACAGTTCTTTATTTAGACGAGAAGTATTTTAGAATCAGATTTCAAAGAAAAACAATCTAATTTATTTTAAGGCATAAATCCGCACGTGATGAATTATTTAAAGCAACTGGGATTGCAATGCCATCACATCACACGGAAAACAAAGCTTTACGCCACACTCAAAGATTTCTGTTTGAGAAGCAGAGTGGAAAAAGAGATGTTTAATGCTAAACACAGAGGGAAAGAGAAAGATATCGCAAACTGCTTATGCAAAAATAATTGGTAACCTCCGTGTAGTGTTCTGCGCTATTATTCAAATCTCGCCTTTGTTGGCCCTGTTTACAGGATGTTAACTGTGCGGATTCACCCCCAGAGTGGACTCCACACACACACACACACACACACACACACACACACACCCACACACGCACACACACACATTTCTTACTGCTTTGATTCCCAACTGCCAAGGCTGGTTTATTTCTGCTTTTGTTTTTGTTATTGTTGAGAGATTATTATTCAGGCTTTTTTTTTTTTTTTCTTCTGTATTTATTCTTCTTGAGTCTTAAAGTTTCTCTAATAATACGTGATTTCTTGTGAACAATTCCAAAGTTTTAATGGAGCAGATTATAATATATGACGTGCTCTCTCTCTCTCTTTCCCTCTCTCTCTCTCTCCATCGTGAGTGTGTGTGTGTGTTTGATTACACTAATATTGCATATACTGTATATACACTAAGCACTTTTTTTTCAAATTTTCGATGCTAAAAACCTTGTGGGGTGCTTATAATCGCCGAATTCAAATATGCATTTAAATATAAGCGCCCATTTTTCCCATATTTCAAGTCAGGAGCAATCACAAATAAACGGAATCACGTTGTGTTTATGCAGCGGTATGTGTGTGTGTGTGTTGTATCCTTTTATTTTCTTTAAATAATGGTTCCGGAGGCAAGACGATGTGACAAGACGGACAAAATAGCATTGGAAGAAGTGAGATTAAACTAAATACAATCATTAATATTTGAGCAGACTGGTCATATTGTACCCGGCAGATCCGTGCTAACGGCTAACGGCTAGCGCCTGAAAGCGAAATGAACACCGGGGTCAAACACAATCAGACAAAACAAAAGTCTAACAAAAAACAATCTAGTGTTTTAACGGTACAATGTGTTTGCTAATTGTCACAGAAGGATAATGGATGATTGTAAAAGACTTGTTTGATCATGTTAGAAACTGTTTAGCTGGTTAAAGAAGCTACAAAACTGACCTTCCTTTCAGCAGGTTGAGAATCTGGAGCATCACATTTGTGGGTCAATCAAACGCTCAAAATGGTCAGAAATAGAGAATATTTCTTTGTGAAAACTTTCGAAAACTCGACAGTCTATCCTTGTTCTTAGAAAATAAAGTGTGACTTTTTCATAGAACACAGAGAACTTTTCAACCTTCAACTCTGAACTGTATAATTATGTTTTTAAGATCACTAATTAACAATATCACGCCAATTTAAAATTCAAATTGCATTAGCACTATCACAAAAACAAAGAAACAATTGATCGCACTTCAAAACTAGATCCAATCAAGGCCTTTGATGTAAAATAACCAAAATCCCAACAAATCACGCTAAACCAGGCGCACACGACCCATTTTATAAACGTCGCTGAGGCGCGTCTCCAGTAACTGTGCCAGATACCCGAACAAGATAAGAATCACTGTCAGGCGCTAAGCAGGTAACGTAAAAAAAAACAGGCTATAAATACAAATGTGGTGCAGCAGGCAAAGTTTGGCGCTCTTCTCACCCACTCCTCCTCAGCTGGAGCAGGAAGTTCCTGCCATCCAGCGCTGTTCACGTCGGCAGGTGGGCGCGCCTCGGCAGACAGGAAGCGGCACAGGAAGCCACGGGGCAGGCGGCGCAGTCTCAACACCAGCAAACACACACATCACGGCGAAAACCATGCCTCAGAAGTCACATCAGACCGTCTGACAACTGCGTCCCAATTAGGATGCCCCATAAACAAGGGGAAGTGGTGCCTCTCTGGGGACCAGCCGCACCCCCTCTTCCATCCCTACACGTGCCATGGGTGGTGGTGGTGTGTATCAAGCAGTCTAAAGTGCCAGAGACGTTTACGTCAGCACAAGGTGTCAGGGAGGAAAGAGTGGCTGGGAGTAAAAAGTTGTGTTTTGTTTGTCGGAGGACGCTCTTCTGTGCACCAGTTACAACTCCGCCAATTTGGAGATGGGATGGATGTGATTGGGCGAAAGATCACGGACGAGGACTTGTACCAGCAAACCATTAAATTGATGGCGGGATGCGGGTAAAGTGTGTGGAGATGTGGTTTAGAGTGTGTGTGTGTGTGTGTGTGTGTGTGTGCATAAAATAAATTGTGTATGGAGGAAAAATCATTAGTTAGAAGTTGTTTTTAGTAATTAGTAATTGCAGTTGGCAAATGTTTTAATTATTCATAATTATTAATTGTCTATGTCAATAAAAAATGTCAATAATAAAAATACTGAGTGCAATACATATCCAAGTGAGTGAGTTTGTCAATTTGGCCACTAGGGGCGGTATTTAAATTGTCCTCTGATTTTAACAAATCAGGAAAACTACACACACACACACACACACACACACACACACACACACAGAGCGAGAACACACACAAACCCGGAGCAGTGGGCAGACTCAGTGACTTCCAATTGTAGAACTTCCAAATTGTGGGGAGAGAGAGAGAGAGAGAGAGGAATTTATTTTTTTTTTAAACGTCAAAACGAATTTAAGTAAGAACTATTATATATTTATTGAATTATTATTATACACACAACCGAGGGATAAACACAGAATTATAAATTATAAATAAAAAAGTAGATTTTAAAATATAAGTAAATATTTATTTCGATAAAACAAGAGGAATATGAGTAGATTAAAATCGACTCAGTCTACTCAATTGGAAGCAGCTTCTGAATTTAGAAAACCTAGTTTTTAATTTATATACATTAATCATTGATTGAAAAAAAAAACTTGCATCACAGTGATTTTTTTTTATTTACTTCTTCTATATAAAAAAATATTGTAGCATTATTTTACAGCTCAATGTGAAATGTTGAACACGTCTTTGTGCTTCACACACAATGGCGGCGGGTGAATTCAGTGTTTTCTCCGTGTTTTTGCTGTGGCGGAGGGTTCAGGCGGCCGCTCTTCCGGATCCGTGTGCTTAACGCATTTCTAACTAGCTGCCGTTGTTTTTCCGGAAGGCGCTGGAGATCCGTCATGGTGCCACGGCGAGTACCATCGCATTTACATGAGCAAACCATGCATCACTCTGACGCTCCGGACGTCTTCTTTTGCAAAATGAAAAAACGACTTGTTATAATTCACAAAGAAAGATTAACACACTTCTGCTGATGTCATAAAAGTCGGCCATGTTGGGACGCTCCTGCGACACAAAGATCAAATCTACCAGAAGCGTCGCTACAGAAATCTGTGCCAAAGTAAGAGTGATTGCGCCGCCTCGGAATTGTTTTAGTGTAAGCAAAAGAACCGGGATCATGTATGAACCCAGTGGAGAGAAAGTTACAGACACAAAGCACTAAAAACAACATGACCTCTGCAAAAAAAAAAAAAAAACAATGGCGTGTGTATGTAAATTATTTGTACAAAATGAACTGCATTTTATTGACTGTTAATGTGTTTGCTGTATATGGCACAAATTAATATATAACACTGTACATGGTGTGAATATAAATATGTTTGTATATTTTATGTGTTATATATTGGTGACTATATGTGCAGCATGTTCATATTCAAACACACACACACACATGCATCAATCAATTTGTGTGTATAGTATTACATGTAAATTAGGTGTACATACTGTTGTATGTTGTATATACTGTACTGGTATATCATGTTTTTGTGTGTTTGTATATATATACATACCAAATACATATTTATCATAGATATATCTTAATAAGTATCATATATGTACATATATATATATATATATATATATATATATATATATATATATATATATATATATATATATATATCTTTATATGTAGTATATATGTACATAATTAATTAAATATAGTATAGTTTATATAATACAAATACTGTATTGTAAATGTATAATACAAAATATTATATAATATTCATAAATTGTAATCTATATATAAATTGTAATATACATATCAATTAAACTATATGTATTAAAAATGCATCATATGTTTTATTACATGTGTATAACAAATGCATATTTCATGTCTATGCAAAAACAACGTTTCATCTGTGCAGACATACTGTCTAGGAAGTCGCAATAACTATTTAAAACACTGAGAGAAGTCGAGCTGCTCTGTGAAGTCTCCAGTGAAGTTACCAAGAGAAAGAGAATTAAAACAAAACGCAGACCTGTGATCACACCGTAAGTGTGAGGTTTAAATTAATCTCAATTTCACAAGCTTCAGCACAATCGCGTGCACACGTGCAGAGCATTTGACATTCTAATTGATTTTTTTTTCAGTTGTTAATGTTGCTATTTTGCATTTCATTAATTTCATTTTACATTTCAAGTTTTTTTTAATTTTATTTTTCATTATGGAATTTTTTTTTACCGTTTTCTGGTGAACTGCTGTTAGGATTAGACACACACACACCCTCGCACGTACACACACACCTAAACTTGTTACATTAAAGCCATTTCCAAGAATTGATTACACATGGAGTGTGATAGTCTTTCTTTTTTTTTTTTCAACGACCACGTTCTTATTTTAGAAAACGTTTCATGAAAAAAGAAAAAACAGAAAGAAAAAGATATTTACCTTACTATGACCTCATGATCATAATAGTCAGAAATTCTGAAACAACGGTTGACTGACCAATTGATTAAAAGTTTATATTCTATAAAACCAAGTACCACTATATTGTACACACTGCCTCATTATATACAGTCTTAAAACATTTGGTTTTAAAACTAATTTGAACCATATATCATTATATTATATTATATTATATTATATTATATTATATTATATTATATTATATTATATTATATTATATTATATTATATTATATATCTTGTAAAAATATATATATTTGCATATATTATAATATAAGAATGTACTAAATTATTTTATAAGTTTATAAATACCAAAAGCATATTTTATATAAAAATCTGTTTGTCCTTTTATTGTTTGAACAAATAATTGTTTGTAAGAAAAATGTGTAAAATTGTAACATAACATTTATTAACTAATTAATCATTTTTAATGTTTTAGTGTTCGATGTTTTAACCTTGACTCAAACCGAAACTGATTACAGAAAAAAAAATCAGAGCGGTGACCTTTGACCCCAGTCTAAAAAGCAGACTCTAACGTTCTTCGAATTTGTGTTACATATTTAATATCACATCCTAGTACTCCACTAAACAAACACACAACAATAATCCGTGTGGAAGCACGTGAAGCGTCACGTGTCTCTTGATGGTGAGAGGTTTGGCAGCAAAACAGCTCGACGTATGAAGTTAAACCGGCTTTTAACTTCATCAGACCGAAGCGGCCGCTCAGAGTCGACGTCTCCAGATCGTAGGAGACATTTACAGACGATGACATGAGCTGATCTGAGTCTGAGGATCTGAGCTGAGGTTTCTGATGCTCCAATCAGTGGATTGAAACACTGAAGGCCACGGGTTCTGGTCCCAGCCTGAAGATCATTTAATGTAGAATTTGCTTGGAATACAAAAGAAAAAATCTGCCAAAAGGAGCAACATGAATATATTAGCAGATTAAGCCGGGGTTAAAAAATCTCATATACCGTAACCCAGTGGGAAATCAAGTTTTGTGTTCGCTAGAGTAGAAGATCGTTGACTTTAAGACACAAAACGTGCCAGTGGTTCCTGGTGCGGATGAGAGTGAGGAACTACGGAGTGTGTTGATTTAATCCCAGTGACTGGAATTATTCTGCGTAGGAAAAGTGCAGGACGTAGACTAGAGATCCACAACATTAGCAGGAGAGCGTCTCCCCGAGCGTTTTAATCAACTTTGCCCGATTGAATTTCAGAAACGTAATTCTGCCCTCCACTGGCACAAAAAAGGTGCACACGTGAATGGAGGTGCAATCTGACTGATAGCGCTGAGGATATAGTGTGTGTGTGTGTGTGTGTGTGTGTGTGTGTGTGTGTGTACAGGAATATATGTCGAGCCCAAAGCTACTTTTTATACCAAACTGTGGCCTTTTATACCAAAAGGTCACTTGTGGGGACCTTAGGCTGGACCCCATACCTATGAAAGCTGGTCCAAGGGTCATGGTGGAATTTTATCTTAAGTTACAATTAAGTTTGGGATTAAGGTTAGACTGAGGGGAGGGGTTTGTATTTTGATGGGTGGGGTTTTAGAGAGGGAGGAGGGAATGTTTTATTTTATATGTAAATCAGTGGTGGGACCCCACTTTGCTTCATGGATGCATGTGTGTGTGTGTGTACAGGCATAAAGGTCAATGTCGAGCCCAAAGCTACTTTTTATACTAAGGTGTGGCTCGGTGGTCACTTGTGGGGACCTTTGGTTGGACTCCATACCTTTGAAGGCCTGTTTAGGATCACGCTGGGATTTAAGGGTGGAAGTTACTATTGAGTTTAGATTAAGGTTAGAGTGGGAGAAGGGGTTTGTATTTTGATGGGTGGGGTTAGAAAGAGGGAGGAGGGAATGTTTTATTGTATATGTAAATCAATGACGGGACCCCACTTTGCTTCATGTATGCATGTGTGTGTGTTACAAGCATGAATTAAAAAAAGTATGTCACCTGCTTACTATGGACAAACATGAATTATTATTATCTTCCAATCTATAAAATATTTTGCTAATTACAGGTTAAAAAATAGTGCAATTTGCAAACAATACACCCGTAAAATTCCGGAAAAAAAAAAAAAAACGTGTAAAAATCGACTTTGCCTTATGATCCAGAAATAAGTGTGTGCTTCGTGTGTGTGTGTTAATGGAGTCTTACCCTCTGCTGCGCCTTATAGTCCAAAGCATTCGCTTCATTTAACGTGGATCGTCGTTTTAGCGTTTCCGACAGGCTCGTTCCTCCTCGTCCTGATGCCACATGAAACAAAAGCCTGATGCCTCAGTGAGAGGTGACACGCTCCGTCCCAGGAGGCTGCGGCGGTGCCCGTGTCACCCGGGGTGTTGCCAGGAGCGACCGAGAGCAAGGGGGATCTGGCACAAACAATGGCGGCGCTCCCACCCCCATCCTGATGCTCTTTCAGCTCCTTCACATGCTGCTCCTGCTTGAAGAGCGTCGCTGCTCCGGGGCCTAAAGAGCCGCACGTTAATCCAGGCTAATGTCTCAATGAGGAGCACATGAATAATGAAATAATGATGGCTAACTGTCTGTAGCACCAACTCCTGTTCACCTGTCTGTCTGACTGTCTGTCTATCTGTCTATCTGTCTGTCTGTCTGTCTGTCTGTCTGTCTATTTGTCTGTCTGTCTGACTGTCTATTTGTCTGTCTGTCTTTCTGATTGACTGTCTATTTGTCTATCTGTCTGTCTGTGTCTATCTGACTGTCTGTATATCTGTCTGTTTGTCTGTCTGTGTCTATCTGACTCTCTCTCTGTCTGTCTGTCTGTCTGTCTGTCTGTCTGTCTGTCTGTGTCTATCTGACTCTCTGTCTGTCTGTCTGTCTGTCTGTGTCTATCTGACTGACTGTCTGTATATCTGTCTGTCTGTCTGTCTGTCTGTGTCTATCTGACTCTCTCTCTGTCTGTCTGTCTGTCTGTGTCTATCTGTCTGTGTCTATCTGACTGTCTCTCTGTCAGTCTGTCTGTCTGTGTCTATCTGACTGTCTCTCTGTCTGTCTGTCAGTCAGTCAGTCAGTCTGTCTGTCTGTCTGTCTGTCTGTCTGCCTGTCTGCTCGCCTGTCTAACTTTCTCTTTGTCTAGCGGAAGGCTGTCTATCTATTCACCTGTTGGTCTCTTTCCTCATCATTCGACAAATAAATTAAGAAGTTAATGTTATATTGAGACACACAAACTCGCTCTGAGTGGGAGAGACAGAGAGGGAAAGAAAAAAGAGAGATGAAAGTGAGAGAGAGAATCTAAAGCAGTGAAAGTTAATGAAGAAATTGAAAGAAAAATTAAGAAACACAAAGGAGATTGAGCAAGAGTGACAAAAAGAAGAGAACGTGTGTGTATGTGTATGTGTGTGTGAGAGAGAGAGAGAGAGAGAGAGAAAGAAAGAAAGAAAGAAAGAAAGAAAGAAAGAAAGAAAGAAAGAAAGAAAGAAAGAAAGAAAGAAAGAAAGAATTAATAATGAATAAAAGTAATAAAAAGTGAGAGTAGAAAAGTGAGAGAAAGAAGAAAAGAGAGAATAAAGAGAGATAGAGAAACAGAGAGGGAGAGAGAAAGAGGAGGAGAGAGACAGAGAATAATGAGAGAGAGAAAAAGAGAGATGGAGATTAAGAGAATAAAAATAGAAAACAAAAAGTCCTGAAGATAAGAGCTGAAAATATAAAGAGTGGGAGAGAGAGAGAGAGAGAGAGAGAGAGAGAGAGAGAGAGAGAGAGAGAAAGAGAAAACACTTGCATTTAAGGTTAAAACTTGTTAGATGAAAAGTAACTCAATGATGTGACTTATAAAACTTATCCGCACTGTAAAAATAAACACTTCACGGACTCATTCGACCAAATGTATAATTTCACGTCTCCTACTGTGAAGAAAAGAAATGTGTTTACAGACTCCCGCGGAAAAGACAAAAAATCACCATGTGTAGTGTTTGCCAAAAAATCTTTTGGTAATTACAAGTAGTTGCCGCGTTTCTGACGGCGCTGCGTTTCGAACAAAGACACCTGCGTTTCCAGCTGAAAGGGCAAATCATCACGCGTCCCTCGTCCCAATTCCAACGCCTCCTGACGGTCAGACCAGTCCGGAGAGAAGAAGAAACAAAGGAACGGTAGATCTCCAACGCTCAGGCTGGATAAACGGACATAAGAACCTTCTGGATAGTACGACGTACGTTTCTAACACCATCAGTCTCTAGATCGTAGGAGACACGAAGGTTTAAGATCTTTGGACGAGCTGATCTGAGTCTGAGGATCCGAGCTGATGTTTCTGATGCTTCAATCAGTGGATTGTGAGGTTTGAGACACTGAAGGCCACAGGTTCTAGTCCCAGGCTGAAGATGATCTGTGGAGACAAAGAGTTTAGTTTTTAATAAAAAAAAATTGTTTTAGAGAACAAAACACTCAAGGCTTTTGCATAAATACTAAACATGTATAACTAGAACAAACACACACACACACACACACACACACACACACACACCTACACACACGGACAAAAAAATCACAGATGTTCACACACAAAATGAAATGGACACACACTCAATATATATTCTTGTGTTTGTATATAAACACAAACACACACACACAGAAAAAAACTGGGCAACACATTGACCCCAACAATCCACTGCTCCGGGTTTGTGCGTGTGTGTGTGTGTGTGTCACTTCACTCTCTGTGTGTGTAACTTCACTGGATGATTAAATGCAGAGCACAAGTTTGATACTGAGACGAATTTCCCCACTGAGGGATTAATAAAGTTTATTTCTTCTTTCTTCTTCTTCTACTGCCCCTAACGGCCATATTGACAAACTCACTCACTTACACACGCATTGTTACTCGTAACTTATATACTGTACATACACACAGAAATAGCCTGTGCTTTGTGTGTGTTAATTTAAGAAGAAGATTAATCTATGTGTGAAACATTTTTCTGCATTTTAGGTTTATTTTATTTAGTACAGTCAGAGTAAAGAGTACCAGATAGCCATACTTGAGTAAAAGTAAAAGAAAAATACACGTAACTAGTCACCTGTTTCAAAAAGACTCGAGTCAAAGTAGCTAAGAATCCATTTTCAAAAGAACTTAAGTATTTGACTTGTACTGAATTTAGAAACAAATATATAAAAAGTCTATTCACAAGGTTTTGTTTTCTTATACAGAGACAAACTTTAACACCTCAGTGTTTTAGAAATGGTAGAACAAATGAGATAAAAAGAACAAAAAAGTCAGTCTCAGTCAAACTAAAGTGTGCAAAGAAAAAAAAATAGTAAAATAAAATTCTGATTGGTGAATTATACACAGTATAATATAATACACAAGTAAGTATCCATTCAAACGTAGTGGAGTAAGGATACAGATACTCAATCACAAATGTAGTGAAGTTGAGAGTAAAAGTTGCTTATATTTTTGAAAAACACAAAATACAAAGTAGAAAAAACGTACTTAAGTAAAGTAACAATGTCCATTTACTCAAGTACTTCACACCTGTACGCTTATTTATTCATACTGTACTGTACAGTATATACACAAGTCTTGTACTGTATGTGCAAATCATTTGTCTTTGTGCCGTTCCGAACGTTGTGTCTATACACACACGCGCACACACACACACACGTCTGTTGAAGAGGCAGAAAAACAGACATACTGCAAATCCATGCAAATGTGGGAAGGGCGGAATGTGCGAGGCAAGCGTTCTCTGCTTCTACTCACACGGCCATCTTTTGTTTACACTGAAGTGGCACGTATAGACGAAAATAAGGCAAAATGGGCGGGAAAAGACGTGCTCAAGCGATTGCTGAAACAATCCAATTACGATGCCTATCAAACGTAGCTTCACAGGTTATAGCTTCTAATTGCCTGACAAAAATTGACACTTCAGTCGCAACACTGTAATACAATAGAGGGCCAAATTAAATTTGATCGAAGGGCAGAAAACGACGCTATCATTCAGCCGGGCGGAAAAGAGATCAACTGGCATGATATAATGGATCAAAAATGAAAATTATTCATTAATCGCGTTGGGTTTTCCAATAATGGAAATGACACAGTTCAGACGCCGCCGTAAAAACACTATTAATTAAAGGGATGATAGATCTAACAAGGCATGGAGCCGAGGGAAGTCTTCCTTTACTTCACGCTGAAGGACTGTGGGAATGGGCTGACTGGCAGGTCACTGTGTGTGTGTGTGTGTGTGTGTCTGTCTTCATAAATGTCCTCCCAAGTTTTTTTTAAATGTATCTCACTGACGTATTGATTCGCCTTGACTCAATATTTCCCAGTTTCAAAAATGTTGACAGCTGTGTAACTAAATCTAATCAAATGTGACTGTTTAATTAAAACGCCAAACAAATATATTAATAGCTAATAAGGGCAAGAATTATGTGTTTGTGTAGTTATTTTATATAGACAAAACAGAGGTATGAATTAGAAATATAATATTAAAATATAAAATAACATTTAAAAGTGCATACCCTAAAATAACCTTAACCCTGATATTTTATATATTTTTACAATTTATAAAGTTATTATATTATTTTATATTAAAAATGTGTACATTTATAAGGCTTTTTTTTTTATTTACGCTTCAAAGTAATTTTAATAGATACATGTCTCTTAACAGATTAATAGTCCTTCATTCTGATTAAATACTTATCATAATGTCATAAATATAATAATAAAGTGTAACAGTGCATACCCTAAAACAGCTAGTATTTTACCTGATATTTCTTTATAACTTTTTTATTCAAGTTTTATTCAAGCCTCAGTCTAATTTTGACATGTAAATATAGCTGAAGCTGTTATTGTGAGGGTCAAGCTTTTAATAGTCCTTCATTCAGATTAAATATCTTATCATGATGTCATAAATATAATATTAAATGATTCAAGATATTTTCAGCTTTATTTAAGCCTCGATGTATTATTAATAAGTAAATATAGCAGCAAGCAGTGATTGCGTGGGTCAAGCTCTTACTAGTCCATCAATCAGATGAAACACTTATCGAGATGTCAGAAGGTTCATATGATGTTCATATGATTTGGCAATATTGTTTAACTCTCCCACTAAAACAGCTTAATAATAATAGTAATCCTTAAAAAAGCAATAGTTATTTAGCACTTTGACCTTTGACACCAAATAATAATCCTTAAAACAGCAATAGTTATTCAGCACGTTGACCTTTGACCCCCGCTCGATCAATTTAAAGTATTTACAAATGCAAAAAAAAGGCTCAACTTTGAGATAGAGAGAGAGAGAGAAAGAAAGAAAGAAAGAAATAATGAAAAAAAGTAATAAAAAAGTGAGAGTGGAAAAGTGAGAGAAAGAAAAGAGAGAATAAAGAGAGATAGAGAAACAGAGATGGACAGAGAAAGAGGAGGAGAGAGACATAGAATAATGAGAGAGAGAAAAAGAGAGATGGAGATAAAGAGAATTAAAAGAGAAAATAAAAAGATGCAAAGAGAGGAGAGTGAGACTTTGAATGGATACAACATATTTGATTGTGTGTGTGTGTTTCACAATTAAACTGTCCACTGAATATAAAAAACACAGGGGATGAATACATACACAAACATTTACCATTACATCATGTCGTCTTTCCCGGAGAAAGCAAAATCCCCACGGCGAGAAGGTGAGACGCCCGATATCAGCAGCTGATGAGACACCCACCAGATGAAGAGGAGAAGATAAGAGAGAAAAGATGACAGCACTTCCAGGCCAAAGGCAAGGCTCTTCTCATCTCCTGACCACCATCTGACCCCCGGAGTGACCCTGCCAATCCGAGCAGGAGGGTCCGCAGCCCCGCCCACCTCAGCGCCAGCCTCACTGATCTCCAGCCCTGTAATTGGGTCAAAGCTTGGCATCGCCTTATTGATGTGCAAATGCTAACTGTCGAGGCTTGTCACTCTGCGGCGTATTAGAGAACACCTCCAGGATGACTGCGGGAGATCAAGGACGCCATCGCGCCATTTCATATCAAAACCCCCTGAACATGAGAGGAACGTCGTTCATTAAAATTTAGGGCCGGGAAGAAATATTCAATTCAAAAGAAGTATCTAATTTAAAGCGGTCCTTGACGGGACACGCTTGTATCTTAACGCATTTAACAACCGATTCAGACATCGGTAATGGCAGTGGGGGCGGGGTGGGGGTTGAGGGGGCGTGTACTCGCAAATTACTGAAGATATTCAAATGAGGCAGCAGTGGAATGAAAGGCATCAGTCAGGACGCGTGAGACGTGGCTCGGGTCTGAAGTTTAGCATGGGATTATTAGACATTACAGACGTTAATGTCGATATTACAGACGTAACAGACAATTAAGACTGTGTTTTAAATGTATAAATACACACAGCTTCTTTCCTTCCTTACGTTGTTCCTACCCTTCGGTCTTTCCTTTCTTTTTTTCATGTCCACGTCGTTCTTTCCTTTCTAACTTCCTTGCTCACTTCATTCTTTTGGGCCGTCCTTTTTTTCTTCCTTCCTTACTTCCACCCTATTCTTACTTTCTTTCGCATTTCTTTCCTTCATTTCTTCCTTCCTTCCTCACTTACTACTTGACTTCCTTCACTCACTTTTTTTTTGCTTCCTTCCTTCAATTTCTCCTATCCTCACTTCCTTTCGTCTTACTTTCATTCATTCCTTCCTTTCATTCTTTATTCTTTCTTTCCTTCCTTCCTTCCTTCCTACCTTTCTTCATTCTTTCCATCACTCACTAATTTCTTGCTTCCTTCGTTCAACTCCTCCTACTTCCTCCGTCTTTCTTTTCTTCATTACTTCCTTTCGTTCTTTATTCTTTCATTCTTTCCTTCACTAAGTCTTCTTTTGCTTCCATACTTCCTTTCATCCTTCCTATCTATTTTTTTCATTATTACCTTCACTCGCTCTTTTTATGCATCTTTTCTTCAATTGTTCCTGTCCTTACTTCCCGTCGCCTTTCTTTCCTTCATTCCTTCTTTTCATCCTTTATTCTTTCTTTCCTTCCTTCCTTCCTTCCTTCCTTCCTACTTTTCTTCCTACTTTTCTTCCTACACTCATTCTTTTCTTGCTTCCTTCATTCAATTCTTCCTTCCTTCTGTTCTTTTCTGCTTTACCTTTTTTCCTTCATTCCTTTCTCCCTTCCATCCTTGCTTGCTTTGTCCTTCCTTTTGTCCTACCCTCCTTCCTTCTTTCCTTTTGTCTTTCCATCCTTCATTTTTTTTTCTTGCTTGCTTGCTTCCTTCCTTTCTTCCTTTCACCTTTCTTTCCTTCATTCCTTCCTTACAACCTTCTTTCACTCTTTCCTTCACTCATTCTTTTATTGGCTTCCTTCCTTCCATTCCTCCATCGTTCTTCCTTACTTTTTGTCCCAAGTGCAAATTTGGTACTGAAACAATAAGATGAAATTATGAGAAACCAATACAAGAGAACTTTTTAAATAAAAAATTAGATAAAAGTCTATTTGCTTTCTTACTTATACACATTCACACACACACACACACACACGCACACACACACACCAAGCAGTTGCCTCAACAGCACTGGATTCCATGTTGGATTTGCTCTAATCATAGTTAGTCCTGAGATCTTCATTTGGGGTTTTACCGTGAATTGAATGTGGTTTTATGGGAAGCATTAAGTTCATTACATTTCTTTTATTGTATCCAGAAGACTGGTAATGTGTTCCTCTCGACTGATCGTACATGTGATCATGGAGCGTTCGGAGGATCAAAACATCGGAAGACTGGGACAGACGTGCTGTGAGGGAATTTAAAAATACTGGTGTTCCAGTCTCATAATTGGGTATCGATGGCCAACCATTCTCTCAATTTCATCGTTTTTCCACTTGGACAATCTGGTGGAACTCCAAGACAAGCTAATTATAACCCCTGCTGAGGAGGCTTCAGAACGGCCTCAACTTTTCCCTCAGTAAACTTTCCCCGGGAACGCGACACTGTTACTAATTCTGACATGTACGGGGCTGATGAGGCGGAGGACTGATAACAGTTTTTAGCCACGAAAAAAGAGTCAAAGCTAATATTTTTAAGCCAATTAAAAGTAAAATCAGAGCTGTTGATGTCTAGCAGAAGACACTAGAACTGGCAACCAAAAGGTAAAAAAGTTTGAATTTAGGACTCGAAGGTTTTAAATTTTAGTCCTTCCTTCCTTCTGTCATTCTTCCAGTTCTTCCATCCGTTCTACCCATCCTTCCTTCTTCTATTCCTTCCTTTTGTCGTTCTTCCAGTTATTCCTTCCATCTACCCTTTCTTCCTTCTTCCACTCCATCCTTCTTTCAGTCATTCCTTCCTTCTGTCGTTCTTCCACTTTTCCCTTCTACCCTTCCTTCCTTCTGTCGTTCTTCCAGTTCTTCCTTCCTTCTGCCCTTCCATCCTTCTTTCAGTCCTTCCTTCCTTCTGTCGTTCTTCCAATTCTTCCTTCCTTCTTCCATTCCTTCCTTCTGTCATTCTTCCAGTTCTTCCTTCCTTCTGCTCTTCCTTCTTTATTTCAGTCCTTCCTTCTTTCAGTCATTCCTTCCTTCTGTCATTCTTCCAGTTCTTCCTTCCTTCTTTCAGCCCTTCCTTCCTTCTGTCGTTCTTCTAATTCTTCCTTCCGTCTGCCCTTCCTTCCTTCTTTCAGTCCTTCCTTACTTTTGTTGCTCTTCCAGTTCTTCCTTCCTTCCGCCCTTTCTTGTTTCTTTCAGTCATTCCTTCCTTCTTTCTGTCGTTCATCCAGGTCTTCCTTCCTTCTGTCCTTCCATTCTTTCTTACGTACTTACTTCCATCCATCCTTCAATCCATCCACCCATCCATCCATTGATTGATCCATTCTTCTTTCCAACCATCCATCCACCCATCCATCCATTCTTCTAACCATCTATAAGAGTCACTGTTTTTTTTTTATTTTTTAAAATTATTAATTCTGTAATATCTTGCATACAACATGCTGTTCGTTTCAAAGAAATGTTCTTAATTCCAAACTAGCACCTTTATTTGCTAAATTATATGACTAAAGCAGTTACCAGTAAAATTTAATCTTGATTTTAAGTCACTCAGCATCGGTATTGGCGAGTACTGAAATGCAAGTACTCGTTTTCCAAAAAAGGGGCATCGGTGCATCCCTAGTATAAAGAAAAGGAAAGATGGACGTCATGGGAAAGCTCCACCACCATGACTGACATCCATAACTGCACATGCCGCTGCACACTCATTCTTCTGCCCACCAGGGTCTGCGTCAGACTGCCCGATTCCCCTGCTGTCCAGCCGGACCACTGGCGTGATATCAGAGGAACCAGAAGGCACCTGAAGTCTCCTCAGCCAGGCCGTGGATCAAAGTCAGCTGACCCGTTCCAAATGTAGCCCTGAACCATGCATCAAAATAGCGCCGCAGCCAGTCGCTCAGTGGGCGCGGGGCTCAGGCCGCGGGTCGGACTGTGCCAGTGCAGGCCTGGGTGAACACGTCAGATTGATTTATGTGACGTGTGGCCCACTCTGACCCCTGTTTGTGGGCAAGCTGGCTGAACCGTCTCCCCTGGCTGGTGTCCACCTGTTCTCTGCTCTGAAATATCCCATATCGCACTGGGCACAGGCGATGCCAGCAGCTACGGGGTCACTGATCACTATTCAGATTAGGCAAGTCTTTTGTCTTCTCGTGTCTATTGGGTTGATGCTGATTGGTCGGGGCCAACACGGGGATGCGGAAATGTGTTAAGGTCTTTTCTGTCTCTTGTTTTGTCTGGAATCATTTTACAATACTGGAATTAGCCTATTACTGTAGTATATTAAGTTTGTGGTTGGGTGAACTTGTCCTTCTAGTGGAAAGAGTCTTTGAGTCTTTGATGAAGGTAAAGAGTCGACTTTTCCTTCATCTGCATGGCTCGGATGTTTCACTCGAAAGAAGGGGGGATGGAAGAAAGGAAGAATGGAAGGAATGATCGAATGATCACTATTCAGATTAGGCAAGTTTTTTGTGTTCTCGTGTCTATTAGGTTGATGCTGATTGGTTGGTGCCAACACGGGGAAATGCACGACTCCACTGTCTTTTTGGAGGCCTTTTCTGTCTGTTGTTTTGTCTGTTAAATCAATTAACCTATTACTGTATGTAGTTATATACCTATATGTAGTATGCTTCTACTGGGTTGGTGCTGATTGGTTGGTGCCAACACTAGAAATGTGCGACTCCACTGTCTTTTTGCTTGCTTCCTTGGTTGCTAAGGCCTTTACTGTCCATTATTTTGTCTGTTAAACCAATTAAATCACTTTTTAATACAATATTCAGTCTATCACTGTAGTACATTTAGTATGTGGTTGGGTGAACTTGTCCTTCTAGTAGAAAGAGTCTTTGTCGACTTTTCCTTCATCTGCATGGCTCCGATGTTTCACTCGAGGAAGGAAGGAAAGAAGAGAGGATGGAAGAAAAGAAGAATGGAAGGAATGACTGAAAGATCACTATTCAGATTAGGCAAGTCTTTTGTCTTCTCATGTCTATTGGGTTGATGCTGATTGGTTGGTGCCAACACGAGGATGCAGAAATGTAATATAATAATATAATAATAATAATAATGAGTATTTGTAAGGCGCTTTTCACAGTTTTAACTATCTCAAAGCGCACATGTAAATATGTAAGGGAAATGATGCTTTTTATTCAATTTGTCGTCTGGATTGTTGGTGTTGACTAAGTGGCTGCGGTTATGACAAGACAAAGACAAAGACCAAGACAAAGACCAGCGAGCAAGCACATACGCAACAGTGGCCAGGTAAAAAAACCTCTTTAACGAGGAAAAACCCTGGGGAGAACCCGGCTCACTGGTGCCAGTCTCCTCCGGCATTCTAACACTACACAATCACGGTGGAAGTTGGTTGTTCCGCGTCATTTTAATGATGATTCTGGAACGATGTTTCCCTCCTCAATGGGGAAAGAGGCGGCTCCACATCTCCAAGCCAACAGCGTCATCAGGTCCACAGAGGTCGAGGAAGCACCACCGATGATTCCGAAGCTCGGAAAAAAAAAAAAAAAAAAAAAAAATACAAGGCAATTAGAAAAATTCAAGTACTATAGATTTTGACAATTTTCTGAAGGTGCAGGTGTAATTCGGTTCCGAGCACTAACTAGGCAGCCTTTCTATACGATATATTAATATTTTCTGTAAGTTATTATAACAGGTCAATATATGCTTCGTTGAAGAGATGCGTCTTCAGTCTAGACTTAAATTGACTCACTGATTCTGAGTCTCGAAATGTGCCACTCCACTGTCTCTTTGCTTTCTTGTTAAGGCCTTTTCTGTCAGTTGTTTTGTCTATTAAATCAATTAAATTCTATTTTAGAATCTATTTCTTGTTATGCTATTTTCTGAGTTAGTTTCAGAGGAACATCAATAATGTTCGCGTGTCAATTTGACCCATGGCCTTTTATTATGCATATAAGTGTTAGAAATCAAAAAGTTTTTTAAAGTTTTAACTTTTTTAACTGAAGTTTTAACTTTTAACACGGGTCAATTTGACCCGAACAGTATCTTTGCAAAATAAACATGTAGCGTGATGTTCGTTATATTCGCTACACAATTATTTTTTTTGAATGATAATTACTCCAAATAAGCCAAGCATGAGTTTCAAAGTGAAAAAAATACTTTGAAAGTATTTTTTAAATATTTTTAAAGTTTCAAAATGGGCAAAGTTGACACAAACATATTGCCAGAGTTACAGTAATACTAGAATTAGTCTTTTACTGTAGTATATTTAGTATGTGGTTGGGAGAACTTGTCCTAGTGGAAAGAGTCTGTGTCTACTTTCATCTGCATGGCTCGGATGTTTCACTCAAGGAAGGAAGGAAGGAAGAAAAGAAGGGAGGATGGAAGAAAGGAAAAATGGAAGGAATGACCAAATGATTGAAGAAATGAAGGAAGGAATGGAATTAGACAACCAATCAATGAACACAATGATTTTGAATGTGTCGTTTTAAATGTATTGTTTTAAAAAGTGAATATATTGTCTCAAAACGAATTTTCAGAACATAAATCAGAAATATTCTCAGGCATACTTTAATGGATATAAAACAAAAATTGTCCCTAGAAAGTGACAAGCAGAAACAGTTGTGGAATTTTAGCCTTTTTGTTTTTCTTTGATCCATTCCTGCCAAAGACACTTTATAGTTTTAGACATTTTGTTAGCATCTTCCACATTCATACATCAGTCGTGTGCCAGAGCAAGACAATGACAAAGGAAGATGTCTGTATCTCCAAAGCAAACTGAAACAAATGAGAGAAATGTGAAGTCTGCATGTCAAGATAATGTCAAATTTGGTCAAAATTCGTAAAGGCTTTCAACTGTTCCCTTTGGTTATGGCATTCGTGCTTGCAATGGAAGTTTTCATATTTAATAAAAAAGAAATCATTAATGGCTGACTAATCTCAAGAGTGGATAAAAGAACTTAATTCCTACTAAATGATTTACACAAGTGCTTCTGAAACTCACCCTTTTTAAAAGAATACGTCGGTGGGTATCTGCTTTTTTAAAAAGTTGTGGGGACACGGGAGGATTCCGTCGAAATTATTTCTCAACGAGGAAATTGCCAAGCTGAACTCGGAGGATTAAAAGTAATTGTAATTTCCCAAACACTCGTCCTGTGAGTGCTGTTGTCTGTAGAAATTTGATAAAATACTCAATGTCCTCGTCTCTTCGACGCAACAATAGTCAATCACACCAACCACCGAGGAAATTCGAAGTCGGAAATGCACTTCCTGTTCTCGGAGGCTTCGCCGAGCAACGCATCAGGACGCTTTTTGGAGGTTACTCTCCACCAACTGTTGCCCATTTGATTCCCGTCAGCAAATTGGACGGTAAATGTCAGAATGTTTTTCCGAGGTCACAGACGGCGCAAAAAAATACAGATAATTTTGCCCAAATGTTGATTATGAATAATGCGTTCAGAAGGGTTTTTGGCAAGGACGGACCAAACAGCTTGTGCTTGACTCCGTGTCACACTAGATTCTGAGCGTGTTTAAATCCATCGTGACCGTAAAAGTTTTGAGGTTTACATGTTCGGGAAATATGTTTAGGATTTAAACTGATTTTGTAAACGTTGTATTTTTTAATGAAATCCTTCTAAATGGTTAAAAAGATTTAGGTCTGACATTGACTTGTGACATTCTTCTGCCACAAGGATGGATGAATGGATGGATGGAAAGGATTGATGGAAAGGAATCTCTAAAAAGGAAAACTCGGAAATTAAAATAAAGAGTTTGTAAAGTTAAATAAATGTAAATGTTTTGGCTAATGTATCAATAATACAGGTTAATGTGTTTAATAATTGTCGTTTTTAATATTTTTCACAATTGCATTGAAATTTCCAAACAAATTAAAATATTTATCTTTAATTTATTCATTCATATTTTGTTAACAAAAAATATCTAATTTCGAAACCATTTATTTTTGAAAGTATAATGATTGTCGCTGTAGCAGCCAGACATAATTATTATATTTTATTCGGTAGTATACATACATGATTCTAGAATACATACATACACATATAATATCAACATTGTGTTGCATATAAGTAAGTAAGTAAGAGTAAGAGGCTTTTATTGTCATTGTATGTTGTACAACGAAATTTCTTTCGGTAGCATATATATGCATATATGTTGCTATATGTCTGTGTGTGTAATATATATCGCTGTATACACACACATACACACACACAATGTCAGTTCTATATCACCGTAAAAGGCAGGATTCATTATTGTTATAGTAGCTGTTATTATCATACATCTACATATCACATCACACGCTGAACAAAACGTCCCGACCGTGCTTTTCATCTGTCAGACATATGCATCCCATCATCACGGCCCGATTTCAATATGTATGCACACTTCAGGCCATTTAAATCCCGTGTCACTTTGCTAGCTCGGGGACGTGAGGAGCGAGATTATCCTGGGGGCATTCAATTCCATGCCACTGACCTTACTCTGGCCTCTGAGCGAGAGGCCTCATGCCATTAGCGCGAGGCAAAGGCTTTTAAAGGAAATCCAATCTTGTCTGCATCTGATCTGTCCACTTCAGAGTGGAGGAACCAGGCCTGGGTACCACAGCAAACATCCTCTGCCGCTGTATCCTTTACTCCAGCGCTCAATACTCTCCTCCACAGCAGGACTCGTTTCTGTAACAAAGTCCCGGCAACAGGTCTGAGCGTCTGTAATTTCACTCAAAGCAGTTGCCCTCCGAAGCCAATGTACAGCAGCACTTTACTGTATCCACACACTCCAGCCGGCTCAACACCGGCGCCACTGTTTTAGCCTCTGCTCGCTTTGATCTTTGTTATTTCGGTTAATTGTGGGAAAGCATCCCTGTGGCAGGTTGCGGTGAGGTGTATCACCTGAGATCGTCCCGCTTGAATTGGCGCTATATCGAGAGAGGCTCAAAACATCAACCGCACTCTGGTTTGGCTGGAGAGAGGAGCTTGTGGATGGGAAATGTTGGTGTTTCCTTATTTAGCAAATATTTTATATTAGCTGGCAATTGGTGGATTAGTACGTATGGGAAACCATATATGCGCAACAAATAACAGCATGTGAATAAAATACAGACAGAATTTTTGTATCAGCGCAAAGCCAGGAGTTGTCAATGTTGCACAATAGACGGGTAGAGAAGTCTGGCCATTTTGCAAACTGGCCGGAAAGGATTGTCTGGTCATATTAAAAATTGGCCGGGGGTAGTCTGGCCATTTTGCACTTTGGCTGGAAAAAGTGGTTTTTATGCATTTCATGCATTGGCCGGAGATGGTGGTCTGGACATTTTACACATTGGCCAGTAAGGATGGTCTTGCTATTTTGCAAATTGGCCGGGTAGGGAAGTCTGGCCATTTTGCAAATGTTTGCAAATTGAATATGAAATTAAGTATTAAATTATACTTTTAAATATGAATACATTAGGGTGTGATTACATTTTATCACCAGTGATGAGACTTAATAAGATTAACAACACAGTTCAGTCTTGTCAAGCTTTTCTAAACAAAGTTCAAAATTATTATTTGAGTTGACTGCACTATTACACGTTTGTTCATAATTGTTCATTTTGCTGAACCGGACACAAAAATACACACACTCACTACCAGATAACAAAAGCACACACACACACACACACACAGGTATAAAGTGTCACTTTTCCACTCACAGAGGAACATTTTTCACGAGAAACTAGTTCAGGCTCCACGCTGAGATCATAATCAGCAGCTCATCTCGGCTGTTTTTCCTCATCCGTTTCTCACTCTGGGTTATTTTGGGAGTCATTTCTGGAAACCTCTTGACCTGCACTGAGCAGCACCTCCATATTCAAAAGCTCGCCTCCCTCGCCAACACCCCTCATTTACAACCCATTACTCAGTTCTGCTCAGCTGAGCCACATCCATATATTCTTCAAGGCCTGGTTAAACTTAATCATTAGGTTAACAAGCTCCCTTCCCTCCAAATGATGATCCGCTGAATTGTAGGGATTTGTTCAGTGGGGTGAACCAATAACTGTCTGGGCACAAAAGGCACAGGCCTTTGAATTAGCACAGAATAATCAGCAAAAAATTAGATTTGCATATTCAATCACTCCGAAGACTCCCGGAGTAAACAAAGCTCCAACTTTCACCAACCTCGACTTTCACGTGCGCCCAAAAATCAACTTTAAATGAACATTTAATCAAGCACACAATCAAACAGTGCAATATCGCAGCGCTCCGACACGAGAACGGCAGTCAAGCTTGACAGACAAATCAAACTTAGATTTGCAGTCCGGAATGGAAATTGCATTTGGCGAAATTGCACCTTCCCGACACGTAGCCGCAATAAGGTTACTTTCTTAAACGCGCGAGAGAAGGCGGATTATTTTTAAAGACCATCTGTGTTACATGGCTGGCATTGTACAACTCATGTAAGCTAATTAATTACAACCACTCGAGAGGCAGTCACATGTCACCGTTGTAGCACATCAATGGCACTTAAACATACTTCATTAGCCTGACATTGATGTGCGAGTTTGTGCACGGATTCCACTGAGCTGTCAGTTTACATCTGCTCTTGCGGCTGTTTCCTCTTCGTTTTCGCCAAAGACAAGTGTGTTGATATCGCCAGCTTCCCTATACGTATAGGTCATGATGACAAGCATCATCTATAACGGGAACGGACAATAAACCTCGCAAGCCAACACATGGCTCCGCGAACCCCATAAAAACGGCGGTTTTATATATGTAAATATGTTCTTTTTATTTACGCCTGGTTTGTTGTAAAGCCAAGCAGACTGTTTCATCGCCGCCTTGGAAGGAGATCAGCTGAGGATCTGGGCCTGTTGCACGCGGATGTCGGCTTTCAGGAAACTTCCGTCTCCCAGAAGTGTTTGGCTGGTTCGTCTGGTGGCCGCGCAGCTGAACAAACAATGGCACGTTTTAATGTGGTACCTTGCCTTCCCGCCATGCATATTCATGACGAGCCCACGCCTGGCAGTGACACGGGGGTGCGGCAGGGATGAGGCGTGCTTGTCGGAGTGTGTCACGTTTCCAGACCAGCGAATTTTTTTGATTAAAGTCCCTTATCCGTTTTATCATGCATATCCCTCGCCTGATTAAAGTGATCTGACGCTGACACTCACAATGTCAGGGTGAACCGAGGAGGAGCTCTCTCCACCTCCCCGAACATGCCTGGAATCCCTAATCCCTTCCAAATTCATGCGTCAGTTTGTCCCTACGCACAGCCACCTCACGCGGGCGAGCAGGAAGACGTCTCAGGAGCTACACACATGCTTCAGCAATGCTGGGAATCAACATGCCTAGACGTTTCCTCAACCACTGCTGTCAAACAAACTCACCTGGGTTAGTTTGTTTGTTTGAGTAGAGATTTGTGGGTAAAATATTTCAGAGAATGAAAAAAATCGATAGAACGGTTGTGCGGTTTGAATAGAACGGTTTGTAAATTATAAAGCAATGGTGATCTAGCCGGTTTGCAGTTTTGCCAGTGAGGATTGTCTAGCCATTTTGCAAAACTTCGTAAATTGGTCTTACCACTTTTGGCTGGTAAGGGTGGTATAGCTACTATTCAAAATGTCTGGTAAGGTCAGGCTAGTTTTCAAAATGGCCGGTAAGGGTGGTCTAGCCACTTTTCACATTGACCAGTAAGGGTGGTCAGGCTAGTTTTTAAAATGGCCAGTAAGGGTGGTCTGGCCACTTATCACATTGACTGGTACGCATGATCCGGCCAGTTTTCAAAATGGCCGATAAGGGTGGTCTGGGCCCTTTTCATATTGACCGGTAAGGGTGGTCAGGCTAGTTTTCAAAATGGCCGTTAAAGGTGGTCTTGCTAGTTTTCAAAATGGCCAGTAAAGATGGTCTGGTCCTTTTTCAAATTGACCAGTAAGGTTGGACTGGCCACCTATAACATTAATCAGCAAGGTTGGACTGGCCACTTTTCACATTGACCGGTAAGCATGGTCTGGCCAGTTTTCAAAATGGCCAGTAAGGGTGATCTGGCCACTTTTCACATTGACCAGTAAGGGTGCTCTGGACACTTTTCAAACTGACCAGTAAGGATGGTCTGGCCACTTTGCAAATCAACTGGCCAATTCACAAACTGGCATTGGCTTTCCAGAGATTGCCGGTAACTATAATGCATATAGTGCACTAAAAATACAAACTTTAAAATTGTAATCTAGAGGTAAAGAGTTGGACTTACCGAAAGATTGCAGGTTCAATTCCCGGAACATTAGGTACAACAAATGGATTGTCCTTGAGAAGACACTAAACCTGAAGTTGATATGGATAAAAGCATCGGCTAAATAAATAAAAAATAAAAATTGCTATGAAGGAGGGGAGTTTGTGCATGTGCTTGAGCAATGTAGGGAATCAGGCAAAGAAACATCTAAAGAACAACCATCACACGCTCCTGTATGCAACATCAACCAGAAGCACCTTTCAAAAAGTTAAAAGGCATCAAAATCAAGAAAGAAACTTGAAAACAGGGTGAGGAAGCGGAAGAGTTGATGGAGTAGGAGAGTGAGACGGCGAGGGACGCACCAACAGTCAGAGAGTGAGCGCGGGAAGATTTTTCCAGAAAGCGTCGGCCTAATGAAACAGCTGGGGACGACACAGTTGAAACTATCCAATTGGAAATGATAATTAATGGCATTAGGGCAGGGAACAGTCTGCCGCCATCCAGGGACAGAGAGACTTTAAGCTCTACGTTTGAGATGCATCATGATTTTAAACTTACGTGGTTAGTTATTTTACTTCAAGTCAAGTTACTTTAGTTCAGATGCATAAATACAGTAGATTAAATGGACCATCGTTTAATAGGACCGGCTCATTGTTCGGACCAATCAGAGTCGGAGAACACAGAGGTTAAGACATTTAGCCAGTGAACTGTGATTTTCTCATCTCCGCCTCATCATCAGGTCAAAAGAGTGTCAATTTCTGCCCGAATTGCGGAAAAAAGCATGCAGCATCGGAAAAGCCAATGCTGCGTTAGACAGCCTTTCAAAAAGGTCCGTATACAGAACGTGCCAAGACAGTTCAGATGTCAGAACATCTTTTTCAAAAATTTTTTGACTGCTTCGATGCATTTTTCAATTACAAAATTGTAAAGTCACTATTTGTATAATGCATAAATTGTATAATGTAGTATTTGTTCTAAAAGTGTTCTCGAAAAGTGCTTTGTCAATAAAATGTATTCTTCTTCTTCTTTTTCTTCTTCTTCTTCTTCTTCTTCTTCTTATTATTATTATTATTATTAATTATGAATGCTACTATTGTGATGAACGCAAGACATGAAAAAAATTTCAAAAATCAGGACCAAAAATGATCAAATTTTAATTGATCCATATACATAAGACTTTATATATATATATAAAAAAAAAATTCTTTGTTCTTTGTTCCCGTATTTGGTGTTATATTTAAACTGTTCCTTGCCTTCAATTTTTGGACCATTTTTCAATATATTGTTTATTTGGTTATTCAGTGTGTATATTTTTTTTACTGTTATCTCATCTTTCTTTTTGCACCAAACGCAGTAGCAATGACAATAAAGGAATTCTATTCTATTCTATTCCAGACACAGTTCATTTGTACATATTTTTTTGCACACATTTTATCGCAGATAATTCTCCTCTCCTTCTTGCGTAAATACCTTCAGCAAATGTTGTAATTCTGTTCTTCTCTCACAGATGCCACTCATGCTACACTAGTTTTAGCTTTATTATCAAACATAAAATGCATCAAGAAATTGATAAACTGCAACACACACACACACACACACACCCCAAGTCCAGGTACGGGACAGGGCGAGTTGAGCTAGTATTAGTTGTCAAGCGATGATCAACCAACGGAAAGCAACTACAGAGCCTTGCCAAAGAAATATAACGTTCAGATTTAATTCCGATATCAAGAAATAGAATTTCAAAGCTGGATGTCTTATCGTTGGCACGTCCCTTTGCTGGACTGATTTCCCTAGCAAAACCCTGTCACTGCTATTATGTTGAACATGGAAGCAATTTACTGCACTGGCTAAACAGGGCTACCGCTGCTCCCGTAACCCCCTAAATGTTTGAAGTTATCAGACGGGAGAGAGCAAACGCTTTCTGGATGTTGGCTGGAAGGGGGAAGGTTGAGGAGACGGTAATTGAAAAGTATCAATCAAAAACAAGGCAAGGGGCCGAATGGAAGCCATAACGCTAACCCAGTCTGAGGAGCAGAGGGACCCAAATGCATTTCCTCTGTATAGGTAATTCACTTGCTCTCTCCAGACCATAAGCCTGGAGCTCAGGCCTCGGGAAAGCAAATAAATAAATAAACCCTATCTCCGGACAAGGCTTTTGGATTGTCAAGTGGAGCGTGCGGCCATTACAGGCCTGTTTTGTGATAGTATCTGCCAGAGCAGATAAGCGGCTGGACGGCGGTCAGACGTTTGTGATTTTTGATATGCGCGGTATAAAGAGGTGGACGCTATCAAGATGTTCCTGCTCCGTATGAACACTGTAGTTACTGTACAGCACAATAGCTTTTCTTCGGGCTCCTGGAGAAGTGCATAGAGAGAAGGAGAACGTGGGAATGGAATCCAAGCAAATATGGATATATTCAACCATCTATCCACCCATCCAACCAAAATGAAGAACTATTTTGGATCTAAGGGAAGTCTGTATGGGATCTTTACCTTAAAATCTGATGCTTTGTGTTTTGCGGTTGGCCTTGGTTGGCCTTAAATAAACATTGGATGACCTTGAATTATTCTTGGTTGACATTGCACAAGTCTTGGTTGACTTTAAAACCCTTGGTTGACCTTGAAAAGCCTTGGTTGACCTTAAATTAATTTTGGATGACCTTGCATTGCTCTTGGTTGACGTTGTATAAGCCTTGGTTGACCTTAAATAAACCTTGGATGGCCTTGGATTACTCTTGATTGATGTTGTGTAAGCCTTGGTTGACATTGAAAAACCTTGGTTGACCTTAAATGAACCTTCGATGACCTTGGATTACTCTTGTTTGATGTTGCTTAAGATTTGGTTGACCTTGAAAACCCGTAGTTGTCGTTAAATAGACCTTGGATTACTCTTGGTTGGTGTTGTTTAAGCCTTGGTTGACATTGAAAATCTTGGTTGACCTTACATAAACCTTGGATGACCTTGAAAACCATTGGTTGACCTCTAATAAACTTTGGATGACCTTGGATTACTCTTGATTGATGTTCAATTAGCCTGGTTTGACTTTGAAATTGTATCTATTCGTTTTCTTTCAAATTTTCTTGCTAATTCGTTACAGTGCATGAAATCTCCGAATATCCCACTTCCCATCTATTCTGTTGTAGTTTTGTAGAGCATGTAGTTTCTTGAATACGGTTATATTGTGTATATAATACAGTTATACTGTGTGGAATGTTGCTTTTTTCCACATCTGCATCCTAAAATGTCAAAATTGGCCAAGGTCGCGTCGTCCTTGAAAAACTGCCATCGATATAAGTGACGTACATCAATAAATCACCAGCTATAAGACAAGCGTCCAAACTCTTTTGAAAACAAACATGCGCGCACACACACACAGATCATTACTTCACCGTACAATAAATCAGCCTAACAGCCAAAACGATAACCTTAAATAACATTACAAAACCTCAGACTTCATCACTCCCCAGTGGGGAATCCAGACCCGACAAGTCAGCTCACGGCAAACACATAAGTTAAAATCACACTGCGTTAAGATTCACTCTGCCTTTCTGAGCCAGTCCATCCCGCTTCCTCCGTCCAGTCATCCATCTACCCATACCCCCCTCCCCCACCCCCTTTACCGGCCCATCTATCTGTCTCCGAGCTCAATGCCTACGTGCCTCTTCATCGGGCCCCAAAAAAAAACAGCTCGGCCGAGGTTTTTAATTCAAATTTCATCTCCAGTGCCGCGGCCCGTAAGCTCACTCAGCAGCCACTGGAGTCTAAAGTGACTCTGGGGAGCCCTCTCACAGTTCTATATGCAAATATCCCTGCACCTGGGCAGTGGAGCAGGCCTGCTGAGAGCTTACTTATGCAAATCTGATTGAGTGAGAGCATATTGCTGGAGCGCCTGCGCGGGCCGAAGACACCACCGGTTATATTTCACGGGATACGCCGCCTGCCAGTTCTGACAGAAGAGAAAGAGGAGGAGGATGAGGAGGAGGAGGAAGGAATGGAAGGCTTTGGCTTTGACGACCACTTCTTCTGCTCTCCACACTTCTGGGTTTTATGGCATCAAGAGGGCAGATTGAGTTTAAATGACACAGGACCCGTGTCATTTCCTATGCACACTTTGTAAATGGGTTGACATCTCAATATGTCCGACACGGCGCCATCGCGGAGTGTGGTATTAACCCCCTGATTAAGTGGTAAAGGTTGGCTGCAGTTCAATCTCCAAACTGAAAGAAGGCCATGATGTAGATAAATGAGTAGAGAAGAACCGATGGAATCGAATGCAAATTCTTTTTAACTACGCAGAGTACACACACACACATTCAGATTATTTCTACTGCACAGACAAACATAAACGTTCATAATTTTAAGACGTCACACACACAGACACTCACACACACAAACACTAATTGTAAAATCATAAATACAAATGCTTTTAATAATTGTGTACAATGACACACGCACACTGATTGTGAAGTCATACATACAAATGCATTAATTAATTTAGTTTGATGCCACACACACACACACAGATTCTTTCAGGTATATGATAGTGGGGTCCCACTTTTTAGTTACATTCGAAACAATACGTTCCATCCCTCTGACCCCTGACCCCAAGGGTTCAAAACAATTCCTGTCTTCCTTTTTCTCTAATCTTAACCAAAACCAAAATAGAATCACAGTCAAAAAATCCCGTCTTGACTCTCGTAAATTTCTTAGAGCTGTGCTAACACTGTTTCTTACACATAGATATATTCAATACTTAAAGTAAATAAACGAATCATAAATAAACAATGTTTTTTGTTTGATTTGTGTATTTCTCATGATGCCAATGTGTAATAAAAGTGAATTATAAGTCTGAATTAAAGACATATAAGAATCTAATTAGAATAATCATCACTCATAATCAGTCAAAGTCATTAAAATGTAACAGAAAAAAAGAATAAAAATTACTATGATTGAAAACAAAAACATTGTGATTTAATACTTATTTTGAATTGTATATCTTTATAATATAATTGTATATATATATATATATTAGCCGTATATTATAGATTTTAAATATCAAGTCTGTCACGTGACCTGTCAATCGTCCCTCCAGCACATCGTGTATTTAAATCCCATTAAAGCGGCGGCAGGTGTGGGATCATGTATGGCTTTGTTAGACGTGCCTGACTGAATGCACTGCTGGTCTCTGCTGCCGGATCTCAAATCAATCACCAATTTTTGGACAAATTAATCAACCTCGCTGTTACATAATTATCACGGAAGACAGTGGAGGGTGTTAATATATCAGTCTAGAACAGAGAGCGACACCAATTATCAGCAGCAAATAGAGGAAGACCCGCAGTCTGAGGAGGCCAGAGGGTCAGAGTAAACAGAAAAATAAAGAGAAATCAATCAATGTAGAGAATTATGGGCGGAAGAACTGAGGTACAGATTTGATCATTATTAAAATAAACAAAATAACTGATTACAATAAAAGCAGGCAAACAGGCAGATGCACACACACACACACACACACACACACACACACACACACACTGACTGGTAAGACTGGTAAGACAGAAATCGGACAAATATATGTAGATATAGACAGATCATTAAATAGACGTGGTCTTATAGGAACAAACATACCATATATGTAAACAATTTAGGCAATCAATAGATAAACAAACAGGTAGATAAGCTGTGAAAATTAACAAATAAAACAAAATAAATAAACAAAATAAAATTATAAAAAGAGACAGTCTTTTGTTGTGGACAAACATTAACAGACAAATACTGTAGATGATTTTATACAAAACGGATTGTAAAACAAAGAAACAGATAAACAGAACATTTAACACATTAACTCATATAGACACAAAACAATATTTACGCAAATGTGTACTGTAAGCAGTCAATAGACAAATAGGATGGAGAGCAAAAAATAAACAATAAAGCCAATAGATAAACAGCAACAAAATGCGAATAAATAACTAACTAAATAGGTAAATAAACATACATATGTAAATAAATAAATACGTTCTAAGGCTAACGTTTGTTTTTGTCACCACTGAAGGGTTTGTAATTAATTATTATATACAGAATATATTTTAAATGTATGATAGACCGAGAGTGAGAAAGGAGAGAGAGAGAGAGAGAGAGAGAGAGAGAGAGAGAGAGAGAGAGAGAGAGAGAGAGATAGAGAGATACCAATTTAAGAAAACAGCCGTGCCATCCTTGTTTGAGCCAGAAAAAGTTTCTGAAAAAGAAAAAAGTCAGTGACCAAGAAAAAAAAACATTTTTTTTTCTTTTTCGTTTATTTTGTTTGTGTTTTTTCCCCCTCATTTGTCTAAGCCTCGTGCACTTATAATAGCCCAATTAAAGAGGGGAGAATGCTTGTTTTCTTTAGGTGTGTCAGAAATTGATTATCGCACCATGCACAGACACCCCAATGCTCAAAGATTACTGCTGTTAAGCCAAATCAGAGCGTTTATTCACACTGTCAAGGACTCCCGAGCCCAAATTGCTCTAATAAGTGATCGTTTTCACACTTGTTTAGTTTTTAAAGTGCTCATGCAAAATACAACAAAAAGGGGGAGAAGAAAAAGAAAAAAAGAAGGGGGTTGGTTATGGAAAGCATGCTGCCTTTCCATTTAATAAGGGTGAACATGTCATCCATAGCAGTCATTTTTCTGATGGTGTTCTTTACAAACGTGCCCATGCAGCCCCGCGTGAGCTCTAATATCAGTTAAAAAGATTAGCAGATTTGTCCCTCAACGACCCGTCAGCCAATCACAGGCCGGGAAGGACGAGGCTGGCAGGGTGTCGGGCACTTGTTCACCCATTCCGCATGAAAATAAGCCGCGCGGAGGATACACACGAGTCTGAAAGGTGAAGGAAATTGGGAGAGAAAAAGAAATAAATGAATAGATAAATATTATTGGGATCCCGGATCTAAGGAAAGGTCATTTCCCGACGCCGGCCCCTCGTGCTCCGTCTGAGCCCCCGACAGACGATCAACAAAAGGGTTCCTGCGCTCGTGAGTGACAGCTTCTCTAATTGTATCCAGTCACTCATGACAATTTGATTAAAATATTACGCCAAAGTCTCGCCCCCTGTTTGTTCCATTGCTCCAAATCTAATTTTGATTTTTTAAAGGAGAGATTAGCAGCACATGCGTGGCTGAGGATGCTGCTCACTTCTACATCCTCTACGCTACTCGTCTGATTTTAACATGTGTTTAAACTTTCGTTTCACTTTGTTTTTTTTTTCTTATTATTATTATTGACATTGGAATCCAATCTTGGCTTCTCTAGAAAGAAAAAGTGACAGAGTTGTACAGAGAGTGACAGGGATGGAGGTATGGAAGGATGGATTGATAGATAGATAGATGGGATGGATGGATGGATGGTAGGATAGACGGACAGTCAGCTAGGACGGACGGACGGATGGATGGATGAGAGACAGAAGGACAGACAGACAGACTGACAGACGGACGGACTGAAGGATGGGAGACAGATGGATACGAATGGATGGATGGATGGATGGGAGACAGATGATGGATGGATGGATGGGAGACAGATGGATGGATGGATGGATGGGAGACAGATGGATGGATGGATGGATGGATGGATGAATAGATAGATAGATAGATAGATAGATAGATAGATAGATAGATAGATAGATAGATAGATAGATAGATAGATAGATAGATAGATAGATAGATAGATAGATAGATATAAATATGTAAGGACGGATGGATGGATGGATGGATTAATGAGAGCCGGATGGATGGATGGATAGATAGATGTATCACTGACCATCTTGATCTTTTCATGCACATGATCTAATTTACAGAATAAAAGTCATTGAGAAACTAAAGTTTACAAAGAATACATTGTACAGTCTGGAGTCCAAGGGAAGAAAACTACCCGACCTTCATCTGACTACCCGATTCTTAAAAGTTCTCCAAACTGAAGCAGATGATGATCTGGTGGTCCAGCACCACAGTCCTTAGTCAGGAATCAGAGAAGAACCCACAGAAGTGTAACCGTCTGACCTCTCCTCAGCTAATCTGTGAACAGTAGAATAAGCTCATGTCCACTTTTGCCTTCACTACAATTAAGTGCAACACTTATTAAGCCATCAAAAGTGCATTCCACTGAAGAAATAGAGAGTGAAATCTGCCGCTCTGACTTTCTAGAATGATCTCGGAAAAACACAGATTGTTCGTCCTTGCGTTAGGTCATCAATTCAATTAGTTCCTCCAACGCTACGGATACGATAAATCTGAGCAATTCAACCTCGTCCTCCTCTCACAACACCTCCTATTACCCTCCTTCAGCCGGGTGGCTCCTGCCCTTCCCCTGAAGAAAAAGAAATCCATTGTAACGTGATAGTGGTGGGCAAAGTTGACCGGGGGAGGGGGCACCATGGAGGAAAAAATACACGTATCATTCACCTGATTTGAATTGTAGCTGCCTTTTCTTGAACCTCTGCCAATTCATTTCGTACATTAAAAATTGGTCAGGGTTGATAAGATTCCATTTTCACGGTTGGCAATGCAGAACTGGAGAAAGAATACAATTACAGACCCCAGAGTAAACTCTCCGAATGTCAACTTGATGTAAATGATCAGGAGCGGGCGCACAAAAGAACAGGCTTCCACTTCAACGTCAAGCCCTCATCCGTCTCTCGCCTCTCGCTGGGACCCCTGCACCCCAGTGCTCTCGCCCCCATGGAGCTTGTACAAGGGCGGGTTGTGTAAACCCAACCTCCGGCTTTGGGTGTGCTGCTTTAAAGTGTGAATTTTCATGTAATAGACACCTTGATAGTTGTGAAATATTGATCTTTTTAATTATCTCTCTTGCGTAATAGTCTCGTGACGTAACTATTTGACGGTTATGGTAAGGCAGTGGTTTAGCTAATGAGTAGAATAGAATGTGCAAAGGCAAAGTGATGCTATGGAAGCAAAGAATTTCAAAATGCCGAATTAGTGCAGGAAAAGGAAAAAAAAATGGTACATATAGTTAATATTAAATGAGCATGAATTTAGCTGATATAGTCAACGTAATGAAAATTAGTTTTTGGAAAACATTTTTAATTTAAAAGTTTTAATTGTAAAACAAAAAAGCAAAGACAATTTAAAAAAGACAAGATTTATGTATTTATGGTTCAATAAATTAACTGTATACTGTAACACTATATTCCTTTACTGTGAGACATTTAAGGGTTAATTTCTTACTTATATTCACACATTTGGCTGACACTTTTAATGCAAAATTCTGGCACTTTAAGTTTTTTTTTTTTTCAAAAATTGCTTTTTTAAAACCTTGATGTTCTGAACTCCAAATTCAAAAACAGCTATAATATTTTCTACTATGGTAATTTTATTTATATCCAGTTTTTCCTTTTTCCCCAAGACAAAATGAAAAAATTAATTTGCTACATTGAGAACTTTTAGAAATGTTTCATTTACTGTATCTGAACTCTGGAACTAAACTGCCACTTAAAAATAAAAGTCTTCTAACTGGGACCTATGACATTTCAAATTTAGATTCAATTTTTTATTGTCACATACAAAATATACGTGGTACAACATGTAGTGAAATGTGTTTTTGATCGTTCCAGCATTATAACTAGGGAGGGGGGAAATACAACAAAATGTGCAAAAGGAAATGCAATAAAAATATAAAGAATAGAAATACGATAAAAACGAGATATAAAGATAAAATATGACATATGAATAAAAATACAACATTTCCAAGATAAAAATACAATTAAATACCGTAGAAGTGAGTAAGATACAAAAAAAGTACAAAAAGGTGTCTAAAAAGTGACTCAGTGATCCAGAAAGTGTTTGTTAAAATGACCAGTTAAAGTTAAAGTGTCCAGTAGCCAGACATGTATACAAAATGTAAACAAATATATACATATCACACACTGCTCTGTGATTGGTTGGCCACCAATTCAGGGGGTGTGTCTTGCCTTCAAGCCCAAAGTTGGTGAGACCGACTCCCAGTGACTCAGAAACGGACTAAGTGGTAGAAAATTGATGTATTTCATTGTACAAAATTGAATTTTAAGATTTTGACTCAAAATATTTGAATAGTTTTGAGGAAAGACTTTCGAAACATCACCACGATTCACACCGATACCCCAGTAAATCACATCCTCCTCAACCCAACGCCAAAAAAGGATCCAACTCCAAAGCTTTGAATTCTTTAAAAGCCACGTACTGTATAAGCGTCCAGTAATGAGCGGAGTATGCAAATGTCTCCAGGCGCATCAAAATTCAAACGTCGGCCCCTTTGACACCAAGGCTGTTTGGAGAGACCTCCGTGCTATATTCCGCTGTGGTGTCATCACCCGGTGCCAGGCCGGGCGGAAGCAGCTGCACGGGGCGACACCTCATAATTACAGAGCCGTGCCATCGCCGCATCACCACACAATATTGGCCTTTCTCTGCAGCCAGCTCCATCTAACCTTTACAGACAGCTGCCCTCGTGCCCGGTCACCATTTATGCATATCTCCCCTCCACCAAAACAGATTAGGATTTGGATAATGACCAGCGTGGCCCCATTAAAAGCTAGACGACGGACACAGGAAAAGGCTGGAAATCAAGCGCAGGTCAGGAGAGTGCAACCTGTGTACAAAGCTAGCATTAGCATAGGTGAGAGGTCCCGATGAATAAACACACCATAATAGCTAAACCGCGCTGTTAGCATAATGTTAACACGTTTCTTCCTGCTAGAAGGTGATCGGAGAAACGGGTGTCGTCTTAAATAATGGAGGAGCTGAACTCTGCGGCCTCCGTGCTGAACTTTCTTTAAAGCTAACGGCTAATTGTGGCTGTTGCTAGCACGACTAGCCTGCTCGGGAAGTTTGACGCACGGCGCGGAACTGCGCGGCTTGATTATTCTGATCTCTAATTAACTGTAGTTGCGCTAAAGACAATTATATGGGTTTAAAACAACAACAACAAACCGAGTAATTAAATTTAACAGACCCTGGATGTGATTGTCCTAGTGAGGAGAATAGAAAGTGCAAAGGCAAAGTGATGATATGGAGGCAAAGTGGCTGGGTTAAATAAGACGGGGAATTATTTTCTGGTTGGTGGTGTTGAGGTGGAGACAAAATTTCAAAATGCAGAATTAATGCTGAAGAAAAAAAAATGTAAGTTTAATAAATAATAAATGAGCTTGACTTTACCTGATATGGTCAAAGTAATGGAAGTTTGTTCTTGGGAAAAAAAATGTTTTAACTGTAAGACAATTAAAAAAAACAAGTTTTGTTTATCTATGGTCAATAAATAAACAGTATATTAAATAAATTAATAAATGCTTTTAAAAATACATTTTTCAAGGAAATCTTAGTTACTGTTATAATTGTGTCCTAGCCAACTACTGTATAAAAAATGTTTATAATTTTTTTATTAAAAATAACTTTTTAATAGTTGTAAACTAATAACACAGAAAGTGTGTCAATAGATGAATGAATGAGTTAGTGAGCGAATGAATGAATGAATCAATGAATAAACGAACACATGAATGAATGACTGATTAAATCCGAAGGTTATAAAATTTTGTGAAAAATTTGTGTTAATGGATGAATGAGTGAATGGATGAATGAGTGAATGAATGAATGAACAAATGAATGAACAAATCAAAGAAAAAATGAATTCATGAATGAATTAATAAATCCATCAATAAAGTCTGCGTTTAAAAATGACCACTCTTCCATGAGGCTTTTGAATTGTTTATCTGCCCGGCACATGACAGAACCCAAAAACTTGGGCAGGAAAAGTTCCAAAGTGCCTCAGCATGACACGCGTCTTTGATGTGCTTTAAGTGGGCTGATGGATTTCAAGCATAACATCCTGCTTTCATGATGCTTAAGATCATCAATATTCATTCTCCACTGACAGCCTGGCTTGACTTTGTGTAACAGTAAACGCTTTAAAGACCGAGGTGAAAAATCCGAGAACGTCAATTCGTCTTTCCCAAGCAAATCTGGTGGTGGACATGAGGCTGGAGCGTCAGGATGGAAACGAAAGCCGACACGATTTGCGTAGAGGAGATGAGAAAAACTGAATAGATAAATATCCAGAAAACTGCCGATCTCTCACCCCGGCTGGAGAAACAGCCTTTGACACCCGCCTGACCCCGCCCACTCTAATGACCACATGGCCCATCTGACAGGCCCGAAGCTGCACGGAAGGAAGAGGAAACGGACGGGAAGGGGTTACTTCATTATGCAGCAAATTAGAAAAATTCATAATTTATCATTACACCCAGCCGAAATGCCACCCGACTGAGCCTCACCCTGTGAAAAACATCACGCGGCAAGCGAACGAGAAGAAGAAGAGAGGAAAAAAAAAACGACTGTCAGAGGCCTGCAGCAGCCAACGGGCGAAATTAATATGCAAATGTATGCGAGAAATTAAAAAGCAGAATTACACAGGCAAATGAGGTAGCTACACTTGAATTGTTAGGATTATGAATAATTACTGCGAATTTCCTGCTCCTAATATAACTTGTTTTTTGATAAACAAAGACTTAATTATCGAGATGCGCTGGAGAATTTCCGCGCCACTCATTAATCTTGCAGGAAAAAAACAAGTCCCCGGTGGCCGGCGGTAATGAAGAGAGCGTGCCCTGAATCGGCAGAAAGATCAGAGGCACCAGGGTGCCCGCGTAGCAGTGCCACTGTCCCTCACGCGTACCCAAGAGTGTCATAACTTCTTCCCCTAACTATCAAAGGGACTTATTTATGCTGGCAACCAAGCCATAAGTCCAATTTTACGAGGCCTGGAGCGCCGGAGGGATGGCGTGTTGATGCGCTCTGGAAATGCCACTTTTGTCGACTCCCCCAGCTTGGTGCCCCTGATAGGGAACGGTAATGGACCTGAAGGTGGCTGGCACAGGAATGGAGTTGGCACACCATGGTGTCTACCTGCAGGGGGCATCTGTGGGGACGCGAGCCATAGGTCTTTGGTGGAAGCCTGGAGTCCGGTGGTGGAGGTGGTGGGGGGCGGGGCTTCCCAGAGGACGGGCGAGCTGATAAACATGGACGCACGCTACAGATGGCTTTAATGGGGCCTGCAGGTACCTTTTGTTCTTTGGGGAAATCAGCAATCTTCCAACCTTTCCAACCAGGCTGAGGAAATAACAGGACCGGCGGATGATAAACAGAAGAGAGGAGGAAAGAACACAGAGAGACAAACACAAGTCAAGGGCAAGAGCTCCTCCTTCCGTGTCATCTAATCTGCCGTGCCGGTCCCAAAAGTGAAATCTGAGGCCATCATGAAGATGAATCGAGGGCCAAAGTCTGGCAACAATATTGTTTTATATACAGCATATATATCTATATAAAAACCAGGGTGTGTGTGTGTGTGTGTGTGTGTGTGTGTGTGTGTGTTCTAAAACTCAGGATCTTTGATTTGTCAGTAAAGAAACATTTTTTTTTCTGATGTAATTTACACAGAGTTTTTTTTTGTATATGCTTTTCTTTTTTCTTTTGTTTTCAAATAAATGGGTACATTGTTTTGTAAATTTGGCAAATTTTGGATAAATTGGGTACATTGGGTAAATTCTGTGTACATTTATTACATCAAGATTTTCTGATATTTTTCTTTTTACACTAGCACTATATTTAATAAATATGACCGTTAATCTTTTTTCTGTTTATTCAAACAAATGAAATTTTATATATCGTTTGTTGCTAGTACTTTAATAAGATTTACATGTTTGATACGTTTTGGTTCAGTTTTACCTGGTGAAGTTTTACAGTTTATTACTGCAGAATTCAAATGATTATTTACAAAGTCTTGAAGAATCAAAGCCTTGATGTCATTTTCGTTTCAACATTTCCCTCAGGGGTCACCACAGGCCATCTTGGTCCCTCATCGGGGCACCTCGAGGTGCTCAAATGTATTGCCCTTTACATTACACCATGTAAGATTCCACAACCTGAGGAGCCTCACCAAAGAGCATTCTGAGGACCTTCTGAGGAACCTGTGTGGATTTCTGAGTACCTTGATGGCAGTAGGACCTTGGGTGGCATTCTGAGGACAGTGGTTGGTTTTATACTGACCTTGGGTGTCATTCTGACCTTGGGTGATACTCTGGGGACCTTGGGTGACATTCTGAAGACCATAGTTGGCATTCTGAGGTCATTGGGTGAATTTCTGGGGGCCTGGGTGGGATTCTGACAATCTTTGGTTACTTTCCGAGTACCGGGTGACTTTCTCAGGACCTTGGCTGACATTCTGAAGACTTTGGGTGGCATTATGTGAACATTGAGGTCTTTCTGGGGACCATGGGTGACATTCTGGGGACGAGTGGTTTTCTAGGGACCTTGGGTGACATACGGTGGGACATTAAGCGGTATTATGAGGACTATGGGTGGCATTCTGAGGCCATTGGGTAGCATTCCGAAACCATTGGGTGAATTTCTGGGGACCTGGGTGGCATTCTGATGATTTTTGGTTACTGTCTGAGTACCTGGTGACCTTAGGTGGCATTCTGAGTACCTTGGGTGGCATTCTGGGGAGCTTGGTGGCATTCTGACGACCTTTGGCGACTTTCAGAAGTCCATGGGTGACATTCTGAAGACCTTGGGTGGAATTCTGGGGACCTTGGATTGCATTCTGGGAACGCTGCATGGCATTCTGGGAACCTTGGGGGACTTTCTGTGGACCTCAGGGGACATTCAGAAGAACGTGATGGCAATTTGATGACCTTGGGTGGGAGTCTGGTGACCTGGGGTGGCATTCTGACAGTGGGTGGCTTTCTGATACTATTGATACTATTATAACCCAGAATGTCGGTCCGGAATATTCTATATCATATCTGCCAGAAAAACTGTCAACGTGTTACTTGTGAGCCACTGTAAATCTAAAAGAAAGCATGTTTAAAATCTGAAGGCCAACAGCCGTTACGTGCGTATCAATTAGACAAGTGCGCAGTCACACGGGCAACTTTTGACGGTTCCTTCAAAACAAAACCATCCTTCTCAGTCATGTCTACCTTTCAGCTGACAGACGGCTTTGATGCTGCGATGAAGCTCTGCACCGGAACATTCACCTCTCAACAAACTGCCGGCGCTGTCTGAATCCGGCCTGATCAACATGAAACACAAGAAGGATCTTTAAGAAAGCCCTGCCATGCCCAATAAATTACCTCTGAAAAACATCAAAACAAGCCTCTCGATATTCATCAAAAGTTGCTGTACAGGGGGAAAAAAAATAAGACAAGGAATGGGAATTAATAGCAGGAGTGATGGATCCTCTCAAGTGATGGAGACAAATTAAAAGACGTTTTAATCTACAAAGGCTGTTTTAGCGATGCACGGATGATGCTAAAACAGCATGGTGGACAACCAGATGCAGAATTATTTGCATCCAAGTGAAATAAGTATGTTGTGGCAACACGAGTCCCTGTTGTTTTGCAGCCCGATGCACGACGTCGGTTTATTGACTACAAAGTGGCCACAGGAGGTCACGGAAGCTCCGACATTAACCGACCACCAAGACCCAATTAGAAGCTCGGTGACCCAGAGGAACACGTCGCTCTCTCTTTTTAACCACCCTCCATGGAGCTTGATTACACCAAAGATGCATGACACTGATCTCAAAGGGCATTTTGGACAAACCAACCCACACACACACACACACGCAATTATCACATACGCTGAAGAAAAAAAAAAGTGTATGTCCGGACGAACTTGCATGCTAAAGGTGTTGTGGAAGGCGACCAGCCAGATGGATATATATATCCATATATGGATATATAATATATATATATATATATATATATATATATATATATATATATACATATATATACATTGATTCCGCTTAAGAGAAACGCACACCTTAAAGCTGCAAGTTAAGATAAGGACCAGTTATTAAATCATTGATATGAAGAACCAGATGATCAGATGTAAGCAGAAGATTCACCACGGTGACTCCAAACAAAAGACGTGAAAAGAAAATGACGTATATCTATATGCACGACTGTAACTAAAGCAATAAAAAATTTAAAAATACAGTAGCACATGTTTTGGAATATGAGGCTCTTAGGTAATCTATTTTCTAGACTACTCAACTCTATTTTATAGAAAAGAAAGAAAGAAAAAGAAAGAAAGAAAGAAAGAAAGAACATTTTTGTTTATCTTAACATTTGTCTTTTTAAAAAAGCGTGTTTTAATATTAAATATTAACACAGACCAGGTAGAATTATAGAAAAGAATGCAAATTATAATGTAAAAATACAAAACAACACAAAAATAAGATAGTCCTTACGTTATGGATAATACATTTTTTATAAATAATAAATCTAACTATTTAAAAAATAAATAAAAACAATTATATGCTTATTTTTTATCCTTTCAAAACTTCATATTAAATCATATTGTATCATTTCAAAAAGCAGATTCCATTTTGCTGTCCATGTTGTGCTGATTTGGAAAACAAGTTATGAAACAATTGAAACACAAAAAATATTTAGAAAAAGTGAGGTGATTGCAATAATTAGCTTACAGGCTGCCGTTTTTCTCTATTATTTATATATTTATGTTAATATATGTAAAAGAGTCAGACCACACTTAATTCCATGTTGTCATTAGCAAACTGCCCAATAAAAAAAAATGTCTGATTCTGATTCCAGCAAGGCCAAAAGAGATGTTCCTGGATGTCTGGACTATTAAGCATTTGACCAAAGATCAGTCTCACATCCTGGAATCATCTAGTTTGAATCAAATCCACACCAAACATCACACATCTGGAATGCTGCTAAACATTCAGAGACATAAACGAAAAGCTCTCGTTTAGCCAGAATCGTGCCCCTCTTGATCTTCAAACTCCTCGCAGGGCAGTGGACACCATCTGATGTGCTGCCAGCTCCAGCCGGGCACAAGGGGCACGTTCTCCCTCCATTCGCACGGAGAGCTCGAGGGTGGCTGTGAACGGATGTGATTGGCCCGTGAAGCTTGTGTGAAGAGGTGATTAGCATAGGTGGGAGATCACACGTATACGTGTCATCAGGAGGAGCTGTTGATTTCAGCCTGGGGAGACGAGAGCGAGCTTTCTTAAATCTCCTCTGATTAACCACGCAAAGTCTCTCCGTTTTCGTTTAGAGACTCAAATGCAAATGACTTCACTGGTAAAACAAATGGATTCTCATGACTTTGGCCTACCATCATGTTTAATTAGCACATTATATATAATTTTGTTGAATACTAACACTATAAACTGAGCTAATAATGTTGTAATAATGATAACATTTATAGATTTTTATTTAATATATATTAGTACCCTATATATTAATATTTTTATTACTTTTATATATTGATACCTACACACACACACACACACACACACACACACACACACACACACACACACACACACACACATTTGTAATAAACAATAAAAAAAACAATGTATGTGTTGAACAGAATAAAAAATATCATAAATAATAATAATACAATTAGCCATATATAATTCAAAAAATCAAAATACATTTGAAAATACCCTACTTTGAAAACAGTAGCAAAATAAAATAGATAATACTACAATCGTGAATACTTTATCAAAACGCTGTTAAGTAATACATGTGAAAATGCAGGTTTTAGAGTTTGAATTTATTTAGATGATTTGATTTTTTTGCTGTATTTTAAGCAATCTTATTAAAAACACATTTTCAAACATGTGTTCTTTACTTGTCTTAAGCAATCTTGATCAAAACAGTTTGTATTTGTGAAGTGTTTATTATCCCCGCTGTGGGACTAATAAAGGATTTTTCAATTCAATTCAATTCAATCAATTTAACTTATTTAAACCCAACCACATCTCTAAACTGTAATTAGAATTCGAAATAACATAAAAAAAGTCATGCAAATTACCATCCCTCTATTAAAAATCTCCTCTGCCTTTTCACTTCTATTAAAACAACAGACAAGCACATCCACCTACTTGCGTTTCATCAGAGAAGCATCTTCCAAAGCCAGCAAGCGAGCCTCGGTGGTAGCTGGAAGCTGATTGGCTGAGGCGGCGAGGAGGGAGGGGAGATGAGGAGGCTCATGGTCTCCTCTGAGGAGTTTCCCTCAAGGCGTCTTCAGGCGAGCTTCAGGACAACACCAACACGCTATCACCACCGTGTGGAAAAAACGTCAGGAGAGGACAAAGCTATCCGCCATCAAGAAGCCGTCTAATGGTTCATTTATAGAGGCATTAAAAGTTAACGCTACCCTGATAACTACTTCCAGCCAACCGGAGGGACAGAACGCACGAGCTTTGGCTTTCAGGACAAAGCGTGCTAACGTCGCCACACACGGAATCCAAATATAAAAAAAAAAAAAAAACACACAATTCCGGGCCGGGATCACGCTCACATGACTTCAAACTGGGGCTTCCAGTCAAAATAAATAGCCGCTGATTGGGAGGGCTGGACTTTGTGATTAGACTGGCTTTTATCTGGCGTGGCAGGAACATTAAAAAATCAAGTTCATTACGGTACACAGCGCGTTGTTTGGCGGCGAGGTCCGTGTCTCTAAGATGAAAAGACATGCAAGTCACATGGTATTACACGCGGACGCCGTGTCTGATGGGTTTAGGAGTAAAACTACAACCTTGTTTTCATATAATGAGAGCGAGGGAGGGGATGTAAACACTGACGGCCATATCAGGTCAAATTCCCTTCTAGTTCAGCATTCCGGATTCTCCCAATCTTAGGGAAGACAGAAAGAGGGTAACTGTTCTTTTTTTGGTGAACACGGTTTAAGAAGATGGCCGCAAACACAACGCTCGTGTTCTAAACTGGACGGCATTAGAAATAAGAAATATTTCTCAATGAAGGAAAATAATGGCATAATTCTGCTGACGAAGGTCGTTTTAGTCCAAACAGTAGAAGCCTGATTTTCCGAACTATATATTTCAGAAAAGAAAGAGGATAAAAAATGAAAACCAAAATGAATTTGATAAACACTTTTTAATCATGTAAAAGTTTAAGTAGTAAAATTTTAATGCGTTCACGTAGTACTTGGTCACTTATTAATTGATTTAAATTCAAGCCTACAATTCTGACCGGCCAATGCCGTTCTTGTTCAACATTCCGGATTATATGAACCATACTTGTTAAGAAAAAAAACAGAGGCGATTTAACTGTATTAAAAATTGAAGTACTATAGAATTTGGACTTTTTGCCGTTTCGATCCACACACATTCTTACAATCTCAATGTTCAAAAACATTCCGGATTGTGTGAACCATACATTTTGGAAAAGAAAAAAAAAAAGTTAATAAATCAGCCAAACTCCCAAATTCCACCATCGTTAATCCACTTGGATCCATTCACATCCTCACAACCAAATAAAACACAGCATTCTGCATCCAGCGGATTCCACTTTGTCATTTAACGTCCTAACTGCTCATTTCAAGCTTCGCTTCGGAACGCCGCATCGATCAGCAGCGTTCCGGGGTGAATAAACGAGGTCAATCTATTTTTTTTTCCCCGCCGCCTATTCTTCACAACGTAAAAAAGGCACGGCTTAAGTAATTAACTTCCTCTCCGTCACCGGACTCTGGCGCATCACACTGTCCTCTCTCTCCTTCCCCAAGGATGCTGCAGCACTAGCCGTCTAATGAAGTCCCACAGAAGGGAGCTAAACCTGTCTTGTTTTTTCCACGCTCTCCTTTTGGGCCAAGAACTTAATTGGGGACTGAGTATCCAATTAACGCTGAACGATTGTGGGGACTGGTGTGGAGAGCATAAGGTGGCTCGGCTAATATTGTTGTGCCGGAGCCGGAGCTGGAGCTGGAGGAGGCGGAGGATAGAAGTGGGAAGGAGGATGCTTTGGGGAGGACCTAAATGGAACCATCGTTTAGCCTCGTGGCCGGAGGGACGTTTAATATCGAGGGACACTGATCATTTACAGTAAGTGCCCGCTTCTTCTCCACCCCTGTCCAGCTGCCGCCCTGAAAAACCCATTAGTGTGTTTATGAGCAGGAGGACACTGGATGTTCACGCAAACAAAGCCGGATGTCCTTTCAGGAGACCGGCACAACTAGGTCACAAACAAAAGTGGATGGCACTTCTAAGAAGAAGGAGAGGGACAGAGAGAGAGGGAGGAAAAGAAAGAGGGGAAAAAAAAATCACATTAATGCCAGCGGGACAGGGAGTCCCTCAATCCCTTCTTCATTAAAACTAAATAAAAAAAAAAGCCAGGTCATTTATCTCCTTCCCTCTAAAGCCATAAACACAAATAGGTTCACTCTCTTATTTTTCTCTCACTCGGTACTACAGCATACATCATGGACAATAAAAGTCCGGTTTCTGTGATTTACCGTGCTAAATTGGAACGTGAAGAAAGGAGAGGTTACAGGGGGTAATCGGAAGAAATATGGCGGCGATGATGGTCGAGAAGAAGAGAGACGAGGGCTTTAGCTTCACGGCCGCTGTTTGTCTTGAAAAAACACTAGTCGAACAATGGACAGGTTTCCTACACTTTCTGAAAGATCAAATTCAAGCACTTTTCAAGCACTTTCAAGTTTTTTACAGCCCCATGCAGCTGTGAGATGAAGTTTATATTTAAATTAAATTTACATTCAATAATAAACATTTAGGGAAAGTTTTCTTCAAATGTAAAGTTCAATAAAACATCACGTTTTAGCGGTTACTAAGTTTCTATGTTCTACAGAAAGCTTTAGACATCAGAAGTAGAACTGCTGTAGAAGTAAAAACGAGAAAATATAATCAAGTCTAATTTAAAAATAAGTTTCTGAGATTTTTAAAACCAAAAAACTAATTTATACAATTTTAATAACATTCTTATTTTTATTTTTGATATAAAGTACAATGAAACTTCAAATATCATAACACGTCGGTCTTGATTGGTTCCAGTGAATTAAAATGATAAATCACTTTATAAACGTTGATTTGACTTTCAAATGCGTATTTAAATACCAATAAATATTATTAAATGTTAAATACTAAATTAAATACTAAAATCTGAAACATTTTAACCCCTACCGCCCCACCACCAGGGCCTTGGTAAAATGATCAAACGTCGACTGATCAGTGACGGAAAAAAAGGTTAGGACCACTGAGTTAATGCATTAATTTTATATGTGCATTAATATTGATAATACAGAGGAAATAGTTTGTGTCGCCTCTCAAGTTGATTAAAGCTTAGTACGAACAAGGCGTCGAAATCTCGCACAAACAAAACGTTGTCACTTGTTTGTCACAACAAATCTGTTTTAACTCCGCCTCCGTTCGGGTCCGTTAATCCGATTCCACAGTGTAATTAAATTTTCAAGCACTTCATTTAAAACTCAAGCATTTTGAAAAAACACACCCCTGAATAGCGGCCATTTTGAACGGACCAGGCCGATCCTAGATTCTCAAAAGCTGGGAGCGCTAGATCATCGTGTCTTATTAAATGGCTAACAATTAGCCAGGATTAACCCTTATTATAGGAGGGGCCACAAAAATGACGGGGCATTCTCTGGTGACCCCATCCGGTGAGAGCTCCGGGGTCTCGAGGTAGAGAGGGAACCTGGAGGATGACAATGACAAATCATCTCTACATTACAATAACGCCACAGCGTGGAAGTGCTGAGGGAGGTAAAGAGAAGAGGAGCAATGCCGTTTAGACTGTAGTCTAAGTTTACAGTTTGATACGCGTCTGGTTTAAAACACAAAATTGTGCTACATTATTCGTTAAATTTCGATTTTCTGGTGTTGTATGGAGCACAGAAGTGGACAACAGTGATTTACGCACCTGTGAGACACTAAAGGTTGGTTTCTTTGGCATGTGGGCGTGGTCAAATCATAAGTACCCGCCTCCTGGATAAGTACGCACAAAAGTCTCTAGTACGATTTGCATACTTGAGTACTACGGTAATTGTTTCTATTCAATGTGTAACCAGATCAAGGTTAAGATTCAAGTAGTCGTGGGATTAATGGGATTTTAATTCCAGTTGTGATGGGAAATTAAAAGCAAATTAGGATGAAGATGTTTATGATCTTAACCAATCAGAGTTCATTGTGAAAAAGTTGACATGGGGAAACATAAATATTGGTGTAAATGAACAGCTAAAAAATATTGCTTTTTTTGTTCCGAACGTTTGCATCATACTATTCTACACAAATATTTGACAATATTAACACTGAGAATACTGTACAAATGAGAACAGTTCATATTGCTGTTGCATAATAGCCAAACAAAATTGAATTATTTGGGTCATTGCACTAGATATCTATAATAATAAGAACATAATCAATAACAATACTGTAATTACACACAATATCAGTTGGCAGTTGTGGTCCAGTAGTAGGTTTGAGTCCCGGTCCACTACACCACAGCTTAAGGCTGCCCACTGCTCCGGGTTTGTGTGTGTCACTTAACTATAACTGTGACTTCACTGGATGGTTAAAGGCAGAGTACAAGTTTGATGTCATACTAACAAACTCATTCACTGTTACTTTCACATTTCACTTTCAAAACACTTTAACGAAGGAAAAGTGTCCTGCTTTGAATTGCGAAATGAAACACGACCTTGGACTTTCCCAACACACTATACAAAGAAACGTATAAATAGCCCGTGATAAATAAAACGTACGCGAGAAAGTAATCAAAACATTTCTTAAACATCTTGAACATACAAACAAAACATATACATATTCATTATCTTGGGAATAACGAGTTTGTCTTTCTCAGCTTTGAGTTAGGAGAACACCTACAAGAGCGAACGTGTATTTAAGTCTAGATGTTTGCATGTTACCACGGGGACAGTAACCAGGGTACACGCTCAGGAGCGCTGGAAGAAAAAAAAAAGAAGAGATTATTACCGCAGATTCATCTCAAAGACGCCACAGGAGGCGACGTACTACACACAGGCCGACATTCATTACCTTTGGTGATGAGGTTAGTCCATCACACAATCTCTTCTGAACAATATTCCATTATGCTTCTAACCTTTCTTTTGGACAGTTATTTTTTTTTCTCTCTGTCGGCATGAATGAATGTATGTATGCCAACAAGCCACCAAGCGTTTGCAGGGCTTTGTGTTAAATGATGCAATTTTCTGTATTTGGCGGATTTAATTCAAAGACTCTCTGGGCGTAGTCACACCAGAATGGTCAGAGGGTTTGGACGCTTTAATCCGGAGCAATCTGGTTGTTGTTCTTGTTTTATTTTTTTTTCATATGCAAAGCAAGAATTGCATGGAGGAGCTCAACAAACAGGAAGTTATCTCTCACATAGTATTGCATAACTTCCACAGGTTTTGAGAAAGAGACAGACGAGAAAGAGATAGATTGAAAGCAAAAGAAAAAGAGAGTGAAGGTTGGGGGGGTGAGTCAGAGCGAGAGAGCATGAGAAAAAGAAAGAGTGAGAAAGAGAGAGAGAGAGAGAGAGAGAGAGAGAGAGATGTCTCAACCTCTACTTTCAGAATCAAATGCACAAAAGACTGGCATTTGTTAATCTTAGAATTCCATTTCCAAAATAAAAAAACTAAAAATTCTGAAAAAAATTATGATTAATAACAAACAATAACAAAAAAATGTTTACTCAATGTCTGTCATGTCATATTCATTTTGCGATATTGTTGACTTTTATTTACAGAATGATTTGGTGAGAATAAATCGATTGAAGTGAAAATAGTCTTGCATTTTTGCTGCATTACTATTAAAACACTTAATAAAAAGCGGAAAACACGTAATTGCTGCTTGCAGCTGTATTTTGTTCGTGCATCTGTACATATTGAAAATGCTTTTTGTATAATTGTCATTTTTTTACTTTGTACTTGTACTGAGTATGAAAAATATAAGCAACTTTTACTCTCTACTTGACTGAATTTGTGTGAGTATCTGTCTCTTTACTCCACTACTGTTGAATGGACGAACATCTATACTCTTTACTCCACTACATATGAATGGACACTTAAGGCTGGCTACTTGTTACATTGTGATTGTGTGCGTCACATTTTGAGCTTAAATCCAATAAGAAAAGTAAAATACTTAAGTTCTTTTAAATTAGGATACTTTACGACTTTTACTCAAGTCTTCTTGGAATTGGTTACTTGTACCTTGTAATGGAGTCGTTCAGGGACTTTTACTTAAGTATATTTTCCAGGTACTCATTACACCTCTGCTGTTCAGATTCAACACTTCTATTACTTTCATATTTCTTTCAAACCAGAGTACTTATATTTTACATGGCAATTGTAAAATAAAAAAATATGAAATGAAAAAACACTATTGAACAAGCATTGTGTGCATGACAAATAAAATGAATTAGAGAGTTTGGAATCGATTTCAGAAACTCTAAAGACCAACAACCTGGTTGGTCTTTAGAGTTTCTGAAGTCGATTCCAAACCTTCTATGGTCCAGCATCCTGAATTAGGTCCAATAGTTAGGATGGTTCCCGTCTTAAGCCCGAGCAGAACTTGGCTCTTTATCTTCAGACCCAGTGGAGAAGCAGAACCTACTGGAGCGACACCTCCTGAGAAACAGCGCTGCTTGGACTTGAACTTCAGCTTGACCTCTTTTCCCAGATCAGATATCAAAACACGGTGCCATCTGGCCAAAGTGCTGGCCTTTGAGTGGGCTGAGAAGCACAAGGTTAATATCATACGGTTAAGAAGCGGAATAGAGACTGCAATTATCATCAATTCCAGGACAGAAAATCCTATTATTTGATCCTCGGTCTGACAGATGGAGCAGCAGACACATCCTCTCCCATTCCTGAGCAAACCAATCTGCTGGCTGGAGCCACGGCAACAGAGAAAGAGCACAATGGTGGGAGAGGGTAGAGGGTCAGCAAGGTTGGCCCTTTTTTGTGACGAGGAGTGGTTCTACATGAAACCTGAGCTGGCGGCTTCTCCTCCCCACAAGCCGGACACCACAATGGAACCCACAGGGATGTCTAAAGCCCTAAATCACAAACTGCTGCTCGGACTGAAAGACTGCGTCGTATGGGAACTGCTCTCTCCACCAGATCTCAAAGTTGCCGCCAATCAGAATCCTCCAAACACTACTGTGAGGAAAACTAAGTGTGTGGAGAAGTACAAACAACTACAGCTCATTAAAATAAAATTGTGCGTGTGAAATACAAATACGCATTACATTAGACATTTTATAATATGAACACAGATTAAATAAGACTAGATATGGTTTCAGATATACGTGATTATTCTGAAATATAACAATTATATGAACCGTAAATTTATATCTATACTCAATAAATACGCATATTGAATCAGTTTATATAAACATACATACTGTATTATACATCTATACATTTATTTAAATGTCTAGACAATCAATGTTTGATAAGTTGAATCATCTATATGTATTTATATATGACCTATATAGAAATCTAGAATCATCTACAGGTGTGTGTGTGTGTGTGTGTGTGTGTCTGTCTGTACATAAACATTAATAACCAATGAATGTATCAATTTGTGTATTAATGTTATTTAAAATCCCACATCACAATTCATTTTATATTTTGATAAGAAAAATAAATTTTAATTGATTATTAAAACGACTTTATATGATATACTATAATACGCTATACTGTTCTATACTATAAGAAGATAGACTTTACTAATAATCAATTCATTTATCAAAAAGTTAATTTTGTGTATTAACTTAATATTGCTATTTAATATCCCACATCCCAATGAATTGTAATTCAAAAAATAATGTATTGTTTAACATAAAATAATTTAATTAACAATAAATATAATACATAATACTAATATTATACTATAATATGATACACTACACTATACTATAATATCTATATTACTATATAATATATAAGAAAAAAAACAAGAGGCAAAAGAAACATAACACTTTCAAAGTAGTTAAAAAAA
>CM051497.1:26981348-27040742 GCA_028031935.1 Paedocypris micromegethes | reverse complement strand
AAAAAAAAACGATCAATAAAACCAACAACACTACTGCAGAACATCAGGCATCTGCACAAAGGTGGTTGAAGAGAACGTCAAACGCCTTGGCAAATTCACCCACAAACTGACCACAACGCCAATGTTCACTTCCCCCGAAATAGACACATTATGTTCCAAAGGCCGCACACAAGACATCGCCGGGGGCGTGTGACGGACCCCTGAGAGTCCCGGTCCCTTCTGAGCTGCTGCTCACACACACAATCCAGAAGAAAAGCTCACGCCACTCTACACCATTCGCCAAGCGAGTAACGCCAGTGTGAACGTCCTCTTCATTAGAGCATCCACCAACACTCCATTAGACATCTTTCATCGGACATGAGCTACGTGTCCGTGTCACATTAATTAGGACCCCCGCCTCTTCCGTTTTCTCGCCCGTGTCAGCAGCAGTTACCAGGCCAGGCTTGACAGTCATGGCGAGGAGGGTTGAGAGAGAGTTGTCGGAGGAAACCCTGACGAATGGCACGGACAGTCGGGAGTAGAGGAGCCGCCTCACGCTGATGAACACGTCTTCCTGATGACCACTAAACCCACTCGACGCTCCCGCCAAGGGCAAATCGAATTAAAGATTGCAATTTGGCCCGCAGACAAGAGCTTGGCACGTTTTGGACAAGTCTCTCGGCCCGGAGCTCAGTCACAGTAAAAGCGCAACCTTTACCGCGGGAAGAGAGAGAAATCCCTCCATTTCAGGAGAGAGAGAGAAGAATTTTGTACTTGTACTGAGTATCAAAAATACAAGCAACTTTTACTCTCTACTTGACTACATTTGTGAGTGAGTATCTGTACTCTTTACTCCACTACATTTGAATGGACGAGTATCCGTACTCTTTACTCCACTACATTCGAATAGACGAGTATCTGTACTCATTTCTCCACTAAATTTGAATAGACGAGTATCTGTACTCTTTACTCCACTACATTTGAATAGACGAGTATCTGTACTCTTTACTCCACTACATTTGAATGGACGAGTATCTGTACTCTTTACTCCACTACATTTGAATGGACGAGTGTCTGTAGTCTTTTCTCCACTACATTTGAATGGACCAGTATCTGTACTCTTTACTCCACTACATTTGAATGGACACTTATGGCTGGCTACTTGTTACAACATGATTGTGTGTGTCACGTTTTGAGCTTAAATTTAGTATGCAAAGTATTTTAAAATTGGATACTTTACGACTTTACTGTAAAAATGACTCCATTACAAGTAAATGTACTTTTAGTCAGAATCAGAAAAAACTTCCATAAAGAGCACTTTATGGAACTGGGAATGTGTCTTGGTGTCGTACCGCCAATCAGAATCCTCCAAACAGTACTCCGAGAAAAAGTGTATGGAGAAGTATAAGCAACTAGAGCTCATTCAAATATAATTACGAATGTGTGTGTGCAATACAAATTTGTATTACATTAGACATTTTAAAATATTACCACAGATAAATTAGGATCAGATGTAGTCTGGGTGAGATGTTGTATCAAGCTTCAGTTTTACGTATGTAATCTGAAATACAACAATTACACAACGTAAATCTATATCTATATTCAATATTTACTCCACGAATTAAAGATTGCACTTTGGCCCGCAGACAAGAACTTGGCACGTTTTGGACAAGTCTCTCGTCCCGGAGCTCAGTCACAGTAAAAGCGCAACCTTTACCTTTAAAGAGCACTTCATGGAATTGGGTATGTGTCTTGGAAGTGGCTAGTCTTCTCCAGACTTTCTCCAAAAGCAGAAATTAAGCGTCTGCGTTTTATCACGTGTGGTATCACCTTTGAAAATTGCAGGTAGTGGAGTGTTTAACATTCTCTTGTCAGGCAAACCCCTGCTGGGACAATAAATGCCTGTCCAGTTTTGCTCACAGCGGCAACAGCAGATTAGAAACAGCGGGAGGACGCTGTAGTGCGAATACAATACCGATAAGAACGCGCATCTTAGCCCCATTGCTATGCCTTGCCTTTGCGAATGTGAGAACCCGCTGTTTTCTAATATTTACACACAACTAGAATCGCAAATGTACCATAACTGCATTCAAAGAGCTCTGCCATGTAAAATCAGTAGATTTCTTTTTCCCTGCGCCGGTATGTTGGAATGGCGGTGCGCGGGGATGGAAATATATACAAACACAATAGCGGTGAAATGTGTTTGATCAGAAGGTGAAGGAGAGAAAGACAAAGAGGTGCGCGGCTAAATAACAGTGGGATCTCTTTTTTATGCTTGGGAAATATAAATAGGGCCAAAAGCAAGACAAATGTATTGCCTCGCTTGTCATGAGAAGGAGAAGATGAGACTGAGTTAAAGACACAGCCACATACAGTGAGAGACAGAAAGAAAAGATAGAGACAGACAAACACAGGTAGAGACTGAGATAGAAAGCTTGAGTGAGTCATATAGAGTGAGTGAGTTATAGAGTGTTACTGATATAGAGAGAGCGAGATATAGACTGAGGAAAAAGTGAGTGATATAGAGTTGGATTTAAAGTGAAAGATGTAGAGTAAGATAGAAAGACCGAGTATAGAAAGAAGTAGAGTGAGTGATATATAGTGAACGTCAGATGTAGTGACAGATGAGATATAGATGGAGGATGAGACATATAGAAAGTTAGACATAGGGTGGAGAGAGAGAGAGAGAGAGAGAGAGAGAGAGAGAGAGAGAGATAGTGAGGCAGATATAGTGAGATATAAAGCAAGTGAGTGATAGTGAGCAAGTCAGTGAGATATAGTGAGCAAGTGAGCTACAGTATAGAGTGAGTGAGCGATTTATAGTGAGTGAGATATAGTGAGCAAGTGAGTGAGATATAGTGAGCAAGTGAGATATAGACCAAGTGAGTGATAAATGGTGAGACGGGGTGAGAAATATAGATCATAATGAGGGAAGATGAATATATACTGTAGACAGACAGACAGACTTTCTTATTCTCAGGTAAAGTGAGAATAAACAAAAAGTGACAATAAAACAAACCAATAAATAGCTGAGTTGATTGATAGTGAGCGTAAGGGACATAAAGGGCTAAAAATTAATAGATTATATGGATTGATGGAGAGATTTTTCCATAAAAACACAGAGAGAATGAGCCACAAAGTGAAAAAAAGTGCAAAAAGTGGCCAGAAGTTGCAAAACGCTACAAACCGCGTTTCTATCGAGACACTACAGACACTAAGGCCTCTACAAAGAGAAATGATTTTCCAGCTTGCAGCCCTCCAGCAAAACCCACCAGCCCAAGAGAAACTCCGAGGAGCGAAGAGAGAGTGGATATAAACGCAGGTCAATCAATGGCCACAGTCGGGCCTATCAAAGCAGCACGTCCTCCAGTGAGGTACAGGTGGCTGTGTGTGCTTAAGGCCCGCCTCCACCCTCACACCCCCCCACCCCCAGCTGTGCAATCATTATGTACTACTGCCCCCTACTGTGGAGCAATGGCTGTGCGCCCTGAAGGTCAGTGGTGAGGAAGGGGAGGAAAGCACACAGGGGTGCACTTTAGTCCTCACCGCTGGAACAATCGATAGCGGCATCGGCTAAGGCCTCACGCAGCTCCAGTCTGAAAACAAAAATTAGTAGAAACATCTACCCCTTCCACTCTTCTCGCTGGGACAACAAGAGTTAACAAGGCTTTGGAGAGCCTCGGCAAGAGGGTGAAAGGTGGGAGATTGGTCTCAGAGGAGCTGCCAAATGGGCGAATTGGGGATAAATGGGCGGTTTTTTTTTTAAGATAAGATAAAGGATCTAGACCAGGGGTGGGCAAACTTTTTGATTCGCGGGCCACAATGGGTTCTAATATTTGACAAAGGGGCCGGACCGGGCTTCCTGGTCAAGCGGCTGTCGATCATATTCTCACTAGCCAATCAGAGCAAGGTTGTGCCAGAAGTCCAAACGACAAAAAAAGGAAATGGACGAACAAATCTGAAGCGGATAAAAGTTCCAAACTAATGTCTTCATTTTTTAGACATTTAAATAGACATGTTTCTTTAAATGTTTCTAAGACATGTTAAAATTATACTAGTACATTTTTTTAGTACATTCCGTACATTCCGCTTTGTAAAAATAAAATAACCCTTCATAACAGATTAATCTATTAAAAGGTTTAACGGGCCGCATGTGGCCCACGGGCCGTAGTTTGCCCACCCCTGATCTAGACCCACATCAAAGTTGATAAACGGAAGTGTGGAGGCAAGTTCCGACAATCGTAAGGAAATGTATTTCGGCTTGACTCCTCCGGTGAATCCAACGCCAAACAAGTTCTTATTTCGTAAGTTGTTGGGTAAGTATTCCTCCGTAGTTCCGCCCGCGACCCCGTACACACCTGATCTATTATTCATGTATTCTAACCCGTCCTCATCAAATAAATCTTGTCCTCTCAACGTCAAGTCAATTCCGGCGCCGTTGCGGGCAAAAAAAAAAAATTCCAGATGTCACTTGGGCCTAAAAATACGCCCGGCAATGTCGTCTCCACGCGATAAAGTTACATGGGATGATAAGACGACGTACAGCCACCGCCAACTTTTAATGATGGCTCTTTGATGCCATCTCCTAGTGGAGAACAGAAAGGTAAAAAGACTCGATTGAGAGTGACACGGAAAGTAAGACCCAAGTGCTAGTCTTTTGTCGACGCATGATCAAATGGCAGTCGAGCAGAAAGGCGCAGAGCCTCCTTCTCCAAACTCACAAACCGTCTGCCACACGTTTGCTTGCCTCGGTGCAGGTATCAAAGACCAGTTCGCCTCTCCCACCGACGTCGGAGTGCCAGCCGCACGGAGGCTTTCATAGCACGACAACAAGGGGGAAGAGTCGAGACTCTGAGCTTCTTCAGGGATTTCCTTATCGGGGGCATAGCAATCCCCCTTGGACCTCATCCGCACAGGCTTGATTATTCAAGGCATTACAAAGAAGATGAAAATAACTCACAACTCAAAGCTGCTTTTTTTTTTTTTTTTTTAAAGATCCTTATTTTTTATTTCGACAGCGTGAGTCCAACTGCTAAAGTTTAAGAGAACGTAATCGGAGGCAACAAACAAAGTCCAGACAATTTAAAAGATACAAAAAGAGACTTGGATTAGGATTAAGATTAGGAGTTCTTCTTTGGTCTTCCTCTGCCTCTCTTCACTTCTGGCTCGGACGAGGACTTGGAGTCCTGCTTGGCTGGACGCTTGGCGGCACGTGCTGGCACTCTGGCACCGTTCACTTCTAAAGTTTAACAATCTTTTATTTTTAATGGTTTTAAAAATATAACGACGTTTAAGGCAGCAGGTCTCAACGAGTCTTACCGTTCTTCTTCTGCGAAGTGCGCCTTTTTGTCGAGGGACCGTCATCCGTGTCTTCGCTAGACGAATCCATCTCCTCAGCTTTCACCTCAGCTTTCTTTCGTTTGAGATTCTTTTAGTGACAAATAAATACAAAATAATATGTTTGTCAAACAGTTCATATTAATCACCAGAGCAGAAGCGGATAGCTAAAAGCAGTAGATCCTCTTTCTGAAAGTGGCCACCAGATTATGATTATGATATAAGACTTTGAAATATTCAGAATATTATTGTGAAACAAATTGTCACAACATCCCTTTATACTTTTTCATTTAAAATTTGTTTTCTCACATTCTTTTTTTAAATTATGCGCCTTATTATTTAAAAAAAAAAAATACGTGACATATGACTAAGGATAAGTAAAAACATATCAAAATAAGCCAGTGCGCCTTATAGTCCAGAAAATATGGTAAATGTACAGTTTTTGATGCGTATGTGAAAGAAGACAGAGTGAAACTGGGATAAAGATAAAATAAAAATAAAGACAGAAATTCCTCCATCTGGAGAACACACTTCCACAATAACCTGTGTGAATTTGCGGCATTATTCAGTTTGTAGAAGTTTGCTAAATTACGAAATTGAGAAATTCCAATTTAGCAAAAAAACTAACAAGTCCAAAAAGAAAACTAGAATATACGGTTGAGTTGAAAAAAAAAAAAAAACCCAGAATTCCGCATTTGAGCATTGAACCGTGAAGTAATCTGTTGTCCAAACATCATTAATCAGAACCCTTTGTTTTTTATGCCCACCGCGAATGAAAATTCTAGCACACAACTGTCTTCAACGCGACAAAAATCACACTAAGCCGTACCTGGGGTTACGAAGAAGATGCACTTAACGACGGCAATCAAATTCTTCCCTTTCTTCACTCAGACTGCATAATGAATGCTCGGACTTGAACTATCATCCTTACTAGCCCCCCACACCCCACTCCTTCACATTTCCCTTCCATTTTGCCAATTGCTGCCTCATGATTACCATCCAGACCCTGCTGAGCTGAACAGATTGGCTCGATAATTACATACAATAACGGCAGTGGGCAGGTAACCCTCAGCTGGCACGGGCCAGCTCCCCGGTGGCACCTTCCATATGCAAACGGCATTGTGGGAAGCGAGGAGAGTCCGTCCCCTCGCCTGTCGTAAGTGCGGCTCGCTGATTGCCGGCCTGCACCGACTCCAAGGTTACCGTGTCAGCAAATTTGTGATACATTAGCAGGGAATAAACACAGGCACTCAGGACCTGTCTGTGGGAGGAAGAGGAGGGGGCCGCGGGGATAAACACCCGGGCAGAGACCAGAGGCGGCTTTTGTTGCCAAAAAGCTCTTTGCACCGGACCTGGTGAAAAAAGCCCCAGTCGGATGGTTTTCCCAACGTAATGCCATCTGGGGCATTGGTGCGGGGTCAAGACGCTTTGTTTGGACTACAACAGAAAGGGAAAACATAAGGTGATGAAATAGGGCTGGGCGACTCATCGAAAAAGAATCGAAATTCAGAACGTATAGTCGTTTAAAATTTTCTCAAGTTGATTGTTTCGATTACTTCCCCTTTAAGAAAACTGCCGGATGGGGAGTCACGTGACCCTGCTACGCTTATGGAGCAAATGAGCAGTTTGACTTACACACACAAAAAAAAAAACGATGTTGTTCGGACACATTTTGGATTAAGGAAGGTAAACAGAACAAAATAAATTTGAGTGTAGATGTTGCAGAAAAACAGTTTTAGACAAACGTGTAGCTCCTCTTCAGAGGATTTTCCAGTCTGAGTAGAAACATTGTTAAGTGCATCAGGCCCTGACTCCAACCCGAAAGGATTAAACATGCTCGCTTTTCTTAGTGAGAACTGAAGAGAGTATATTCATTCTTATATATGACAAGATCACTAAGATAAGCACTGAGATAAGAGAAGAATCCCCTGCTGCACCCGTGTTTAACAGAGTACGATTTTCATTACAATAATCTAGTGTTTTTATTGATACATTGCACATTAAAATATTTGTTTACAGTAGATGCAAGAAATGCACAGGATATATCTTATTAGAAAGAAAGAAAAAAAAAGTTGTTTTATTTAGAAGAGACCTGCTCGTTTTCCATATAAATAATAAAATATTAAATATGAAAACAAATGTATTCTGCTCCCAAATGCGCAAGTTATTTTAACTTTTTTGACAAGAACAAAGTGCTTGTATGATTTAGGCATTGAGTGCCTAATAATGTAAATAATCACATATGAGATTGGTGGGTGTTTCCTTCAATTATTTTAAAATAAAATCTCTCTTTTAAAGTGAGCATATTTATTGTACAAAACTTGTCAGTGAACAATGAGGGTAAAAAAAATAAATAAATAAACAAACAAAATAATTGTTCTTTAATTGTAATTGTGTTAAAACGCTCAATGAATCGAGATTTAGATTTATGGCATAATCGCACAGCCCTATGATGAAATCACTTTTACCTTAAAATCCAAACGATTTCAACATTTATTGCCAAAAAATCGGGAGTGTTTCAGAGTGAAACGTCATGGCGAGCACAAAGTCACGAATCAAGGAAATATTAAAATCCCGACTTGCTTGCGAAGGGGTGGGGGGGGGGCAAACGTGCGCCGACTCAAAGAAATCGAAATAAAACTCTAGTCACATCTGTTAAAAGCATCGCGTGCTAATCGGATTTGAAAATCAATGCACTCGAACGGTGGTTCATCCTAACCCCGGCAATTAGTCTCGGATCGTGTGCAGGCATTTTTAAATTTTAAACCGCTTTCAACAGGTAAACAAATTAAAGGATGCTGAAATGGCTTCGCTTTGGAAACGCGGGAAATTGCCTGAGTGCGCTTCACACACACTGCGTTTTCACTTCCACCAGGATGTGTGAAAGGTCACTCTTCTGATGTTCGACTCAAGGTGGCTCTTACCTTGCCAGCAGGTGGGACCGTGCCGTTGGACGCCAAGGCAAAGTCCAGCTTCTTGTCATCCGCCGCTCCGATGCTCTTCAGCCCTTGCTGCAAAATCCCTCGCAGTTTTGCATAATCAGGCTTGTCCGTGTAGCCGAGAGACTTCACCTCTTCCATGAACTTCTTCATTTCCTCTAAAGATGAAAAGAAACGCACCTTAATAAACACTTTGTAGTGCAATGACAATTTTCAAAAACGGATTGCCTAAACAATATAAATACCGCATTTACTTCAGATAAATACTGAATGTTAGCACCCTGCGAAAGAAACATTCTGGATTTTTTAGGCACAAAAAAAAAAAAAAACCCTAAAAAGAAACCAAAAATGTCTGGCTAAATACTTCTTTAAAAAAACTACTTTTCTACATTTTCACTTGTTTCACTTTGATGTCGTTTTATTCGATAAAAAATAAATAAATCAAAACTCCACCTCCTTGAAACCTCAGCAGGTTACTTCCCATGAGCCTTTGCACTCCACGAAGTATTATTTTGCCCTGTGCAGCAGACCGAGCGTTTTGATAGTGTTTGCGCCCGTGTTTTGACTCCTTGCCTGTGTTTTTCGTTTTGGACTGTCTTTATGCGACGTAACGACCCCTTTGTCTGCCGCTTGTAGCCATTAGAGCTAATCTACAGCTGCTATTGGGTTTGTCGTCTCGGTCTGTTCCAATATTAATTGATGTATTTAGTTTATTTCTAACACTTTATTTAACCATTGCCAAGTGTTGCTACATGGCTGATGCTTCTTTATTTCTGCTATTGAGCCAATAAAAACTTATATGCTTGTCTGCCTCCGGAACTATTATTTAACCCTCCTATTATGCTCGGGTCAAATTGAGCCGTTTTCGAAGTTAAAAAATAATTTTAAAATACTTGAAATTATTTTTGAAAATTCCCTTGCTTAACTTATTTGGTATAATAATGTAAAAAAAAATGTAATGATTCAGTTCACATATTTGTAACACCACGGATATGTTACAAAGATACTGTTCGAGTCAAAAAACAAAAATACATTTTCTTTATGAATCCTCTGCTTGTCATAGTGTAAGTGACATATAAACAAAAAATGGTTCCGTTCACATATTTGTAACGCCCACTACATGTTTTTTGTTACAAAGGTTATGTTTGGGACAATTTGAAAAAAGGAAGAAATCATAAGGATGAGACATAATACACCGCTGTCTCACACTCTCTCTCATACACATAGACACACCTACACACACACAGTTTTAGGGAACATTTTGGTTTCTGACACTTTTATCCATAATAAAAGGCCCCGGATCAAATTGACCTGTGAACATTACTGACATTTCTCTGAAACAAACATAACAGGAGGGTTAAAGAAAGAAAAAAAGGCAAAACACAGAAGAGCACCTCATAAGGACCACCTATTCCCATTTATTTCTGATTGCTCCCGACATGAAATGTGGAAAAATGGCCGTAAATATGCACATGCATTTTTTAAAAAAGCGAATATAAGCACCCCCTAAGATTTTGAGCGTCTAAAAGTGGAAAAAAAAGTGTGCTTATATTTGCATAAATACGGTAAAGCACATTTATAAAAGAGTCTTATTTTAGGGCACATTTTAATCTAAGTGAAAGGCTCCCACAGAAGTGTTAGGGAACGTACACGCACATGTGTCAAGGCGTGAGCAGGAAATACGGAGCTCTCCCTATAGGCCGGAGTCGTCTTTAACCTTCAGGCTAAGTTTAGAGGAGAGGGGCTGACATTTGTCACTTTGTTCCCTATATCGCGCTCGCAAACTGTTGTTTACTGTCGACTGCTAAAATAGTCACACCAAACAGAATTAGTGGTGATGGCCGTGCTAACAGTGCCGCCTCCCATCACCTCGGTGTTGTGATGCGGCGTGTACACACAAGACAACAGCCCGAGGAAGGATCTCGCCGTCTGCCGTGCGGCTGTCACGCGGCTTAAGAAGTGCCATCACATCAGCGACTGAGCAAAGGAAGCCAATGACGCCTTTGATTCTTAAACGCCGCGAAAAGAAAGAACGCCCCAAAGTTCTGCAAATACACTGACAACCGCACACCGACTGCAAAACTAGGCGATGCAGAGGTCGAGAACAAAGGAAAAGTTTGCTGAGAAACTTTGTCACATTGGGTCCAGTTGAGTATGTAAATGTTTAAAAGATGTTTAGATATAAGCAAAGACGCCTTGGATTTCACAGTTCTTATTGGCATTCAACGAGATTTACATTTTGAAGATAATACTACAAATGAGGATTTTGATTGGTGCTGATTGGCTGATCTCATTCGCGTCGTTGTATTGTGTAAATGTGACGTAAGTGACGTGAGAATTGCCGTATCACGCAATTATGGCAGGATTGGAAAAATGTTTGGTTTATGAGAGTGAGTGACGGACATTTCAAACGCTTGTTGTGCTATTTTTCCACAAAAAAATGTGGTTGAATCGCTTGATGTGTGTGTTTTATATGTAAAATAGTTAATGTGTAACCTTTAAATTCAACAATTTCATTTGCTGATAAATGCATACCCACATACTTGAAAATATAGAAATATCAACAATTCTGATTTGTAAAAAGTGACTCAAAATCGGGATTAAAAAGGCATTAGACCAAATTATATTTTTAAACACTGCTATATTATATTTTTAAACAGGTGCAGTTGGACAAAATGTAGTACAGACATATAAAATGTAGTCCAACGTGTGAGTGCTTTGTATGTATCTAAATGTATATTTATGTATCGTATATGCATTATTATATATTAAACAAGTATTACAATAGATTCCGTGACCCAGAAATGGAAAAATGGTAGAAAATGGATTGCTAATTGGACAATTAGATAGATGTGATTAATTGATCTGTATTGGACAGGACTTGATATTAAAAGACAAGATTCAATATCCAAAAATTAAAAATTATAATCTCAAAAATATTACCGTATTTAAACATCCGAAAAAGTCCCAAAAAAAGAATTCCTTTGAAGGTGCAGAATACAGATTTGGGTTTAGCAACGTGAAGAAAAATCTAAATGCATTTAAAAAGAGAAAGAAATAAGTGCGCTCGCTGTTGGCCCGAAAAAAATAAATGGTCACGTATTGGGTGTGTAAAGTTGCTGTGAATTAGCAAAGAGTAGGTAGATTAGCTCTAATTAAGAATAAATCAGCAGGTCCAAACTCATTATAAAGAGAAGAGGCCGTCGCACTCGTGTTTGTTCATCACAACTCCAAAGTGCGTCAGTACAATTACCGCTTGGCAGACAAACAAAACGGTAATTCTGGTGAATTCGCAGGTGCCTCGGAGGTCTCGACAGGGTAAAGCACAACTCGTTTAACGTTATTAATGTCTGCAAAAGATTTTAAACTCCAGCACTTTTAATCTATTACAGAAGAGTGTGTGTTTTCCATCCCTAATATGTGAACGTGGGCTCACCTGGTTTGTTTCCTGTGAAACAGCTCCTCATGAACTCATCAGCATTCTCTCTACATCTGAGGAAAAAAGATATTGTAAAAAAAAACTGAACATCAGTAAAATCAATGTGTGTTGCCAGCAGTACTGGGTGTAACTCTTTACTGTAATTATAATACTTTAGATCAAAATCCACTGAAAAAAGTTGTGTAACTAAATACGGTTCAGTTTTAGGTATTTTACTGTAATAACAGATACTTACAATGTACTTGCAATACATTGTAAAATAATTAAATTAACTCAATTCATTAAAATCATTATTTAATTTTAAAATCGTTATTAATTTATCTTATTATAAATGTTTACTCAGACCTTCTAAAATTGTTGTAGGCAGGTGGTGCCCATGATTTGAATTGTCCTTGAATTGAAACACGAAAAGGCTCAACTATTCCTTGTTTTACTGGTATGTTTTTTTGAATGATTTATTCATTTAAAAGTTCATAGGGATTTAAAAAACTATTTAGTTAAGTTACTTAAATTTTGAGTAACCAATTACTTTTCAGAAAATTATTTTAAATGCAAAAAAAAGAAAAAACTACTAATTACACTTTATAAGCATAGGTGTAAAGTACTTGAGTAAATAGAATGTGTAAAGAAACTGGAAAAGTTCTTTAGACATTGAAAACACTGAGCATAGTATTTGGCATGCAAAGTAGTGGCATACAAAAATACTTAAAAGTAAAATAAATATTTACAATATTTACAAAATATACAAAAACTACTAAAGTTTACTTGAGCACTTTACACCGCTGTTTAAAAGTAACTTACCCGACACTGGTTGCAAGCCAGTTAGGAAAAGTGACTGTTTTAAGTTATTTGATAAACACACACATCCACACACACCTACACACACACACACCTTGTATATTAGATGACGTTTAAAGCAAAAATAAAAAAGCACCTTATTTTACTGTCTCTGACATAAATGGGGTCTTGGAGTTTGTCCTCCCAAGGCAGACGGCCACACAGCCACTGGATCAGACAGTAACCCATGATTTCAAGGTCAGCTCTTCTTGAAGGAACTGAAATTACATTTTTACTAGTTAGAACACAATATGTCCTTATTTACCCGATGAGATTATAAATAGTCTAATTTAAAATAATAATCATTTTTGGAATTTGTTACATTTTCTGTGTCATCTTGGCACCAACGGCTATATATAATGGCAATATGGTTCTTGCGGTTCACAATTTTACATTTCAGAACAATTCAAAACATTTTTACAACAGGCAATGAATAGCAATAGACACACGACGTATCAATAAAACTTCCAAAAATGTAAAATTTGGTAAAAACTTTCATGTAATAATATTTAGGTGAGTGTGGAAGAAACAACCGATTAGTATTTTTAGTACTTTTATATTTTTTAATAACAAATGCTTCCCAATCAAACTGTGAAAAAAAAAAAAAAAAAACTTGTGTTCCTTTTTCATCATTTTGCATGTCTACAGACTACATCATTACTGGCGAATGAAGACAAACATGATAGAGGAATTTGACTTGATTTATTCTCACCGACTCCTTTGTGTGCATCGATACTGGTGAACTCAATGGTCCCATCGTGACACCTCTTCGGATCCTCTTTGTACTCCTTTGGGACTCCTTCAGGGGCGTATCTGTATGCCAATCCATAATCCACCAAATAAACCTAAATAATAAATAAAAAAAAATAAATAAAATGTCTGAAATCATGCGTTTCCACTGAATTTTTGGCACTTAAAAAAAGATGTACAAAAAAGCACTTTTTTATTACATAAAAGCACCACAAATCTACATAAAAAGTTAACGCATGTCGTTATATGCATTCCAATATATGTGTATTAGAATAAGACATAAGACAATTCATCTTACAAAACAATTATGTTATATATACGTAAAACAAAAAGGTATTTATGCGAATATAAGCACTAATTTTTCAGGCACAAAAAAAAAAATGTAGTTTAGAATTTTGGCTAATTATATTTTCTTTATTGAACAAACCCAACCTGTGATCACTTCAATGTTGTTTTACTTCAAAATAATAAAAAATAATCTATTATTGCAATTGGAACTACATTTCGCTCTGAACATTTATTACGTTTTTGAGCCGTCAAAATTGGAAAAAAAACGGGTGCCTATATTCGCATAAATATGGTATCATCATATTTTTTTTAAATAACTCATGACTCATAAGCTACTTATTTAAAAAATTATAGAAACACACACACACAGCCATAATATTATCACTGGTGTAATAAAGTGAATAAAGCGAATTGCTATAATTTATACATTTAACCCACATTGTTCGATCTCCCTAAAATCTGCCATCTTTTCAAAACGTGTCTACACAACCTACACGGTTTGAATATTTTTGCGTGCATCACCTGTGGTTGCACTCGGTGACGTGTTGTCGCAGCACAAAAGATAAATACACATGTGTGCAGAAGCAAAGAAAACAGCCTAGAAAAAAAGAAAAAAAAAAATCTAAAGCAGGATGCTCGGAGTCACCCAGAGAGCAGCGACTAATCCCGAGGGACCGAGTTTTAAATTGTGACTTTAAAAATAGCATCTTAATAATACACCACTGATACATTATTAATCTTCAAATTAAATATTTGCCCCTGCCCGGCACTCCCAACCTTATTTGCTAGCGACGGCTTCAATACACTCTCTAATCTCTCCAGTTTATGAGCCGTATTAAAGGCTTAAATTGGTTGGCTTTTTTTTCCCCACCACCCAAATCTCATTAACAGACGGAAAAAAAAATAAGACACAACACTTTCTAGCATTGTAAATTACTGGTATCGCAATTAAAAGAGACGGAAGCTTCCTTATTCCGAGAGCTTGTGAAAAAACAAACCTGGTTTGGGTTGTTGTGAGACAGGAGAAGGTTGGAGGCTTTGATGTCCGCGTGCACATATTCATGCTCATGAATGTACTCCAGAATGTCAAGCTACAGATACAAAATTAGGTATTTCAGTTAGACGGGAATAGTACGGTTTCAATACGATACTGTAACATACGTATCAATGCTGATCATCTTTACGATCATTTTATTGGAATTGCACGGACAATATCGGATGATATTTTTTAATCATAGAACTATGTTAGATGTATGTTTAAAACAGTGCTTTTTATACAATTAACAGCACTTCATTGTGTTTAAAATACATAGATACATATACATGTTAGGGTTTATTATATTATAAAAAATTATTTTAATGAAATCAAATATTTGCAACATATCTGTTGAACGTATGTTATTCAACGGTGTATATTTAAAAAAAAAATTTAACCAATTAAATGTATTTGTTAGGCTAATCAAGCAATTAAAAAAATCGTAAATAATTAACAAGCTAACAGAATACACATTTCTCTAAATACCTGCTTAAGATATTCTAAATCTAAAAGTCTTCATCACTTAATTTTAGCCTTTATAAGAAAGGTTAAAAACTAGGTTTATTTACCCATGAGATGCTCAAGAGAACTTACAAGTCTCAGCCCCAGCTGAAGAACCAGTTTACGTGGGAATTTCTTGCCATTTTCCTCAAATTTCTTTTGTAGATCGGTTCCAAATCGATCCATAACCATAAACCGGTACCTGTGAATTTTTTTTTTAAAAAAGACAATTGCTATTTATTGCATATATGATGTTTAAAGAAACAGAAAGATAAAGCTACAGGATACCTTTTGCCACCTTTCTCGTGAAATCCAGAGCCCCAGTATTTTGGAACTCCCAGATAATCAATTTTCCTTGATCTCATCCAACTCACAACTGAAACATCAAGGCAAAAAAAAATAAATGAAGACAATAAAAGTAATAGCGATCACATTCAGTATTTTGATATTGTATTATATGTGAGTTTTGGACTGTAATTATAACTGGTCGACTTGTTGCTCTTTTTTAGAACATGATATAACAACCCTTGTACATTTGAGTAATTTACATTGTATACGTTCACAGTGACAATTCTATTCTATTCTATTCTATTCTATTCTATTCTATAACAACATCGGAACAGACCTTTAGGATGCATGCATGCATAACAGCCTTATGCTATTGTGCATTATAAAAACAATATTATTTAAACCTGAACAAATAAATCATTTAATTGATTTCTAAATACATTTCTCAATAAATAAGTGAAAAATACAATTCTAAAATTGGAGTCTAAAATGTTAAACAAATAATTTATTGAACATGATGTGGTCAAAACTTTATTTGGAAACCATTCTAATTATTGTTCAACTGTGCTTCCCCATTTAATACCATATTAATTATGTAGTTATTATATTATAGTAACTAAATACTATAATTGTTTTAGTCTAGTAAACCAGCTCTTGTTTTAAACAAAACAAAACACCTGATTAAATTGTTCGATTAAAACACAAGCCTCAGACTTATCATTATTTGTGCATGCTTTTTGTTTCTTCTCACCACAAACCATTAAAAAGAAGCGATTGACAGAAGAGGGGAAGGAAAACGAGATCAGTGAAACGGTTAAACATAGTTCCATCGCCAATTAAGGAGAAAGTTATTTCAAAACTTTATTTCTTAAACTTGTTGGCTCTCGTAGTAATACAGACGTTTTCCTCTGAGAGCAAACTGTGACGATGCCGCAAGGTAATCTACTGGTGGGACAAATATTTACCAACATTACAATATTCGGATGAATAAAACATGAGCATCCCTTAGTAATATAGCAGTTAATTGTCAAGGGAGACTGACATTTGGATTGTTATTAAATAAAGCGCAATGCTGTGGCCTTGGGGCAGCCATAGGAGCCACCAAAAGGCAGAAGAAGGGGTTTGACTGTCTCCATAAGGCCCTCGATGTTGAGATCAGAACTTTCTTTAATTAAAAGAGTTGCTCTTCGACTTTTCGCAGTCTGGCTCATCATGCATGTGGGGTGTGTGAGCAGTCGCGGGGGCATACTTAGATCAGGTTTGGCAGCTCGCATGTAGAACTTCAGTTCAGAGAAAAGAGGGCCGTTGTCACTTGGCTCCTGCGAGTCACAGCAACGGAAAAAAAAAAAAAAAACCATCAAAATGACATTTGGAGAAGGAGCAAAATATGAATCACAAATAAGATTATACATGAGACGGGCGCAAACATTTGAAACGGGAACATGAATTACCATAAGACTTCTAATAGAACAGCATAGCGGTCATATTTTCGACTCTTCGGTCAAGGTGACGACGGTGGCAATTGTGTGGAAATTCAGGCACACCTTTCGTTATTATCCAGTGATAAAGTCACACAGACTTCAACTCAGAATTATGACTTGGTGATAGATGCACTTATAGGCATTATTAATATTTTAATTCATACTTGTGAAATCCCAGAAGGACACAGAATGTGAAAGAGAAGTTTATCATTTGTTAATATATGCATGTATAAGGGTGCCAGTCTATTGTTTCAGCCCTTTCATCATGGTGGCGTTCTATTAGAGGTTTTACGGTATATTTCATGTTCACATTATATGCTCATCAATGCATCAATGTGATGATTTAAAATTATTATTTAAATTATATATCCAGCCATATACAGTGGTACCTCGACTTACGAATGTCCAAGACAACAAAAATCCCGAGTTCCAAAATATTTTTGCTGTACAAAAAGAGCATGTCTTTTTCTTACTGGTAGCGTGCATGGTGATGAGAGTCCAGACGTGTTTAAAACAGTTGTTTAATCTTTTTTGCACGTCAATCTTGATTCCAAAACATAAAATAAGCTTGTATTCTCCAAGAATGGCACGCATTTGATGGATTACATGTAAAATGCGGCTCATCTAACAAAATTTTCGCCGAACGAAACAGTTATCGTCACCGATCAGAATCGTAAACCGGGCAACCAATGTATATATGTATATGTACATATAATTTATATTATATATATATATATATATATATATATATATATATTGTTTTATTTCTTTAATACCTATTATTGAGGGTACTGAGTGACCCCATTTTTTTATTCTATATAATAAAACAAGTATTTACCCTTATAAGGTTTAAAATGTTTAAATCTACAACACAGCATCACTATTACTTACCACTTTGATGACGTAAGGAGCATCCGCGCTGACTGATCTCACAGAATGTTCGTCTGCTGTGGGAATTATACACACATACAGTATAACATCACTCGACCGACACCAAACTTAAACGAGGAACGAAAAGCTTCTGTTGCTGCTTTGAACCTTACCAAGATACAGCAAACCAAAGCCTCCTTTACCAACAGGTGGCCCGAGCTTCCAGCTCTTCTTCGCGTTATCGGTCAGGACTTCTCCGGGTGGGAATTCTTCAGCCAGTTTTCTCTTGGCTGGCGCTCTTGCTTTCTTCGGCCCATCTGTCTTTGATTTGGGTGGCATTTCACTAAATGTTTCTGAAAGGAATCGAGCAATGCAAAGAGAAATTAAGTTTTATAATTTGATTTACTTTAGTCATTACTTTCACACAGCAATGCCGGTAAAATGCAGGAAAATTGCAGAACCAACTTTACTGGTAAATACTGTTCACACAAGCGCTGTTATTCCTGCATTTTATCGGAAAATAACTTTATCCGATAAATACATTTTCGGTGACCATAATTTAACAGCTGCGCCTTTGTAAACATGGATAACTGCGGTAATTGTTTCATTTGTTCCGGCATCACTAACTGTCCCTTTGATGTGGTGACAAATGTCCTCATCCGCCCAAATATTTAGAAGCGCTTCGATTTCGCTGTCGTTCCAGTTGGAGGACATTTCCGACTGTGATTTCTGTAAACGGCGAGGAGTGAATTTCTGTGACATCATCAACTTGTGACACCTTTAAACGGCTGGACCTGCGTAAGCGTGCGACCCACGCCAGAATGTTCTGACTAGCTCAGAGCCGTGAGTGACGTCAGCAACTGAAGTTCTGCGTGTATTATACATTAAATATTCCAGCAATCGTCCTTCCGCTTTCACAAGGCAGAATACAGGCAATATACCAGGAACGTTACAGGTACCCATGCAGTATTGAATTGAAAAATGTTGAATTAAATATAATATATATATATATATATATATATATATATTCTATATATATATAATTATAATATATATATGTATTCTATACAACTATAGAATATATATACTGAATATATGTATGTGTGTGTACCTAGGCTGAAAGGAATCCATAACAAAATCCTAATGTTTACAAAAATTGTAACTACTAACTACTAACAAACATACACACGCGCGCGCGCACACACACAAACACTAGAAGTCATACACCTGATGTAAAAACCATAAACCTTAATTTAGACCTAAATTGTGATAAAAACGAAATCCCCACATTACCGAAGTCTTGTATTTGAGAGGAAGCTGTATTTAGTGTATACATTATATACTTGTACTTGAAATAAGTAAAACATGATTGATGCTTTGACAGCGTGTTTGTTTAGGGCAGTTTCACTTTTCACTGTTATTGTTTTCCGAGCAAACTGAAACGAAGTTACGTCATTCAACCTTTTCGATGACGTTTAAAAACGACAATTTACATCATACTATCAATAGAACTACAACTATTGACGTCGTACATCCTTTGAGTATGCGTGTTTATACGCGTCAAACACGAAACTCTTGGTCGTCATGCTAGCGGCGTTAGCTGAATCAAAACAACCTCTTTATGCGTCCATAAAACATCATACTACTCGAAATGAGGTAATGGATAATAACGTGACGCTTTCCACAAAAATCGGAGAGCGTTTGACAAACCTTTCTGCGCTAAATCAGTAGCTTAAGACAGTTGTTCTTCGCCAAAGTTCCCGCACATCTGATTCTTCAAGCAAGGCTCGGCTAAGACGATTGGACAGAACAAAAATACGTCTTTCCGGGCTTTGCGATGGGGCTTATGGGAGATGTAGTCTTCTTTGACTAAACGTCACACTCGTCATTATCTGGGCGAGTTCGAATAACGTTTAATACAGTACTTGATTGAATACTCGACTACTAGACCTTTAGTTAATGTAAAATAAAACAAAAAATTAACGTGTTTTTCCAGAAGTCTTAATAAAAAGTTTAATCATTATAATTAAATTAATGCTTTTGATGCTTCTCATTATATTTCAATTATAAAAACCTTTATTGTAAACTTTGTTCTGTAAAAACACATTTTACAGCGTTGAATTAAATTGTTTTCAGTTTAATTGTTTCATTAAACTAGTTGAATTAGTTAACAATAAGCAACAGCAATAAGCAAATGTTGCTTCACTGTATTTATTTTAACATTTGGATTACTTTTTTTGCCCTCTTTTTATACTAGAGATACCATTTATATTTTATCTTATTCAATGTGTATATTCTCATTTTTATACATTTTTATTTTGTGTACTTTTCCTTATGTTGCCCCAAACGTAGTAGTGATCTTAATTTCATTGTAACCATGTGATGCAATTCTATTCTACTCTATTAACACACACACACACACACACACACACACACACACACACACACACACACACACACACACACACATTCATACACATTTGAGGGACAATACATTTCATTCTAACAATTAATTTGGAATATTCGTCGTGGTGTTCTACTGGAGTTACACATATCGTTTATGAATAATTGACGTTGCAGTATCCTGTAACGGTTTACAGAGGGAATCTGCACCACGTTTAAGTTTCCGTTTGCTTAGTGACTACTACATTCTCAACATCAACGCAGAGAAGGTCCAGAAACAGATTTTTAAGGATAATATTTTTGTAAATGTTTTAATTGTATTTTATATTTCGCAAATAACAGGTTCATAGGTAGGAGAGATTGCATTCTGAGCATTCGGCATGTGTAGTAGTCAGGGCAAACTTTATATACATTTTTGTTTGATTGAACATTTAGGCTCTTTTAGTTATTTTGCATGAAAAAAAAATGGCAAAAGACTCAGAAGATGAGACTCATTCTGTGAAGGAGGGCAAAGAAAAGCGCGTTTCTTTTCCTCCAGATGAAGAGATGGTGTCTCATTTAGTGGGAAACCGGACTGATCTTCCACAGGGTGAGTTGACGTTTCATTAGATGCTGCGTTTTGTTCTGGAAAATAAATAAAATCCTTTTGCATGATTTGTAAACTTCAATTTTCAGTAATATTTTTAAACACTTTTTTATGGAAAGAATAATGCTGATGTAAATCTAATTTTGTTCTGTTTTAGCCAAAAGTCTCACTCCTACAGATATAATTCAGTCGTACACGCAGAGCTGTGAAAAGCACCGTGTGAAACCCAATCCCAAGGCTCTTGATCAATTAAAGGTACACTGACGAAAAACACACCGCACTTTTCTGGCTTTGTGTCTGCCAAGATTAAAACAGCTTAGTGTGAACATTATTTTGCAAATTTAACATTGAGATTAAAGAAGGGAAAATTGAAAAATTGCAAAGTTTCTTGCGAGTCATGCTATTAGCTATATTTTAGATAAAAACACTACGACAAAAAGGTAAATTAAAAGAAATAATTAGAAAAAAAAATCACTTACACACACACACACACACACACACACACACACACACACTCAATCATGCATAATTCAAGCTCAGCACTCACTTATTTAACTTTGACCAGGAATGTTAAGAGCAACGTTTCTCTTCTGCATAAATTGACTATTAGATCAAGGAGAATTATTTGTGGAAAATTAGGGACTTAGCAGTGCTTACATTAAACACACTCTCGGCATTATCCACACGCCGCTAATGAACCCCGCCGCATTTGAAAGGAATGTAGGTGGTCCCCCCTTAAAGAATGAAATATGTATGGTTAAGCAGAAGCTAAAAGAAGGGATATTTAGTTGAGACTGCGAGTGAATTTCTAATAAGCCAACGCTAAATGAAATGTGCTGCTTAAAGAGAATATTTATCAAATTAGGTGTTTTTTTTTTCTTCAGGAACGGTCCCTGGAGGAAAAGCTGCTGAAAACTATTTAAAGCTTTTATTGTACCCAGGGGCCTTTTTCTGTACTTTGATTTATTCGTCCTTAAGCCAGTGAAGCAGCATAATTTTTGGTGACATCTTTACAGAGTTTCTAAACAAACAGGCCGGGAAGAACCATGACTTCTTTAAGGAAGAGAGCTGGGCAAAGACAAACAGGGAAGGGAAACAAAAAAACGTGTGCGTTGACAAATATAACTCACTTTTTTTTTCAGAGCAAACAAGCAAAAAATACTAATAGTACAATGTAGTAACGTGTATGTAACTTTACTGGATGGTTAAATGCAGACTACTATTTGATACTGTCCCTAGTGGCCATATTGGCAAACGCAACTTCCTGTGTATATAAGAATAACTAAAAAACAGTTTGAAACCCAGAAAAAACGAATACCGTATTTTCGCCAATACAAGCACTCTGCGAATATAAGCATCTCCCTCATTTTTCAGGAACCAAAAAAAATTCTGGTTTAATTACGTAATTAAGTTTCTCCTAAAATACTTTTTTTTTTAACTTGTGTCTCGTATCATTTCGATATTTTTTATTTGAATAATAGATTATTTACAAATTGATTCTAGTGATCTGAACTCCAACTCCCAGAATTCTTAGCCAATCCCAAGAGCATTAGCACTGCAGTCCGCGCAGGCTCAGAGCAAGAAGGTCCGTTTCGAGCTGTTTTTTTTTCCGACGGCATGTGAAAAGGATCGTAGCGAAGGATTATTTCCCCCTGCTCAGCAAACCGAGCGTTTTGATTGTATTTGTTCCCTGCTATCAATTGTGTTCTTCGTGTTCGACTGTTTTCCCACACTTTTGGACTTTGTTTCCAGCCGTTAGCGCTGATTTACTGGATGCTCTGGCTGTTCCATGAATTATTATTTTGTGTTCTAATACGTTCTTTAGCCACCATAGCGTGTCGCTGCGTGACACTTTGCTTCAATGTTTCTTTATTTCTTTATTGAAGTAATAAAAACTAAAAGTAAATAAAAGTATTTTCATTTATTTGTGATAGCTCCTCTATATAAGGAAAAAAAGTGCTTATTTTTACGTGCATTATAGAAATTGGCAATTATAAGCACCCATCAAAGATTTGAGCCACTAAAATTGGAAATTTAAAGAAGTGTGCATATATTTGCGTAAATACGGTAATTGACTTTATCTTACTAAGTCTCTTGTTAGTTTGTTTAAAAAAGGTCAAGTTATGGTATTGTTGAAGTTTTGAACTAAATTTAAGCACTTTTCGTTTCGCCCCACATCGGCTAATCGATGCATTGGCAAGATTCGATTTGATGATAATAAAATCGGTATTATATTTTATTCAGTGCTATTTTTTTCAGAATTTCCCTCTAATCTTATGTTGACATTATACTTTAACCAAACGGCCAAAATATTTGCTTATTTAGTAACTTTTTATGTACTTTTTTTTTTTTTGCTCTCCAAGTTCCACCAGATAAACGTCAGCTCATCATTTCCATCTCTCCAAAGCTCATTTGTCTTTGAGCTTCCACGCTCCTTCCAGAAGTTTCCCCGCAAGTTTTCCGTGTCCACTCAGTGGTGGAACACACAGAAAGTTTCAGATGTGACTTCTCATCCCAAAGGGCTTGTAAATGAGAAGCGTTTGTTGAAGCATCACTGGCACTGAAGTGCAAATCCTATTTGAGGTGGTGGCAATTGTAGTACCAGGAAATAACAAAGGGAAAAGACTTACAGAAAAGCCCATACAGTACGAGCGCTGGCCTCAGAAGTCGAGGAAGCGTCATCAAACGATTCAGCATTTCACATCTCCCTCCAGGATAAGGCGTAGATTTTTTTTTTTTCCAGAAGTTTGTATTTCAGAACCGTCCTCCCATTAGAGCCAATGCAGCGCCCCCAAAAACATCCTCGCTCCCCGCCTGACGGTGTCGAGCTGCTTCGCTCTGAGCGTTCAGCATTCATCAGAAAGCCGCCGAGTGTCTGATGTGAAATAACTGCCCTCCCCTCAATATGGAGCAGAATCTCACAATCTCTCACATCTAAAGACCGTGGAGCATAAATAACTTTCAGACTCTTAATCTTTAATGTCCACCGCAGCCCCTCGACTACACACATCCGCAATCATTTCTGTTTTTCGCCGCGTGTACCGGACATGTTTATTTTCCCGCGTAACGTCGGGCTTCGTGTTCCAGTTCGATCTCGTTTTATTTAAGATTATTGATTCTTCTTGACGACGGGCGAATTGCTTTTCTTTCCTAATTTGATTTATTTTCCAGTAAGGGTGCTAATAAAGAGAAAGAGGCGACGTGACAATTAAAAGAGACTAAAAAGTGTACATTTTCATTTTGCTAATGATAAACTAAGTTATTAATTTTTTGTCTACGCTCGTTCGAGACACTGCAGGTTTAATTGCTAATTGTTAACTGGGAATGCATACATTTGCATATTAATTAGATCCCAATTTACATTTTTAATTTGCTGCCTTCAAAGGGTGTGAGATAAAAGGTCGTGTTATTTTAAATAATTTATCCTTTATTGCAGAAAAGATGCTGAAAGGGAAATGCGCGCCTGGTTTTAATCCCTGAGAGCTTTTACTGTATAAAATGTTTCCAAATCTTTTTTTTTTCTTTCCTTTTCAACTAATTAAATGAGGGAAAAAAAGAAGAAATATTCGCTCTCAAACGGTCGCTAATACAAAGCCACCCAGTCGGCAAAGTGCTGGAGTGGGTCTCCAAGAGTCTTTGAGCGAAGAATTGGAAATGCACTTGAGATGCTGTCGGTGGAAGTCAAGTTTATAAGCCGAGTCCCGTTCTGCCCGCAGCAAGCAAAGCTTCTTTTTATCACTTCATTTCGTCCCGTCCCTCCTGACACATCAATACATTTCGTACTTTGTCATTTCGTTTTCCTCAACACACAGCTCAGAACATTGCTGCGAAGGGCTTTAGAAGTTTCCTCATTTATTAAGATGGAAAGCGTCAAACAATGCGAGGAAGGTTCAAATCCGCGGCCTTAAGTCATCCTTGTTAAGACTTCTTTTCACAATAACTCCAAAGCGTGAGAATGATCGCAAATGCCTAATTTGTTTGGCTGTGAACGCAGAATCCCTCATGACGGCCGGCGCGTGTTTACAGCAGGTTGACTGAGCGACTCCATCTATCCGCCGCCTGATAAACGTTAACTGCCATCTGCTTGCCGCAGTCGAGCAGCTATTGGCAGATTGAGCTAAAAAGATCTGCGCCGTGGTCGACTTGAAATCAGCATAAACTGCTGCCTGTCACTTTGAAAAACATTGATTAGTGCGTCGGGCTTGATGTGAATTAGTGATGCTTTGTACAAGCTCAGCCAACAGGTGTATGGGCGCATATATTTACACACACACACACACACACACACACACACACACACACACACACACACGTCATAATGCTTTTTGTTCCACATACAGACATACACATCTCTATCTCTCTCTCTCTCTCTTTCTAGGTTTTTGTATTTTAACTTGAACACATTTCAAACGTAATGCATTTATAATAAGGGCGCATTTTATTATATAATCTTTCTATAACCCTACAGTATCATACACCCATACAATCAATATCTATCACACTCACTTATACAAACATAGAATATGAGAGAGGGATGGAGAGAGGGAGAATTTTGAGATTTTTAACAATACTTTATTTTAGTTTATTATCTCAACCAATTTTTCACATTATTATTAGCACAATAACCCAGAACAGGGGCAAAGACCAAACTGTTCTCGTACACCTCACACATTACACTGTACACAGAGAGATAGGAAGAGAGGGGGTGAGGAGAAAAAGGGAGGGAGAGAAAAAAAAGACAGACAGAAAGACAGACAGACAGACTGACAGACAGACAGAGAGAGATGAAAAAGGGACACAAAGAGAGAGAGAGAGAGAGAGAGAGAGAGAGAGAGAGAGAGAGAGACACTTGTCACTTGAGTCACTTGTCACTTCTTTTACAAAGTTAATACGTAATAAAAACGCAGTATCACGTTTCACAAGCGTTAATGGTGCATTACAATAATTCTAAAGAAACTTTCACAGCGAAAAACACGACACTGCGTTTGTTGTCCTCACCTGGTGCTCGTCGTCATCGCGGGGAGCGCGAGTTCAAGGGTGAAAACTGAGCCATGTCATTGGGCGAAATCAATGTCAATATTGTATTTCGACATTTTATTGGACAATACGACGTCCGTCATGACGAGCAATAACATAAGATCCCGCCCTAAAGGGAAGCTATTCACTTTGCACTGCTAAACTACTGATTAAAAAGCGACTTTGTTTGTACACCAAAAGAAGTTTAAAATTATGCAATTGATTTTTAAAAATGTGTTTAAAAATGCTTTTTCCCCCCACAGCAACTAACTTGCCTTACGGACCGAGCGCGATTTCTTGACTTGTCAGGTAAGTTAATAATCAATTATTTATCACTACTTCTGGCCAGAGATATGTTTTATATTAAGGTTAATCCACACCAAAGATGCCCTTGCTCTATGTCTGCTATTTAAGAGATTCATTTCCTATTCCAATATCACCAAGACGTCACCTCTTTAATCTTTACATTAGTATTTTGAATTTTTTATTACCGGTAAATATACGGCACATTCACAATATGCGCACGTGCACACGCATTTGATACATATTACATTTCAGCACAAATGCACAAAAGATGGGTGAAGCCATCGCATCTTCCAATAATAATTCTTTATATAACAACTGTCTTTTTTAGTGGGTTTTTTTTTTAATATAACTATGTCTTTCTAGTTATAAAAATGAACTAGAAAGTATTTATAAATTATGTATAACAAGTTAGGCCTTTCAATGTCACTTGTTATACGTTTCATACCAACAATATGGATATGAATATACAGTATATATATATATATATATATATATATATATATATATATATATATATATATATATATATATATATATATAATTTTTTTTTTTTTACCTTTCATATTCTTTATCTTTATTTATGCTTATCATTGTGGCTGGTGAAAAATGTAAAATTCTCATTGTTAGGACAGATAAAGGTTTTCTTCTTCTTCTTCATCTACAAATTTGTATAATAAAATCTCAACAGGACCACTGCAAATGCAACGTGATATCCTAATAAAACATGTTGACTTTTGAAAGGCATCAAGCGTTAAACTGGTTTAATCACTGAAAATGTTGTTTCTCCTCAAATCGGATTTAAACGTGCAAAACAGGTTTAATGTTTTTTCCGTTTTATATCTTTCCACACGTTGCTAAGCTGTAAAGTCACTGTATCTTGTTTCGTTTATCTCCAAAGTGTGGCTTGAGTTAACTACAACTGTACTTTTTCAGCTTCCACACTTTGATAACATCACAACTTTGACGAGCCTGTTAATTGAAATGTACATCCCGATGCTGAAGGGCATTAGTTTGGGATTAAACCTCTGTCCCTTTGATGAATGAAACTGTGGTTATTGATACCAGCAGAAGAGAGATTGAAGTGCAGGTCAGCATGTTCTGGCTTCCTGCGCCCTGTCACGCATTGATGGCATCTAACTCCGTGTCTCAGTGTCATTATCTGCACATGGCAGAAGGGATTAGAAAAATGGGATTTCTGATCCCCCCTTCCTGTGGTACAGTTAAGTGATTATTGTTAGGGGGGAAAAAATGTACAAATGATTATGCTAATGATGAATAAATTACTATCTTCCCAACACGCAGCTCTGAGCGATCTGGTTTCTCCCCGACCAGGAAGATAAGAGTTTATGAGGGGAAGGGGGCCTTTGCAATGCGTGTCTAATATAGACGGACTGCTGTGGCCATCAAAGTATTTCTCAGGGCTTTGTTTAAAAGTCATCTGTTCCTGCATAATCAGAAGCTCTTTGATTGTCTCCTCCACTGGAAGGACGCGTGCTGCTATCTAATGCGTATGGTGGTAGAATGGCCCGAGACTGGGTGGTGAAGGTGGCAGTGCCCAGGGAGACCCCGACCAATAGCGTCTCCATTTTGATTGTCTTTCCAGGTGAACGCTTGGATTATTGCTCCTGCGAGTCTCTGGAAGAGATCCTGAAATCAGTGCAGTTTGATTTTGTCTGTCTGCGGGGGACGGGGCTCGAGGAAAATGTGAGTATGTATAGTAAAGTAAAGTAAAGTGAGTGAGATTGTCATTGTGAAGAGCATTCCCAGTTTGGATTCGCTTTAATCGCTTGGATCGAGCTCAAGGTTCAATTCACTTTCGATGCTCAACGATTGAATTCACGCCCAAAATGCTGAAGAAGTGTGTTATAGGGGATTTTACTAAACAAAAATCCAACAAAATGAATAAAAACAACAAAAGCGACAATAATAAAAGTATTACTATCGTGCTTATTATTATTATTATTATTATTATTATTATTATTATTATTATTATTATGTATTGTTTTTTATAGCTTTGAAGAGTTATTGAACTTATCTACCTCATCACATCACAGAACTTTTCTTATCATTTTTATATTGATCTATTATCTGTATAATTTTTATTAAATTATCTGATTGGCTGATGATGGTTGATTGATTGATCATAAATGACTTGACCCCTCTGCTTGCAGCTATCATTTTTAAATTTTGCTTTTGTAACGATAGATCAGAGGGCAATGCACCGACTTACAATCCTTAAGGTACTGATTTATTAATCTCATTTGGTTTAAGAACCATTTTACTATTTCTGGGTCATGGGGAACTGAAGCCAATCACAGCAACTCTGCACCAGAAGGCGGTACTTGCACCCGAGATTGGTGCCTAACCAATCAGAGAGCAGATATTTAATGTAAGCGATTTTCTCCAAGAGTCTTGAGTTAAGGATTGTTAGTGACCCATAAATAGCATTACAATTCAAAAAATGATATGTCAGATATGTTTATTTACAAAATATTTATATAATAAAAAAGTTTATAACAAATAAAGCACTACTTTTACTATAACCAAATGTTATTATCTACATTTATTAACCAAGCTAACTACATCCATTCAGCATGTTTGTTTCTCTTCTAAATACTGTAAATATGATTTTACGACAATGGTTTGGACAGTTATAATTCTATCTTTTGTCTTTTCTGTTGAAAGGGAGCTTCATCTCTGCTGGATATGATTTTGTACTACGAATCAGCGACTCACCTGGATTTGTCTTCAAACCCTGAAATGGGGTTCTCGGGCTGGATGTCACTTTCACACCTGATCAGACAGGTATGAGTTTATTATACTATCCTCATACGTCTTTTATCATCAAGCATTCTGGCCTCTTTTTATGTTTTCACCAATGCGAAACACCCATAAATGTTCCGATCCAACACGAAAAATAAAAATGCCAATACGGTGAGTTCATCGCTCTTTTATGACTTTGTATTTGGCACGATTTGATTTAACATCTAGTACACGTGTTACCTCCAGCCGCAACCATTGGTTCTGCTAGTTAGAAGTCAGCGTGTCACGGAAAAACGAAGCCGGTGTCTAGGCGAAGCGTGGACGGGAAACATTAGCATGCATCAAAGATTAAAATGTCCGCACTTGTGAATAAAGGTGCATTCACACTTTGATTTTAATAGGTATCATTATAGTCCTCCTGACAATATCTGCTCATTTAGAAACGGCTCCAGATGAAAGCAGCATCACCTCCTGGTGATGAGTGACTTCAATGGTGAAACCAAAGGCTGGCTCTCGGGCTGTATTTTACGAGATCAATCGCAGTCTCCCTAGGAAAAGAAAAAGGAGGAAAAAAATCTGGACACTTTTGAAGTGCCGGACGAAAGGATGGAACTCGCGGATGGCCTGCAGATCTTTAGGCACCTCGCGTCAGAATTGTTTTCCAGTTTTGACGTTTGCGCTCCCGTAGACAGGGTTGGTTTTGATGCGAGGAGGTGAGACGGAAAGGCCAGTCCGCAGCCAGGGCACAAACAGGTCTCTCTCTCTCTCTTTTTTTGTCTTTTTTTTCTGATGGCTTGCTGTCTGGTCTCTTCAGAGTGGATGCCTGTGGAGGCTGGATGCTTGCAACATGCCCATGGTGGACTACGCGGCGCAGGCCTTGTCAAAAGCCCTTCTCACCAGCAGGCTGACAGTGCTACACCTTGAAAACACCTGTCTGAGCGGCAAACCTCTCTTCACACTTGGTATGCCGCGCACACACGGCTATTGAAGTGCACGCGGCTATGGGAAGTTTGGGCGCTCGCGGACAGTGCGTGACCCCCTTTTGCTGTGAAGTGTAAATGATGCTTAGCGGTGCATTGTGGGTAACGGGGCGGGGTGCGCTACTCGACTGTTCCGTCTCACCTGTCGGGATGTCGTGCTGCTCTTCAATCGCATGAGGAATTATCGAAATCTGAATCTCAAGTCATTGGGTGTTTTAACATGATTGAGATTAAATTCAAATGTTATAGATAAAAGAAAGAAAATAAAAGAAAAAATGTCACATACACATTATACATGGTACGACGTTAAATGTGTTTTCCGATCAGCATTTAAACATGGGGGAAACATGCATTCAAGAAAAAAGGATAAGCGAGCAATAAAGATGAAGATATAAGATAAAAATACAATAAAACACAGTGAAAATAAAGTAAAGTGAGTGAGATTGTCAATTTGGCCCAAATAGTGCTTTGATTTTAACCCATCCAATTGAAGTGCACATACACACAGTGAAGTGAACACACACAAACCCGGAGCAGTGGGCAGCCTAAGTCGTGGCGCCTAGGGGGCATGTGGGGTTCAGTGTCTTGCCCAAGGACACTTAGTTGCAGAAAATTAAGATGGAATAAGAAAAAAATGCAAAAATAAACTATGAAGATGACGATAAAAATGTAAAAAAAAATACAGTAAAAATGCGTAAAATACTACAAAAGTGACGAATAAACAATTTCATTAACAATTTTTTTATTATTTTATTTGTATTTTTTGTCCCATGTTGTTCAAATAAAAAAAGTAAAAAAAAAAATACTTGAACATTTAGAAACAAAATAAATTACTTAATGCTCAATAGTTTCTTAAGTAATAAAATAAGCAGTTTGTAATTAAATGAGACAATGTTTCCACCCGAACTGGAAATTGCTTTGATGAGGAGCTACAAAGTTGTCGTGTTACCGGGCGTGGAAACTTCATCTCTGTCATCCTTCCTAAAGCCGAAATGTGTCCAAACGATGGAGGCCGCAGTGTTTTTGTGTATAAGCTGCTCTTGTTGCTCAGTGTCTAAGATCTCCATGCTCAACAGGTCGGCTGAGTAACATAACATGCATAACAAAGAGTGCAGTCACATGACTTTTGTGCGCTTTGAGACAGTTAAAACTGTGAAAAGCGCCTTACAAATACTCATTATTATTATTATTATTATTATTATTATTATTATTATTATTATTATTACTTGAAGTGTTTTTCAAGAGAAAGTAATTGAAAAAATCGACTTGGAAAAAGTGGATCAATTATTAGTTCTAAATTTCGACTAGTTTTCGATAAATTGCTAAATACTTTGGATCTTTTGCTCTTCGAGGCGTATTGTTCACAATTGTAAAACAAATAACTGACCATGACCTGCTCTTGTGCTAAAAATACGAATGGCATGTGTTTGAAATAAGCGTTCTCCATGAGTGGCCCTGACCAGCAGGAACAGATGAAGCTGGACATGGCGAGGAGCGGCAGATTTTGACCCGATGACCTTAACAGCTAGAGGCGGCTCGGATTAGATGTCGTAATCTTCTTCCTGTCACTTTACACATTGCTGCACTGATCCGTTCAGGACACTTTGGTCAGCTTACGGAGCGATGGAGTCTTTTCTTCAAAAAACACAATCCACTCGGAAATATGGAGTTCTGCCGTTACGTTTGAGTGTGTGTGCTGTTCGCTCACTATTTTTCCTCCAAGAATAAAAGCTACCCGAAACACACGGACATAGAGGAGTCCAAGATTGTCCTGAAATATCCTTGCCTAAAATAAAACTGAATAAGATATGACATTTTGTCATTATGATGACTTGATTAAGAGACATGTCATTATGTGTGTTGTGATTGACGCGTGTCATGAATGACGCTAGTGACACAATGGGGCTTGTTGTAAACGTGTCAAGAATGAAGCATGTACTGTAATGTGTCATTCAATCATGCGTGTCATGACGCATGTCAAAATGATGCATGTTTTGAATGATGTGTATGAAGTTGTTTCATTAATTATTTGTATCAGGAATGAGGCATGTTGAGAATTTTGCACATTTTGTGTCATGAATGAGGCGTTTTGTGAATTGTGTTTGTAATGATTGAGACGTGATTGTGTCGTGGCGTGTGTGTTGTGAGTGATGTGCATCATGAATGAGGCGTGTCATGAATGATGTGTGTCATGAATGAGGCGTGTCATAAATGATGTGTGTCATGATTGAGGAGTGTCATGAATGATGCATGTAATGAATGATATCCTGAATGAGGCGTGTCATGAATGATGTGTGCCATGAATGAGGCGTGTATGAATTGAGACGTGTATGAATTGAGACGTGTCATGAATGATGTGTGCCAAGAATGAGGCGTGTCATGAATGAGGTGTGCCATGAATGAGGCGTGTCATAAATGATGTGTGTCATGAATGATGTGTGTCATGAATGAGGCGTGTATGAATGAGGCGTGTATGAATTGAGGCGTGTCATGAATGAGGCGTGTCATGAATGATGTGTGTCATGAATGAGGCGTGTATGAATGAGGCGTGTATGAATTGAGACGTGTCATGAATGAGGCGTGTCATGAATGAGGTGTGCCATGAATGAGGCGTGTCATAAATGATGTGTGTCATGAATGATGTGTGTCATGAATGAGGCGTGTATGAATGAGGCGTGTATGAATTGAGGCGTGTCATGAATGAGGCGTGTCATAAATGATGTGTGTCATGAATGAGGCGTGTCATAAATGATTTACGTCATGAAGGATGTGTGTCATTATTTTTGAGTCATTAACAAAGCATATCGTGAAGCGTGTCATGAATGAGGTGTGTTGTGGATGAAGCATGCCATGAAGTGTGTATCACAAATGAGGCATGTCATTATGCTTGAATGTGTGTCATAGATATTGTGTATCGAGATTGAGGCTAGTCATAAATCATGTGTCACAAATGAGGCGTGTCATGAATGAGGCATGTTGCAAAAAATGTTGCGTGCCATTGGGAACGATGCATGCTTGTCAGGTAACATGTCTAATTATTGAACAGCTAACTGATCAACCTGTATTGAGAGTAGCCTAAGACCAAAAAAAGCAACCTAAACAATTTAATTTTAAGAGAAAAATCCAAACCTCATAATCTGGGAAACAGCATACACATTACATTTGTCTTTTTTTTATAATCATTCTGGTATTCCATAAAGCTCCAAATGGGATCCCATATTGCATCCACCACCATCATGGCCTTCAAGAATCAAGCAGTGAGATTTACAGAAGCTCTACACACGGGTCATCGCCTGATTTGACCTTAAATGATCCAGAGGCCTGAGCGCCACAGTCCACATCCCGCTCTTCTATCTCTTTAAGCAGCATGTGGATCCGTCTGATATTTTGGGACCACTCATCCACCCCTTCATTCTTCTCAGCGGGACGTCCAGCTTCTAATCATTGCTATCGATCGGCTGGGCCCTGATTGCGGGACTCGCTGACTCGCACAGTGGAGTCCCTCCGATCAATCCAACGATCCCCCTATTTGGTTCCCACTGTGTATGATGGCGATGTTGGCATTGCACACGCAACCCAAAGGGTCTGATCAAATCTGCCGCATTGATTCGGACAGGCAGTTCTGCGAGACCCTCGACAAAAAGCCCACAAAATCGTCTCTGGCCCATAATGACGCCGGCGATTGTAATGATGGCCGTGATAATCGCAGCAATGTAAATACGAGCGATAAAGTCCAACAAAACCTCAAACATTTCAATGGGTTTTGTTGGAGCCGCATTCACAGAAATCCGTCCATTTTATTCCGATTGCCGACGTCTTTTGTTGTCGCCGTATCACGGAGTTCTTTGGCATGTCTTAGACAAGGACAAAACATCATTATTGATTCCTACGTTTTTTTTTTTTTTTGTATTTGTAGTTGGGGCTTTGAAAAGGAACGTCGCCTTGCAGGAACTTTACCTCTCCGAGAATAACCTCAACAGCTTCCAGGACTCCATGCAACTCAACGAGCTTCTCAAACACAACCGCACGCTTAAAACCTTGGACTTGAGCAACAATGCCACATCAGACTCAGGTTTGCCCGTTTGCTTTGCGAAGCCATTGAGCCCGGCAATGCTACGGTTGAATGAAGTTTCTTTGGTTAAAATGCACAATTGGCTCCAGCTCTCGTCTAGTCATTTCTTTTTGTTCCACAGGTCTGGAGGAGATTTGTGATGCTTTGAGCTTTCAGAAGACCGGTTTGAGAACGCTGATACTGAGTAACAATCACATCACTCATCTTGGCATGAGCCATCTACAGAATGTTCTGGTAAGATTTCCTCTCAGGCTTGATAAGGGAGATATTTGCCGTTTTAATTACGACAATGGCACTTCTAGAAAGCGCGATAAGGGCCAGGACGCTTAAAACACGCCATGAAGTCTGTGCATCAGCTTTTTGCGGAATACTTTCCACAGTCACACTGAACTTTACGGCAGAATCGGTTGGTTGCACGGTTCGAGAAAAGATGAAAATCTAAACGATTCATTTATTTGTATGAATATATTTGAACTCTGCTTGTAATTTTGAAGTTTTACAACTATAGATTTTTTTTATCATCATGTGTTTATTTTCATGTGTTTTAAATTGTGTGATTTTTATAGACCAATATGACGAACACAATTCTAAAGTGTTGTCGAACTGCATTCGCATTCGAAACAGACAATACTCAAAATCAAAAGCGCAGTTATTTTGCAATATAATCAATGAGGGCAAATTGTGAGTTTGAATTGATGGTTTTATGTTCAGTGTCCTATTTTCACTTCTTTCTTTTTAATAGACCTCGCAAATTGAACTTGCAATCTACGGTGCATTCTGAATTTAATTTTGCGCGGAAACCAAACAAAAACCACATTTTTACATTTTCCAACGCTCTGATTTTATCAAACTGGGCACAAAAACCACACCGTAAACGCAAGGTACAATTCTTTCTCGACTTTTTATCCCTTCTTAGATTTCTGTACCCACTATCAGTAAACAAAGCACAACTGATTTTTAGCAATTTTACCTACAAAGAAAATATTCAGGGATTTGGGAATGCGACAGATACTGTACGCTGATTTCCACACAGGAAACTCTTTGGTAATTTATTCCGTTTTGCTTTATTCTGCGCGTGGCTTTGATTAAAGACAAACAGTGACACCGCATGTGGCCTCGGCTTGGGTTTAGAGAGGAAGTACCCGACCTGTCAACACGACAGCTACTGTACATTTCCTTTTTTTTCCCCTTCATCCGAGTTTGACACGGTAAGAAAAGAGACGAGAACAAAAGCAAATGGCTCGTCTCATTCTCACCAGCTCATCCTTAATCCTTAATAATATCTGTTCCTCTTCATCCGCACTGATTGTCAGAATAAACTGCACCTCTCTGTCATCTGAGCGGCGATTTAAATCAAAAGCTACAAATTAAAGGCCTGCGTTCTTTTCTCTCGGCCTTTGGCGCGTTGGCAGAGATTCATCCAGGCCAGAAATAACGCCTGCTCATTCAGTTTTTGCCTGAACCGAATGGGAAGAGTTTGATTAAATAATAGATATGTGTTTAGAGGGCTTTTTCATGTGGTCTGTCATTAAGAAGGATAAGTAGACATCCATGCGGCCATAATGAATATAATTAGTCCAATGGCTGGTCGTGTCGAATATGACAAAGGAAGGGTTGTTATTAACCTTTCTTTCTGTTTCGTTTTCCCCGGGGTTTCTTTAAGGCAGGATAGGGGAGAGTGCAAATAAATGGGTTATTTGGGCAGGCACACAACTCTCTAATGTCAGCCGAACATAATTAAATGACAGTGTTATCCACCGTTTTTTTTTTCCACGTCTGACCCTTTGGAAATCCGATGACTTGACTTGTCAGCCAATGTGGTGCTTAATGACACTACTTTTATTCGCTGACATCGTTTGTCATGGTAATTTTGAGTTATTGTTATGAATTGTAATAGAAGTGATGGGTTTTTTTGTATGTAGTTTTGAAATTTGAAGTTTGGCATCAGACGAATGGGGCTGTTTTTACTTCAACAGGAAGTGGCACTGTTAACGTAATTCTTAGGCAATAATGTTATATAGTAACATATAACTATAATTTAAGTATCTAGTTCTTGTCTAGATCGCGTCAACAACAAAAAAAATAAGAGCCATCTGAGAAATACAGTAACACTGTTTCATGTAATTAACGGTTAAATGTTGTATTTGTGGAATTAAAATTGTACCTTATACACTACAGTAATTGACGGCTTGTTTTCTTTGGCTTGTTTCTCTAGTTTGTTGCCTTTTCCGTCTCTGAATTCTGGCATGGTAATTTTGAGTTGTTATTATTATGAATTGTAATAGAATTTTTGTTATATCTTTTTTACGCAGTTTGCCATTTTTTCCATTATTTAAACTTTGGCATCAGCCGAATTTTTACTTCAAATGGAAGTGGCACCGTTTACCGTAATTCTCAGATTTTACTAATATGTGTTTTCATTTCCAACTCTTTTGTCACATATAAATATGCTTTATTTTCTGTAATATATTTTTTAAAGGTTTAAGAGCCTTATAATCTGAGAAATACGGTAACCTTGTTTAATTGTTTCGTAATTAATGGTTAAATGTTTTAATTGTGGAATTAAAATGTTGCCTTATAGTTGACGGCTTGTTTTCTTTGGCTTGTTTCTATAGTTTGTAGCTTTTTTTGTTAAACGGAAGTGACACCGTTTACCGTAATTCTCAGAATATATTGCGTACCGGATTTTACCAATAAGTGTTTTAATTTCCAACTCTTTTTTTCTTCACCTATAAATACGTGTTCTTGTCTGGATCTAAACATTTTTTTCTCAGGATTTTCAGTCTTAAGAGCCTTATGGTCTGAAAAATACGGTAACACTATTTCAAGTAATTAACGGTTAAATGTTTTATTCGTGGAATTAAAATGTCGCCTTATAGTTTACGGCTTGTTTTCTTTGGCTTGTTTCTACAGTTTGTTGCTTTTTCCGTCTCTGCATGCTGGCTGAGCAAACACACACACACACACACACACACACACACACACACACACACTGTACGATATGTGGGTGTTTACATGCTCGAGTGTTGTACTTGTGACGCAAATGAACTATGAGTCGATCTCCAGGCTCTTTTTTTTCCAGCTGTCTGCAGGTTTTTCATTTAAAACAAGAGACTAAGTGAGAATAATGAGTGTTGCGCGCTGGCATGTCGTTCGCTGTGTTATGCAACATGGCTTTTCCCTCATGCGCTCCGCTATCTCCGGCTTTATACGGCTGCTAATCGTGCTTCATAAATGATGCGACTAATATGCTCTTGAGAGTCAATATACTGGCTCGGCGCTGCACGCGACACTTAAATTCACCTTGTGTAATTGGATTCGCATTTGCAGGAAAACGACGCTTTTGAATAATAAACGGTGCTTTTAAATAGGGTATAGTAATAAATAATGCACATTATCTCACCCTTCTTTCCTCAGCCTCACTTGAGGACCCTCGAAACGTTAAACCTTGGCAAAAATGACCTTGAGAACAGAGGCATTCACATGTTAAAGGAGTCCCTCATGATCAATCGCTCTTTACTGCAACTTGGTCTTGCAGCCACAGGAATAACATGTGAGGGTAGGAATATCATTCCCAATACTGCTGATCTGCTTCTAAAAATATATTTCTTTATTTTTGTATTTACTGTACGTATACATTGCTGATTTAGAAATCATATTGTATCATTTTAACGCATGAATGAAAATATCTTAAAGCATGTGTATGTTTAATTATCATCGTTTATTACATTTTATATATTAAATAGTAAATAAATATGCTGTATTTGTCTATATATATATATATATATATATATATATTTTTTTTTTTTATTATTTATATTTATTTTTTTGTATACTGTATACCGTATATCTTCCATAAGTAGCCGGGGCGTTTATTCACAAAATTATTCAGACGGCCAGGCGTTTAATAGAGATCTTTTATATTGAGTTTTATTTTATTGAATATTATATTATTACAGTATATATAATATAATATGATATAATTTATTATAATACATAATATTATTTATAATTTACATCGGCTTGCACTGAGGACAGGCTACTATTGGAGACAGGTGTTAAATTTCTTGCGACATAATCACGCCAAGCGTTAATTTCTAGACGGGCGTTGATAGAAAATATACAGCACACACTGTATACATTGTATATTATGATAAAATCAAAAAGCTTTATTTAAACACTTTTTTTTTCTTGTGATGCCAGGCGCTGTGACTTTGGCTGAAATGCTTGCAGAGAGTCGACAGATCCAGCGTCTGGACATACGGCAGAACCAGGTTCTGACTGGCGGACTTATGGCTCTGTCTCTATCCCTAAACATCAACCGTTCCCTAATCCGATTGGATCTGGACCAGCACTTGAAAGAGGAAAAGGTCAGAGGTCAACCATGCTTATCTCTGTTTGAAAACAAAAGTTTTCCAAAGTGAACAATCCCAATTGTGCTTTTATTTTGTAAAAAAGTAGCATTTGATATGTAAATGTGTATACATGGTGTAAATAGGTTCCACATGATAGAAACGGTGAGTTTTGCAATCACAAACTGTTTCCGAAGAAAGTGACAACGTTTGAATGGCATGAGATTCATTAGCCACCTGTTTGTCACCAATTTATCTCGCCGTCTTTATTTGCATATTAACGCATTAATTAAAAATTTTGAAAAATACAGAATGCTTTCTGCACGGCAGATTTAAAATCTCCTCGTGCCGAACGCGTTTTATTTTCGACATCAGTCATCTGATTGCATTCAGACGTTCTTCGTCCTGTCAATCAGACGCACCTCGACATACTTTTTCATCGATAAACAGGCTGCAAACACTCCATCTGTTTTAAACGTGTCATACACAGGACGACGTTATTAACATTTTCATCATGATAGATTACAGCAGGGTGGTATTTAACCGAAGGAGAATGAGACATTTCGCCGTGGCGGTAGGAGAAGATACACTGCTGGGATTTGTCTGGGCCTGGCACGACGTGGCAGAACGACTGACGATTGTATTAAAAAGCAAATCTTTCCATCAGAAATCAGCGGGTGGACAGATCAAGTGTTCTGATTCAGTTTTGTGAAATTCCCTGGGCTTGAGGAAAGTGAAAATTTCATTCTTCAAAAGAATAGTGCGTGTGAAATATGTGCGTGTGGCATCATTCCACATGCGCATATTTAAAGAAGAAGAAGGTGGCTACGAGGAAATGTAGGTCCTTGGGTCTTTGTTTGTGACTTAGATCTGGTTTGTCTGTCGAAGCCCGGCTTTATTTGATCACGGGCCTATTTGGTGTTAATTATTCATCATTTGCTGACTTTAAATATTTATAAAGCCAGGGTGGCGTCTTTTTTTTAGAAAGGTATTTCTAAAATTTAAATATACAGTCCCACTTACGTATGGTTTAAGAGACATCCCAGGTCTAGTACGCAAGACTACGTTATATTTTTTATTTAAGCAACATTCCTCCTAAAAGTGCAAGTTTAAAGCAAGGGTGGCGTCTTTTTTTTAGAAAGGTGCGCAATTTAAATATACAGTCCCACTTGCTTGCGTGGATTTTTTCTGGGTCTCCAGTCTCCTCCCACAGTCCAAAACAACAATCAGAATCTGAAACTTTATTGGCCAAGCTATAAATGACAACAAGAAATTGAGTTTGGTCTGACTCCGCCTTTTCCCCTCTTTTTGCAAGTATTAACATAAATATATGAATAAAAGAAAAAAAACAATGACATGAAATGAATGGTGTATTGGCGTTGGACCATTGATCATAGGTGATGGTAGAAAATAAAACATTTATGGATGGATGAATGGATAATGCTAGAGAAAATAATGCACGTGTACCGCCGTAAGGTCTGTGAAGACTATGAATTACTTCTTATCCAATCACTAATGTTGCTGAAGCATTCTATATTATTGGAACATTTTGAGATTTCGCCTTGCAGAAATATAAATTTGTGTGTCACCTGCAAAACAGTGGACGCTTTGATCATGCCTTCTAATCGTGTCCCTTATAGGACGCATAAGTGAGAATAGGACTGGGCCGAACACTGAGCCCTGTGGAACTCCTTGTGAGATAAATAAAGTCCAAATCATATATCATAACGCAAAATTGTGCCGCTTTTAGGGGCAAAATTGTTGTGTTTATAATAACATATCACACATTGCCTTGTCATTGTCACAAACTTTGGCTCATGTTTATTTGAACTTTTATTTTGACACTGTCGCTGGGATTCTAGCCGAAGCGAACTCTTACTTTGGAAGCATCCGGGTTTGTTTTTCTGTCCAGCTGTGTTGTTACTTCCTGGTTCGCACCGTGACCGCATTTTCTGTCCGTGTTCTCAGATTCAGCTAGCATCACTTGTGTAATCAGGTCATGTATTTATACCCCAGCTCTTCACCTGTTTCTTTGCCAGTTTGTCAGTGTTTGTTAGCCTGTCATCTAAACGTTTATCTCTTGCCTTGCCTTGCCCAGTTCAAGTTTTTCTTGAATCTTGCCTTACTGATATTTTTTTTCCCAGCAATCTACCAATCTTGCCTTGCTCATGTTTTCTATAACACTTTAGAATTTGTGCCTTGCCTTGACTTGCCTTGTTCGTTTTGTTTAGTAAATGTAGTCTTGCCTGGTTTTAACCATTGTTCTCTACGTGTTTATCCAATTAGCTAACGCGATTTTGTCCAGTCTGACTTCTGATCTCCGTGTACTGACCCCTGCCTGCCTGACTGAATTAAATCCCATTGTACATTCTACAACAGTAATTCTATAGAATGCCTGGGAATAACCACTGAAGCTTTCATGCAAATAAGCTAGTTATTAAAAAAAAGAATAATCTTCATGATGGCTTTTTTTCTGGTTTGTTGTCTTATATTAAAAGTCTGAGGAAACAAGTGCATTAATTTATTTAACGTACAACTTCATGGGGGTTTTATCCATTGTATTTGATAAATGTGGCCAGAAACAGATATTTGTGAAGCAGTCTCACAGTAAATGCTGTTTGTGGCAGGAGGGCGACTGAGATCTTTCATGGAGGATCATTACAGATGCAGGTAGAGCTGCTGGGGGACGATGGCCTTGTGGGACGCGCTCCGAGTGGAACTGTGTGTTGGTTAGTGTTTGTGGTCGGTCATGGTGCCTGACTCTATGATGGCTGAAGCTGAGTGACTGAACAGACACGGAGCAGGTCTTTTGCTCATGGGACGCCTGATGAGCTGCTTATGATAATTCACACACACACACACACACACACACACACACACACACACANNNCACACACACACACACACACACACATATACACAGGAGGTCACATTGAATTAAGTTTAATAACACGTTTACAATATTATCAGCTCAATGTTTTTAGATCTATACATAATATAGCAGGGATATTTCATAATCAATATGTTTATAAATACATTTGTGTGTATGCATTTATGTGACTTTATTATTGCATTTGAGAAACATATAATTAATATTATAAAATGTAATTGAGTTAAATTTGAATCAAAGCAAAAAGTCTGCTAAATAATTTTAACAGTATTTAAACTTGTCAAGTGTCGAGTTTACATTCATTTACATTTTACACTTCAATACCCAATATTACAAGCTTCAGTCATTTAATTGCGATTAATCACAATTTATTTGATTGGGGAAGAGTTAAAAAAGTAATGGGTAAAGAAAAAAACTATCATCTGACAGCACTAATAAAATATATATGTATGTATAATTCTACCTTGTATAACTTACCTTAACTTCACAATTTTTTTTCCTAAAAGTTATAGAATATCTTCATCTCTTCAGATCTTTTTTCTACCCCGTTTTAGTTTTCTTTCACACTCCCCGACAGTAAACATAGAGATCTAGGGCATGATGTTGCATATACATTAATTAGTAAGATCGAATAACATATATATTTAGTGACTTTCCCGGAATCTTCTGTCAGCCTCATGTGTTTGTCGAGCATGAAAAGACAGTTGTGCTCGGTGGAGCAGTGTCACGCGCTTATCAGAGTGCGATTCTCACTGTCACAGAAAAATAGAACTCGTCACCCTTATCAAATCCGAGTCGAGATGGCGTGTTTGTTTGGAATCTGTTTAGCATGTGTTAATATTCATTACGTGAATCCTAATCAACTGCAGGGCAATGGCAGGCAACTGCAGGCAAATGGAGTGGCGTATTGGTTAGAGAGTTGGGCTTGCAACACAAAGGTTGTAGGCTTGAATCCCGGATTGGCATGTACCACAACTGAAGTTGGGTTCAAATGGGGCGGTTGTGGTTATGGTAAAATTAAAATTTGTTTGTCTAATGCCCCCGGGTGCCACGCCCTGAGGCTGCCCACTGCTCCTGGTTTGGGTTTTGTTTCTGTTTGTATGGGTCAAATGCTGATATGATCTCCCCACTGAGGAATTAATAAGGTTTTTATAATAAGAAGAACAATTTAATGTATAGTAATTAATAACAATTCATAATATAAATAATAACTATACATTAAATAGTATTAATAGTAATAATAACCTCATGTGTTTAAAAAATAATAAGAAAAGTAATTTTTATCATTTTTTTCTTCTCTCCCTCTGTCTCTAATATTTGATTGTTGTTATTTTTATAATACTTATAGACCCCCAGGGGATTTCAAGTATAAACAATTGTCTATTTCAAATTCCTTTGATGATGATGATGATGACGACGACGATGATGATGATGATGATTGTGATGATGATGAGGAGTATAATAATAATAACAATAATTATTATTATTAATATTTAATAATAATAATTGTTATTGTTGTTGTTGTTGTTATTATTATTACTATTATTCTACCACTAGGGATTTCAAAATACAAAAATTTCAAGTATAAATAATTGTTTATTTCAATTTCCTTAGATGGTTATGAAGAAGATGAGGGTGATGATGATGAGGAGGATGATGATGATGATGATGATGATGATGATGATGATGATGATGATGATTAGTATAATAATAATAATAATAATTCTTATTATTATTATTGAAGAATCCGAACTTGATTTTTCTCCTCCAGAAATGATACCAGGCCACTTTCCAATCAATTTCTTTTACTTCATCTCATCTAGTGCTATATGGGACTCTATAGGCATCCTGAATTGTATTGATATTGTACAGTCATTCAGACGATAATAAGATCTACGCTAATATCAGAAGATGAGCTCATGTAGATTAGCATAGTGCTACAGACAAGCAAGTACATATGAGGAAAACCGAATGCATCCTGCTCTCCGCTTTTAATATTCACACACAGTTACCGCACACTGAACCCACACTTGTACTCTCAGATAAACTCATCTTACACTTTCATCCCTCTGCCAACAAAACTTTGAGGTGGAATTATCTCCGCCGCTTCCAAAAAAAAAAAACCCTTCCGTCTCTCCGCATTTGCAATCCACACGCAGTCTCGCTCGTTTCCTGCTGTAGTTTTGGGGGCAAAACAGGCATATTCGCCAGCTGTGTAATTTACTGTGGCACTCATTTGCATATTAAAGCATTAATTAGCCCCTCTGAGCGGGGGAGCGCGACTAGTGTAATCATTGGACGAGTGTGTGTTTGGGTCTGGGGGGAGAGCGCTGGAGTCTCTAGGTGCTCGTGTTGACCATGCGGTGCATGCTTGTCGGCTTTGTTTTCTGTTTTTTTTTTCTTCTCCTCCCTCTCTTTTCCCTGCCAGAGGGTGGATGCGGAGGTTGCGCTGCTCAGTTTTCCAGCTTTTTTCAGACCCTTTGAAGTGTCACACACGATCTGTCTCCGTGTCATTTTAATGGCTTTACTCTCACCGTCAGTGCAGTCAGAGGTGCGACCAACAGTTTCACAGGAAGTGGAGGTTGTTGTGCTTTATGTATTTGTTTATTTTTTTTTTTGCATACTTTCTTTTTTAGTTGAGGGTGAGAAGTGGAAAGCAGGTGGAGATGTTTGGAAGGCAAACGATGAGAAAGAAAGTCACGGTGGTGGATGTGAAAAGTTACGATTTCATGTAAAGTGTTTTTTTTTTTAATAAAAATGTACTCTTTAGCTTAATTAGAGTCATGTTCGCAGCTCTAGGGCTATGGGTTCAATCCCAAGCAACTTTGGGTGTACGCATCTTCTGTATCAACTGTATCAAACTACAAATGTAATTAATATTATAAATTGTTCAATTTGTAGCATAAATAATATTTTATTTCAATTTTACTAATTACAGGTATATTTTACTTTTTCTTGATATTAGTACAGTGAAGATATTTGCATGAGTTATAAATAAATGAAAATAATCCCATTTTTTTTTTGTATTTTAAGGGGGGAAAAAACAACATTTAAGCTTTAAAAAATACTACATTTCAAGAGTAATGCTATGCTTAAAAATGTTTTATGGACAAATAAAGTATATAAGTAAATATAAAGTATATAGAAGGAGAAGAAAACCTTTTTTTTGTATATTTTGTATATATATATATATATATATATATATATATATATATATGTATATATATATATTTGTATATATAATTTTTTTTACAGCAGTAAAATGTTCTTAAATTGTGTAGTGTTATGTTTTTATCTTGTAAAAAACAATATATATTAGCAGCAAACAGTGAATAGTGTAAACGGTGAGAACTCTGTGCTTGGTTGATTATTTGTGTCTCTGAAGCTTCTGGCTGGAACACATTGCGGTGGAACTGGATGGCGTTTCTTTCCCTCTGCGCCACCAGAAATGGCCCATTGGATGAGTTGGTCCATCAGAATTTCAGAATCTCCCGTTGGGCCTGTCCTCTATCTTCATGCTTAAGCGCCCAGAGCCACCAGTCACCCACACGGATGCCTCATCTAAATATCATGAAACCTCCAGACACTTCATCAGAAAGATTCAGCCAAAACTCTGTTTACATTTAAAAATGCACTCGGTTGGACTTAAACAGACCCATAGTTTGCATGTCTCCATAAGCTTCTTATTGTGAGTGTGAGTCCAGAGGGTTAGTTTGGTAGTGTTAGGTTAGCAGTAGGTGAGCTTTAAGGGTTAAAACTCCTTGCTGTTATAACTTCTAAATTGTTTCTAAAATACGAATACGGTTTAATATGAACAAAATGAAAATTTAAGATGAACAAAATGAATGGTAATATACATTTTTCATTCCATACAAGAAAGTCTCAGACTTTGAGTTCAAAACGAGATTTTTTTAAATATAAAATAAAAGTTGTCTTTCAGTATAATTGCTACAATACCAGCTTCATTTGATACCATTGATGGCGCTATAACAAGGTAATAGCATCAACGTAGCTACGTATAGCTACCCCTTTAATGCTTAATAATAATAAAATACTTGCCAACAAATAAAATAATCAATCAATAATTATTATTTTTTTTAAAGTAAAAACTTAAACTCCACAATTGCTGCTTACGGCTCTATCACTTCATTGTGATTATAAGAGTCTTCATTCACAGTCCTCTTTTACCCTGACTTATAATTTGGGGTGAAGGTGACCTATAAACACCGATAAACGATCAATATTTAATTCCTTAATATGCGTTTAACACAAATCCAGTGTAAGCTCATTTCATATATGGCTATTTAATTCGTTTATGCGGGTTAACTCGGGACACTCCACTTATATGTATAAAAAAAAAACGTATACCAAATCAAATTTGCACACTGCATGCATTAAATCTGTTCCCTGGCTAATGTCTTCCGAGGTACTTTGGGTAATATATAGCTGTATGGCGGGACGTTTGTGTCAATGACAAGCCGCCATGACTGACAGCCGGATTACAACAGGATTATGGTTGGCCAATTTGTTTTGGTGCAGGCCTACTAAAAATGATCTTACCCTAAAATAGTCGATCGGCAAGCGTTTACTCACTCCAGTGATCCAATGACATGATTTTTTTTTCAATTACCGTTCTTTTGGACTATAAAGGGCAATGGACTATAAAATCGTTTTTAAACATCATTTACATAAGGCATGCGTTTTTTCTTTTCTTTTCTTTTTTTTTTAGAATTATAGGCAGCGCAGTCAATTTTCAACATTTATTACAATTTCCTTGTACTTCGAAAATTACGTTAAGTTTAGTTTTCCTCTAACAATGGCATTTAGCTGCCTGGTCCGGATCTGGACTCGGCAGCTGTCCCATACGCTGCAAACCCAACTGACCTTTTTGATTTAAAATCCAGCAGTCACTTTAAATTTAAGCGCCACAACAGCGCAGCCTTAATTTTAGTAGATGCGAGAACATATTGGCAAATTTAATGCCAGTTAATCGATCTCTGGTGGTAAATTTTGCGACTGAACATCGGCATATTAGAGTATGTTCGAGGATGCAATGGGATTTCTAACGATTGTAGTTACAGTTATTACATTAAGTTATCAAAAAGAAAGTTATGTAACTATTTTTAAACATTAAAATAAATCATATACACGTTTACGTGATCCTGTTTCATTGTGAGAAGGGGCAATTGAAGCGATTTGTCTTAAAATAAGAATATATGTTTAAATATAGTCATTATGTAAAATAAAATGAATAGTAATTGTAATTGAGAAAAGTGGACAGCGAAAAATGTTTTTGATCTGGATTGGACAGATTTTTTTCAATTCATATTAAGCACCGGGAGACTGAACCAGTGTGTCTGATATTTTCTGAAAATTATAAAGAATATGTGCCTTTAAAACTGTTTAATTGTTGGGATATTTACCTTTTACCTGTTAATAAGTCAAAACTTTTGAGTCGATATGTAAAAGAAAGGTTTTTTTTTGAGGGGAAATTTCATGTCTCAACAGTAGAAACAAATTTAAATAAATGAAAAAATGTATTAGCAGGCTCACTACATTTATATATATATATAATATATATATATATATATTATATATATATATAAGTTTCTGGACCTTTGCTTCCAAAAATATTGTGGAACCGGACCTCTTTTATTTTGAGTTGAGTTCTCCTTCTGTAAAGGAAACCGTTAGTGAAGATGTCAGCAGCATAGGGGCGAGTAAATAACCGTGTCATTTTCAGCCGCCTGCTTGTCCTCTCGTCCCGTGGCTGGAGTGACGGTAAGATGGTGCCCACTTAAATCGGTCGGGGCTGGGCAGGGCATCGCCTGTCACAGCGGCCCGGGCTCCATGGAGGGGAGATAATTGGATTTGTTGTCACCTCCAGTTGCTGCCAGGAGCGGGCGTCTGCTCGGGTTAGCGATGAAGACATCATCATGACAGGGACCCGAGGAGGGGATCAGCTGGTCTGGTGGGCACCACTTTCACCGCCACGTGACTGTGATGTCCGAGCGGGCAGGCTCAAGCCAGATGTTCCGTGCCCGTGTCTTCCTGGCCAAAAGTCGGCTCAGACGTAACGTGAAGCAGGAAGTTGCTTCTGGTAGTCATGGGTTGGCGTTCCTGTTGGATCCTGCCCTCGTAGACAAGCGTGGCGGACAACCAGGGATGGCACTTGCTTGGCATGGGCTGTTGGTAATGATGGGCGCACAGGTGACTGGCCCCAGAGGTAATCAGTAATTAACTCTCTGCCACTCCATCAGCACCGCCCCGGGTCTGAACCCAGAAGTGCTGCCATGTCCTCCACACGGATGCCCTCCAAACGCTCCACAGCCACGCTGACTGTTGTCAATATTTAACGCACTTGTTTAGATCTTGATGCCTTTTGTTGCGTCGCCGTCAGTGTCTTAAAGGGTGTGGCGTTTCTGTTTTAAGCATGTGTTTTTAGTGTTTGGTTAAAAGCATTGGGGTTTTCTTTGTCAGCCAGTGTTTTTTTCAAATGTCAATTCCGAGTTGGGAGTGAAGGACGATTGTGGAAGACAAACTGATTCTGTTCACTTGAATTTTTTATTGGCACTTTAGTTCATATACACTCGCACACAAATGTTATATGAAGGCATATGTACATCCATGCAGTGTGTACAAGCTAACATGTAACATGACAAAACATTTTGTTATATACATTAGTCACATCGTTATCTTGCAATTAATCTAGATTAATCTAACAAACATGAACGCCGACCATTCTAAATGCCATGAACGCCGACCATTCATTGACAGCTACACAAACTTTGCGCGTATATCTGCACTAAAACACCAACGTGGAAATCGTCATACCCTGCGCAGTCAAGACCAGCACTCAAACCGACTTTGAGAAAAGATTAACAATGCTAGTTTTTAATTTTTTTGCGGAACATTATTTATTATTTATGTGCGTATATACAGTGTATGTAGTATATATTGTGTGTATATATACACGTATATGACGAAATATACAACTATATGATGGCCACTGTGGTGAAGAGTTGAAAAATTGAATGCCTTGGCCTTTCATTAGAGGTATATTCAGTATATTTATGTTAGAGCATCACAATAGAGAATCACAATATTTGTTCACGATTCTTCTGGATATCTCTTTATTTTAAATATGTTAACCCTGTAAATCAAGTTGTCAAACAGCAATATTATAACACATATTACCATTTGCTTTCAATTTAAATACATGTGATGTAAATGTTGTACTTTTGAAATCAAACATTGATTATTTTGTAGGGGGGCTTTAATAATTTTGTCCTCAACTGTAGATATTTGCTGTATGTGGTTTGCTGAGTGTTGTCTTCTGGTTTGAAACAGCAGTAAACACACACAGAATAAAATCCTTTTTCAGGTACTAAATTGTCAGAGTTGATATTATAATTAATTGTCAGTAAATACCAGACTTACTTTACCGTTGTGTTTCTCAATCTCCCTGTTTAATTTATTTTTTTTAATGCGGAGATTCAGTTATGCTATGCTGCTCTTAACCAGAGCTGTTTCCCTATCTTTGAAAGGGATTTAAACGGGACCGAAGATGCGCAGAAAAACAAATCTTGCAGTTAAGCGATGTGCACTTACACGAGGTTGACTGTATTTATGCACACACGCACACACATTTACTGCATGTATACTTTTTATATAAAGTATGTGTAAAGTATTATGTCCTTTTTTAAGTGCATACTAAGTCTCTTTTTATTTATTTTCGGGTCCATGCTTTCCTTGTAAAGTGCGCACTGTTTAGAGCTCTTGTGAGTCAGTAGGCAGCCAGCTTTTGCGAGGTGGCTCGAGCGGCTGATGTGACGTGTTCTTTGATTCTGTTTTTGGAGAGGGATGGCATCCGTAATTGGGGGAAATGCGGATTCGGCAAGCTTAGACATCCTCGTCCCCCAGGGATCAATTACAGGAAGACTCATTCTGCTCGGTCTATTCAAATGAACACCTGAAGAGTGGAGGACAGTGTGCTTTTACAAAACCACAAGTATTAGGAGGTAAACAGCGTCCCAGTAAAGAGCTCATCAGCACCAATTTGTATGCATTTACACAGACAGACAAGGTTTCATCTCTTTCCGCTGTTGTCCCTCTAGTATTTAAACTCGGACCACCTCCAGGAAACAAATAAACAACCTCCGCCTGTTTGGAGTGAACATTCGCTGGCACATAAAAGTGCTTCTCGTTCTGACACATCCACATTTAGCATAAAGTCGAGCTTCGCCGCGAACCAGACGCTCGGCTAATATCGGCACAGGCTTCATCCTTCACCAGGATCTGAAGTCGAGACCGTGGAACATTTCCGAGCGCTTGTTTGAAATATTCGCAGTGTGATTCTCTCCGTATCTCAAGGTTTTGGGCTTCTGTACAGAGTGAACGGAGCCAGCAGTGTTTAAGTCCTTCAGACCTCGCGGAAGTAATGAACGCCGGAATGGTTCTAATCACTGAATCATTCATGCTGTATAATTTGACGTAAACAGCCAAGGTGCACCCTTGATTTCCAGCTCGCGCTAAAATACTTGACTACTTTGCGACGGAAAAACACTCGCTGTGTGCGTCGTATTCGTTCGTGCTTGGGATTTTTGCAAAAGCTTGATCAGAATCACGGTAGTTGTATTCTGAAGTTCAAAAACGAGTTTTCATGACGTGCCGAATGGTATGGAAATTCCCTGTTTTAACCGTTTAATCATGAAGCCAAGACATTTTCGCAAACCGACAAATTCTCGCAATTTGTTTTTTCGTCGCAATAGTTGTATTCCGACTTTTTTATTTGACATATTCCGTTGTAGAACGTATTTTCATGACAATTGAGATTCCAAAAATGCCTTTTTTGAATGCCCGACATTTTGAGTTTGCGAAAGTGCTTTATTTTAACCGTTTAATAAGAACCAAGACATTTTTGCAAGCCGACAAATTCTCACTGCTGCTTCTGTAAGAAAAGTACATTTTAATTGTAAACAGATCTATGTTTATCGCAATAGTAGTATTACGACGTTCAAGAACAAATTTTCACAATGCAAGGACATTCTGAAAATGCCTTGTTTTAATCATTTAATTGTAGAGCCAAGACATTTTTGCAAGCGACAAATTCTAGAAGCTGCTCCTGTAAGAGAAGACAGAGTGAAGCTGACGCCGTATAAAATGTGAAAAGTTGTACATTTTGTCTTAAAATTTTCGATGAAGGGTTGAAATCTAGTACTTTCCCAATCGCCTTTTTTTGGTTTTAGAAGAAAGAAGCTGGTTTCTTTTTTCCCGATTTTTGCAAACACTTGTGTTGACCTTGTTCGTACCATCTTGGTTCTACATAGTTTCCGATGTTATTTTGTGATCGCTAAGCTACCGTAAAAGTAGCATTGCGCTAAAACAAACGCTACTCCACATTCGTAGACATGACTCCAAACCTTCACAGTTCCTTCAGTGTTCCTCACGCTGCTTTTTCTAGCCGATCTCTTACCGCAGTGTCTCTCTCCACCACTTATCGCCGTCTCTTACTCCGTCTTGTCTCTAATGCTGAATTGCAATGCTTTCTCTTTGGATGATTGGATGTTATTGTCATAGTTGAGCAGAGGGAAATGCATTTTGAATTAAAGGCAGTGTTTCGTTTTTGTTGTTGGGTTGGAATGTGACACACATCTCGAGTCGCACTTTCCACTTCAGCGCTTCTATTTTCTCGAATTCACCCCGCTCGGAAAGTTTGACACCCGCGACCCCTTCATAAACAAGGGGCTTTCAGGACGAACTTTCAAAGTTTGAACCCCAAACCTGCTGTTGTCCCAGAATGCATCTGTGCGAAGGCGGTACATTGACTTGAGGCTGAGCAATCAAATCAGAGCTGATGGATGTTCTCCATTATTGAGATGCTCAACCCTGTGAGTCAAACATTAAACCACTTAGTCCAAAATGGGGGGGAGTGTCTGTAAATTTTTTATTTATTTATTTATATTATTGATTGTTAATTAATTTGAATAAAATTTAAGTCAAATATTTAAAATCATCGACAAATTACATTTTATTCTCTATAAATATTGATTTTATTTATTTTCTCTCTTTCACTCTCTCTTTCTGTCTCTCTCTCTGTCTGACTGCATCTCTCTTTCTCTGCCTTAGTTATTAATTATTCTATCTATCTATCTATCTGTCTGTCTGTCGGTCGGTCGGTCGGTCGGTCTGTCCGTCCGTCCGTCCGTCCGTCCATCCATCCGTCCGTCCGTCCATCCATCCATCCATCCATCTACCTGTGTAAGTATGTCTCTCTCTGACTCTCTTTTTCTCTCTCTCTCTTTCCCTATATTTCTCTCTCTCTCTCTCTCTCTCTCTCTGTCTATCTGCATCTCTCTTTCTCTGCCTGTTTTATTTCTATCCCTCTTCTGTCTATCTGCCAGTCTGTCTCAGTATGTCTCTCTCTGATTCTCTCTTTCTCGCTCTGTTTACCCCCCCCCCTCTCTATCTGTATCTCTCTTTCTCTGCCTTTTTTATTTCTATCACTCTTCCTCTTATTCTTTTCTCACTATTTCCTCTCTTTTCCTCTCTTCTCTTGCTTCCTCTTTCGATCTATCTGTCTACATGTCTGTCTGTCTCTAGCTCGATCTCTTTCTCTCTCACTTTATCTCTCTTGTTCCATTTCTTTGCACCATTTATTTATTGCTCCTCCCTTGCACGTTTTTTTTACTATTATTTGTATTTCTACTCTGTCATCACAGTGTTTCTTGCTGTACTATCTGCATGTTGCTGCTGAAGCCATAGAAATTTCACCTTAGTGGGATAAAAAAACTAATTCCATTCAATCCATCCATCCACAATTACCGTATGTTGTACAAAAAACTCGTAAACTAACACAGTTATGATGTGTATGGTAGATAATTGATTTTTTGTATTTATTTTTATGTCCTCGTTCTCTGAATCAGAACTCGGCGTAAATTCAGTTCCCTCTCAGACCCCCGACTCCAGAATAAATCCCACATTTCAGAAGAAGTTTGAGCGTCTCTGCTCCCGCGTCTCAGCCACACGCATGAAGAAGGTCTATCTGCAGCTCATCGCCGCCGTGATGATATTTAAATGTGAAGCTGAGGAGAAGAATTAAATTAGCCGTAGCTCCAGCCAGCAGCTCTCCAGCCCGGCCCCGAGGTCACAGCGGTGTACTTCTCAGCTCTCGCCTCTGGTAATCGCTTCAAATCAAGCCTCTCTTAAGAACCGCAGCCCACCTTAATTACACGTATGAGGTGGAGATTTCACACCTTTGGTAAAGAGAAGATAAAGTCAAATTGATAATAAACGCCTGAAAGATACATTTATGAATCAGCCTGGTGGGCTGGTGTGTGTGTGTGTGTGTGTGTGTGTGTGTGTGTGTGTGTGTGTGTGTGTGTGTGTGTGTCGAGCCACTCTCCACATCACCGACACACTCGCATGATGCACTGTGTGTATGTGTACGCGACCCAAGTTTTAATTTTTTCAAGTGTAAAAAAATCTATCAAGCCTTTTTTATTTTTCAAATAACGTTGCATCTTTATCGATACACTGAGTGAAATTCCTCCAGCGCACACGTGATTATAATGTTGATTTGCATTCACACTTCCCGTATGAAGCAGATACTGGGAAGGGAATGTACCGCAATTTGAAGATGATTGTCAAAAGGCAATGTTGGGGAATTAAATCTGACAGATTTGCAAAGAATCAAGACGGCAGTGATATTTGTTTAGTTGGAACGTTTGGTACAGTAAGTGGGTTGCAAATTAAAAGTTCTTGCAATGGAATTTTTAAGGATTAATCTGCAGATGCAGTTGCTACTCTAAACAATTTAATAGTAATAAATATATATTTTTTTAAATAATAATAATAATAATAATAATATCAATTTATACATTTTAAGATTATTGTTTACAATAACATGAAGAAGAATACGAATAACAATAAAAATATAAACATAGTTTTTTTCTTTTTTTTGTGGAGTGATAATAATAATAATTCTACTACCCTTTTTATAGCTTATTTAAAATTTAACACTGACTTAACACTGTGAATTGCCAATTATTTAGTCAAACAGATTAAATTGAGAATCTTTAGTGATGGAATTTGTGTAGTAAAGTGTATAATCTGCAAAGATTGAATTAATTAATTATTCATTAATGCTCCGAAATTCTGTCAGGGTGTAGGTAAAATGATATTCTCAGAATTACCCGTATTTCAGAGTTAATGCTGAGTTATTTTAAACACGGCCACGTTAATTTAATTCAAAACAACTCGTTGCCATTTATATTTCCACATATTGCTTATGAAAAAATATTAAATTAGTTCCTTAGTGATGTTTAAGGTTAAGTAAATTAAAAAAGAGACTGTCGTAAAAACTGAAGTCTATTTTGTATGCAATAGCGACATCTACAGTCCAAGAGGTGAAACGGCTGAACTTGGGCAAGACAATGGGTGGCAGACATTTGATGCATGTCACACACACACACATACACACACACACACACACACACACACAGAGAGAGAGAGAGAGAGAGAGAGAGAGAGAGAGAGAGAGAGAGAGAGAGAGAGAGAATACGTTAGTAATTATAGCTATTTATGTTAAGAGAAAAGACCTAGTCAGATGGCGAAGTGCATTCATTAACATTTACTTAGAGAAGTCATTATCCTCTTTTCCTCTAACAGACGAAAAGAGAAAAGAAAAATATTAATGTAGTGACACAATGACAAATACAAAACCCAGGATGCACTTAAATAGAATGTATGGTGAGTGTAAAAGTGCCGTTTGACTTTTGAAGTGATTAATGTGTTTGTCAGAGTGTTTCTACCCGGAGTGAGTAATTTTCATTGTGACTGCGGTAAACAAAGAGATGACGCAAGCAAGTCGGAAAGTTTACGGCTTCTTATTGTAAAAACAACAAATGTTTACTGCTGTACCATGAATGTTTAAAAACTCTTTGTGTTATTATCTACTATTAACTATTAATAACTTAATGGCTTTCGATGCATTTTGTGTTTCTCTTTTGCCTTTTTTTTAGCAACCGGATGTTTTCCACTCTAAAGCTCGTGCAATTTAATATATGGTATTTCCAAAATACTTCATTTATATTTGCATGAATTAAAAACAATATACAATATGAGCGTGGTTTTACCCCGGCATCTCAAATGCTGAGTAATTTACATATATTAGCATATAAAGTAATTGGCACAGATGCCAAGAAAACACCGGAAAACAGATTAATTGTCATCCACCAGCCACAGTGACATTGTTAAAAATGAGATGCTTTTAAGAAGCCAATTATCAGAGAGTTTCCGAAATAAGCCTGTTTTCATCTCAGAATATCAAGCCGAAGCCAGACAGATTCCACACGCGCGCGCGCGCCGAACTTCCGGAAACAGGGATCACGGATCAGCGCAATAATATTTACCGCGTGGAAGAGTTTAGCACGGACACGGCCGTTTCAGATCTCTCCGCGATAATTCGAAGATTTTACAAATCTTTTCAGGTGAAGTAAAGATTAAGCGTCGTGGTGATTTATTACTACATATCATAAACGAAGTTCTGTGGGAAGTTCTGTGGCACACGGGCGCGCGCACGCACATACACACACGCACGCGCGCGCGTTCTCGCAAGTAATAGATTCTGCTATGGTTTGCTGGAGCTCTAGTTTTATCCCCTGTAATAATTGGATAGTGCCTCCATTTATAAGGCTGTCCAAGGGAATGCAGAGTGAACAAATGAGCTAGTTTAGTTGCCAAGACCAGAGCTCGGGGAGAAGGGCTTAAATGACTCCCATTTTCACAGCCATTGTGAAATGGCTACCTTAAATAATATTGAGATTACACGAGGGACGCGAGGACACGCTGTGGATCTGTTATGCAGATAAAGAGAGAAAATGGAAAGATGGTGGAGTGGGAAGAAGGAGAAATTAGAAATGATGCTTGAGCTGGAAATCAAGTCAACTAATATATAAATCATGGCCTCGTGGAGAGGGATAATGGGGCACACACACACACACACACACATGCAACAAAGACACATGACACACAAACAGGCAAGAAAAGACACATGACACACACACACACCACACAAAAAAACACATGACACATGCGCACACATGCAAGCAAAAACACATGACACACACACAAACAAACAAACTCATAATTGCACAAACCTGCATGCAGATACAAACAACTTCCCTCTCACACACACACACACACACACACACACACACACATGCAAGCAGAAACACATGACGCACACACACAAACCTACGATTGCACAAACATGCATGTATGAACATACAAACAAGTTCACTCTTTCTTACACACACACACACACACGCACACATGCATGCAAAAACACATGACACTCACACACATACAAATACTCATGTACACACTCACACACACATACACACACTAGTGTATTAACTCATATACAGAAAGATATTTAAATATTTTTATTTCAGCGTGCACACACACATTTCATTACGCATATACTGTATATGCATATAATTTATATTTAAAACACTTACTCTATGTAGAAAAACAAACACTGTATATGACATTTAATTGAATTGTTTGTGTATATATGTGTACAGTATTTACATTACCAAAATTATGAAATTATAGGAACGCTATATTTTAATGTATAACTACAGTATATGAATGTGATTTATTTGAAGTTATTTCCATTAGTAAAATAGTTTGACATATCATCTAACAAACGATTGCCTACAATACTAGCCATAAACTTCACCCACAAACACTATCTACACAAATATTGAAGGTGTTGGGTGTGTGGCGCGCCAGCAGTGGAAGTGTGTGGTGTTTGATGAGTCCTGATGACTTGTTTACACGCGGAGAGACGTCCGACCTGGACCGAGTCTGGCACGTGCCCATCCTCCTCTCAGACTCTGCCCCTTCCCTCTCGCCTTATTTGTGTTCGTTAATGACTTTATAATTCCTGGCCAGTAGGAACCTGCTTTTATCTCTATTAGTTTAGTAGCCTGGCAAACAAAGGGAGTCTGGGCTGGTGGCACCGTGCCAGCCGATGCCGCCTTCGTGATGGCTCTTGTCCATCTGTGTTGCCTTGAGACGCTGCTTCACTCCTCCTCGCTTTCAGACGATCTGATGCCACGTCTAAAGATACTTATGCACCAACCTGCTGGATATTTTTCTATCCGGCGCCTATATTGATCTCAGCGATGGACCGATGAAGTGCGAAAGCGACTTCTGCTTTTCCAGTGTGAAAATGACAACTTGGCATGTCTGTGTCGGGGTAAAAAATACATCCATCTCACATTTCCCAGGGTGAGAAGGTTCTAGAAGCACGGCTCAGGACGGGCGGTTATTCACTGTGTGTTTATATCTTCATCAGACCACGGAGTGTTTGCTTCAAGATCTCGGAGAGTGAAGGATGCCAATCTTTGCGATCAGTGATAGGCAACCTATGGCCCGCGGGCCATTTCCGGGCTTTGAAGGAGTTAAATGTGGACAACTTTTTATCTAGTTTCTGTTTTTTTTAATTTCATATTGTTTTTTTTCAGCCGTTTCAGTTTGTCGTGGACAAACTCTCACAACTCAACTTTTACCCTCAAATTCAACTTCGTAGAAATAACATTCAACAGAATCTTTAAGTCGTCTTCTCGTTTTCATTTTACAACTTCTAAACGTTTTACAACTTTTTATTCATTGTTTTATTTTAGAACTTTGGATGGGATTCATTGTTCAGATGTCATCTTCCATTCACTTTTCCACAGTTTTGGTCACCTTCAACATTGCAGAAATTTTGTTTCCACTTTAAATTTCTCTTTTAAACGTATCCCAGCTTTATCAGATTTCAAAATACTTTTTGAGCTAAGTTACGTTTTTGATAATTTTACATCTCAGTTTGTTTTAATGGAGCCTCTCAGTGTCATCGCTCATGTTTAATTGACTTTTTGAGCTGTCCTTGTTTCTAATCAGGTCAACGTTTATCTTTTCATAAATGGGCTATACATAATAGTTTTAGATCAGTGTGGGCAAACTTTTTGATTCGCAGGCCACAATTTGTGGTTCTAACATTTGACAAAGGAGCTGGACAGAGAGTAGGTTGATGGAGTGCTTTGGCAGAAAAAATACTAATCTTAGGATGTGGAGTAAATATATGCTTTAATTCCAAATGATGAAAATTTACAAGAAAACATCTGACGTGGGAAAAAATAACTGACTTTCATTTAGTTTATTACAAGTTTGACCGGCCGGATTAAAACGTTTAACGTGCAGCGTGTTTCAGTTTTGTCTGTTTCCGATTCCCAGGGAAAGAAGGAAATTGTTGAATTGTAAAAATTGTAATTTTATTGAAATGTAAATTGCTTTGGATAAAGTCTGCTAAATGACTATATACTAAAGCATGTGGCCCCCATGTCACAGACTCTGGCTTGTTGCCAATTCGAACATTTATTTTGACACTTCCGGTATTAGTTAGTTTACATCTGGTTATCTCCCCGATTGCGTTTTCTCTCTGTTTCTTCCGGTCCAGCAGTTATCAGTTTGTAATCATGTTCTGTATATTTTATTCTTGTCTTGTCAGATTTTGAGCATTGCTCTTGTCTTGTTCCTGATTTTTGCTTTAGCGTTTTTGTCCCGTTATTATCGCGCTCATGATATTGACCCGTGACTGCTTTTCCTGCCTGACTCTTCTTGTGCCTGATTCTCTGTGTACCAACCTCTGCCTGCCTGACCACGTGTTGGAATTAATCTCAGTTAACCCTTTTTGGGTTCCTTGAGGACCTTTTTTTTGGGGGGGGGGCTTCACCCAGTCGCCCGTGACACCCCGGCCTTAGTTTGCCCAATCCTGTTTTAGACAAACATGAAAATTGCATGAAAAATCATCAAAAATTTCATCATCTAACTCCATATCCACATATGTATTTAGTGTTTATAGTCAATTTGGACGAAGAGGTTATGGCTGTACACTAATACTAGAACACTTTAATTTGACCTAATTAGACATCTCTGAAGGACAAATTTAGAGAAAATCAGTGTCTTCACTGACCATTCCAAATTTCCTGAAAGAAGGACTGAAAACGATCATGTAGTTTGTGAGCGTGTACGAAACGTTCTCCATGATGAAGAGCAAAACCCGGGTCTCGTTGCCACATCACAGTTCATTCTCTTCATTACGTAATGAGAATCAACGTGACAAACCTCGACCCGAAGGTTCCAGATCTGGATTCTGACAACTGCTGGTTTGTGAGTCGCCATTTAATGATATTTGAGGATATTTCAGCAACTAGAGGTATTTTAAACATCCACATTTCACTTTCAGGCCCGTGAAGTTCCCAGCAGAATCAAGTTTGGCCCTTTGGTTTTGAAAGACTCTGGGATCTAATTCACACGCTCGGAGCATCCGGCTAGGAGCAGCCATTAATTTGACATTTGTAGTTCCGTGAATGCATTCATAAGTCTGAGCTCCAGCTTGATGGCTGGTTGTCTTCATCTCCCCATCCCTTCTTCCTCCCTCCTTTCCTCTCTGTGGAACATGTCAGCAAGTGCATCCTCCTCTCATCTGAGATGCTGGTCAGATCAGGAGGCTGCGTTGTATATTTTACCTGGGAGTTGTTTTGATCTTTCCCAAGACAGGGAGCAGCTTTTCTTCCCCCATTTCGCACTCGTTCACACGTTTTTTTTTCTCTCTCTCTCATTCCTTCAACAGCCCGTGTGTCTTTTGCATGCATTGTCTTTGAACAATGCTCTGTTTGAACAGCAACTCGGAATACGGGCGCGCTCGACGGATCGACTTTTATCACCTGCTTTTCCCCGTGATTCTATTAACGCTTCTGTTTCATTAAAAAAAGGGGGATGCGGCCCACAGACAGGCGCGGCGCGAAGAGTCAGACGAGCGACTTCAAACAAAGTCAGCGGGCAGACAGCCCTTCACTCGGGGACTGACAAAGCCTCCTGTGTGTGTGTGTGTGTGTGTGTGTGTGTGTGTGTGTACCTGTGAGGTGCTGAATCATTAATTAGGAGGAAGACACTTCTGCCTCGCTAATGCACTGTTGCTAATCCATGAGCATTGAAACATATGGTGGCACAATCAGCCCCGTCCAACAGGCTGGCAGGGCCAGAATGGCGTCTCCTGGTGGAGGTCACCCCACGCGGAAGCTTCCGGATGATTCATTCGCCTGCTAGTGCCGTCGTGAGGATCATTATCGTCTCGTGTTGGTCTTTGCGCCAAGCGGAGAAGAGCTAAAACATTGTTCACTGGTTTGTTGTTTGGAATTTCACGTCGGGGAACGCGTGTGTGTGTG